>CM065680.1:39670490-39682990 GCA_017654935.2 Phymorhynchus buccinoides | reverse complement strand
GTGCAACAATGCCCCTGCTTTGATTTTAAACGGAGCGTAACAATATAGTTAATGCTCAAACGATGTTTATGTGAAGCTATTTTATCTTTTGTAAATACAACAGAAGGAATATGTTCATTCAAACATAAAAATATCATTTGACGATCACCAGAGACATAAACAAAATCAGCAGCAAATAAATAAATTCTAGCAACACGAAATAACTCAACGACGAAACATACAGAGTCTGCACCAGAACTGCAAATGTCAAATTCCCCTTGCTTACGTGTTTGTTTGTTTGTTTGTTTAATAATATGTTGTGATGTTTATTTGTGTCAATGAATGTTTGCTTGCTTGTTTATTTGTTTGTTTGAGTTTTTGTGATGCTTTCGTTTTGTTAGTTGCGAAAATAAAGAAGTTCACACGCAAAAAAAAACACTGAAAAATACGTAAACGAATAAAATAAATAAATAAATAAACTGTTGATCTGGGCAGGCATTGAAGCCAGACACCCAAGGGAGGGACGGCAACTCTTATTCAAAGCGAGGGGAAGTTGCTTCCCCTGATGTTCCCTTTTCTACAAAAAAACAGGAACACAAAGGCCACAGCAGGGACCTATTCAAGTCCCCTCTCCTCGGACTCAAAGAATCCGGCGACCCTCTCCAAGGATTTCTGCTCGTCAAAGGTCCTCTCTGCCCTCTCTGTACCCCCCCCCCCCCCCCTACCCCCAGCCCCCCTTCATTTCCACCTCCCTCCAGTTTGAAAGGGCCGTGGGTCAAAACTGAATTAGAAAACCGGTTTCCTGTGTACAGCTAATCAGGATTTGCTGCCTCCATATGGTGTCCAAAAGCACTCTTCGAAAAAAACAGGGTTGGGTTGGGTGAGACTGCCCTGCGCAGGCAAAACGCAAAACGTAAAGGATTAGCGATAGTGTAAGAAACGGGTTTTTTTTTGCGAAAAAAGACCACAAGCTCGAATCCGATTGGTTATCAAAATACATGCATCGCCTTTTGACCACACGTTAGTGAAATAGGGAAATTATCTCACGACGAAAGGGGTGGGTGGGTGTTGTCATAAGCGTGCATCCTCGGGAGCAAGTATGAAAACGTTTGCAGTGTGTTGATTGTTCGCTTTAAAACACACACGCGAGAGAAACGCGCGCTCTCTCTCTCTCTCTCTTCTCTCTCTCTCTCTCTCTCTCTCTCTCTCTCTCTCTTTCTCTCGCTCTCTCTCTCTCTCTCTCTCTCTCTCTCTCTCTCTCTCTCTCTCTCTCTCGCTCTCTCTCTCTCTCTCTCTCTCTCTCTCTCTCGCTCTCTCTCTCTCTCTCTCTCTCCTCTCCAATCATGAGTAGTTGTTGATGCCCTCGCAGCACATACACAGCATGTGAAACACAGCGCGGGCGTGGGCACCCACACACCAACACACACGCACACGCACACGCACACGCACACACGTATACACACACACACACACACACACACACACACACACACACACACGCACACACGCACACACGTACACACACACACACACACGCGCACACGCGCACGCACACGCACACGCACGCACGCACGCACACGCACACGCACGCACGCACACACACACGCACACGCACACACACACACACACACACACACACACACACACACACACACACAAGGACCTAACAAACAAAAATTTCGAATTGTCCACAAAGACCAATTGAGGAAGACAAGACAGAAGAAACAGGGGAAGTCTGTAGGGAAATGATGGGTCAGAAGGCCTTTCTTTATATTTCTGTTTTATTTTCTTCCATCCTTTTTCAAGGGATCTATTTTTTTCCTAGCGTAAATTTAAAATGTGATTACAGAAAAGAACCCTGTTCGCCCTTCTCAATTAGCTTAGCTTTTTTTAAATTTTATATCTTATTGTGTGTTGTTTTGGTTTTTCTTCTGTTTTGTTTTTTAATTCATGGGTGCCTTGCTTATTATTTGCTCATTTGAAACAACAACAAAATTTAAAAGGATGTATTACAAAAGTATGAATTGCGTTATTTCTTACGTAGACTTTATATCTTTCTCTTTTTTTGGCAGTCAATAAATTTCATGTTACAGAAACATACAAAAACTCCCGCAACTTGAAGGGCGAAAATGCAAGAACATGGGCCGAATAATTATTAGGCCTATATTCTTGCATTGCAAAATATTTTGTAAACAGTGGGGAATGGCGATGGATTCAATGTGTGTGTGTGTGTGTGTGCGTGTGCGTGTGCGTGTGCGTGTGCGTGTGTGTGTGTGCGTGCGTGCGTGCGTGTGTGCGTGCGTGCGTGCGTGCGTGCGTGCGTGCGTGCGTGCGTGCGTGCGTGCGTGTGCGTGTGTGTGTGTGCGCGCGCGCGTGTACGTGTGTGTCCGAGTTGCGTAGCAAAATAATGGGCATAGGGTTATATATAATTACTATTAACATTCAATCGATATTGATCTTTTTAAATGTCATAGCGTGCTTCACTGCGATTACATTAAAAGTAACTCGCCCAAGAGAAGTACATCAAAACAAAATGTGGAACGTTTCTAAGGTTAAGGAAGGAACAAATAACTAGCTATATTTTTTTTGGTACATGACGAATTGTAACGCTTTAGAACTATGGCTCAGTTTTCGCATAATGTCTTGTGACTTTGTTATTTTTATGTCATGTAGCACGCTTGGCATTTTGGTATCGATTCTTTTCTTTTGCATCGGTCTTGATAATATTTGTCCTTTGTTCTTGTAAATGTACGTATAATAAAACAAAAGGACCAGGGAACTTAGCGAAGTAAACATACTCACACAACTCTTGTGAACCTATCGAGTACTTATACATAAGGTAGCATATGCATGTGGCGGTACCATAGCCGATGACGTGTAACCGAGGCGTGGTTACTGCTACACTTATCTGTACTGTTAAAAAATCGGGACTTTACTGGTGTTGCACTGCCTCCGGGCATTGCCTCCAGTATCGTTCCCACCATCTTTGTATTTACAAATGTCCCATATGTGTCTGTTCCAGACCGAGAGGACGTAAAACACCATTGTTCATTCATTGTGAACCTATCTTTAACAATATGCATGGACAGTTTTGTTTTAATTTAAATCATTCAAAGTATACCTATATGGCTTGCCATAGTCATGGGCTTTTTTGTTTGTTCTTGTTTCCCCCCGCGTATTATACATCATTATTGCCATGCATATCGAGCACTGCCAAAGTATCAGGAACAATTCTGCTCATGTCCATGATGATGGATCCATCTGTACTAGTAATGTGCACGGTCATAAGTATAGTAAACAACTCACTATCACTGAGCTTATATGGTTTGTTAAGTATAGTAAACTACTCACTATCACTGAGCTTATATGGTTTGTTAAGCATAGCAAACTACTCACTATCACTGAGCTTATATGGTTTGTTAAGTAGCAAACTACTCATAGCAAACTACTCACTATCACTGAGCTTATATGGTTTGTTAAGCATAGCAAACTACTCACTATCACTGAGCTTATATGGTTTGTTAAGCATAGCAAACTACTCACTATCACTGAGCTTATATGGTTTGTTAAGCATAGCAAACTACTCACTATCACTGAGCTTATATGGTTTGTTAAGCATAGCAAACTACTCACTATCACTGAGCTTATATGGTTTGTTAAGCATAGCAAACTACTCACTATCACTGAGCTTATATGGTTTGGTAGCAAACTACTCACTATCACTGAGCTTAAGCATAGCAAACTACTCACTATCACTGAGCTTATAAGCATGGTTTGTTAAGCATAGCAACTCACTATCACTGAGCTTACTACTCACTATCACTGAGCTTATATGGTTTGTTAAGCATAGCAAACTACTCACTATCACTGAGCTTATATGGTTTGTTATTTGAGTAATTGAAATGACGATCATTACTGACGGGAATTAAGGAATGATCCTGTCATTTTTCTAAAATTATGACCAGTTAAGTAGTTAAAGCTGTAACGGTTGAAATGTTATTATTGTGTTCGTACAAATACTCTACCATCGACGAACGGGGCAATACAGTACCCCCCAAGTTATGCCGATCGCGAATATATATGATTTAAGTGGTCTACAACCAACTGTTTTCGGGCTACAACCTGTTTTTATATAACAATCTGGGGGTCAAATGTCAAGGTCAAGGTCAAATGGCTTTAATTGTCTTTGTGAAAAGTCAAGTTTGACTCAAATGTGATTTACTGGGTCAGTCCAACAACGAGAATTAAAAATAAATGTTCCAACACACTGATATGAACAAAAATAGAGTCCCCCCTCCTCACTATGCGGTGCGGAGGGCGCGGAGGACACAAAGGCACAAGCAATAATAAAGCCAAGATGAAGGAGGGAGGGAGGAAGTAAAAAGCAAAAACAAAAAAATGCGTATGAAGACCAAAGCAGGAAGAAGGAGTTTAACCCTTTCACCGCCAAAGTCGGATTTTAGCACCACAGTGATTTAACACCTATGTCGCTAAAAGGCATGAAATTGGGGTCTATTATCCAAAGACCCTATTGTCTTAGTTTTGGGAAGTAAGGACAGACCTTATTTTATAAATGTCACAGAAGAATCCCCAATACTGCAGGCGGATTTTGTTCTCTACCCAGGTAAATGTAATGGAATTTCTTTGCTGAAATGTGGCTGGCGGTGAAAGGGTTAAGGTACTAGTACCACCCAATCTGGCGTCAAAAATGCATGCGTTTGTGGAATTTTCAAATAACAGTGACTGATTCTGATGCAGAAAAAAAGGTTGACATTTATCACACAAGTGATTTGTTTGGACGTACTTTCATACTTCATGTTTATATCTAGCCTTGACTACAGGGATATTGGCATAACAAGTGATAATTTTCACAAAATTTGCGATTTTTCAGTATTTTTTTGTGGTTTGCAAATTGTATATAAAAAACATAATTGAGATAAAGAGTTCAAATGTGGCACGCTTCGTTTTTACCCTGTGGTCTTGATCCTCAAATTGGGTTTCTCTTGTGCATTTAACCTTTTTTCTAATGTGTATGAAACAATTTTCACCACATTTGTTCTTGTAATGCCATCAACTGCACACAACAAAAATCTAATACATTACCTGCTTTCTGTTTTGTTCATGCAACAAAACTGTTAATATTCTTTGCTTGGGTGAAATGTGAAAGCCCTGCAATGATTAGATTTCTATCAAACAGTGTCAAAGTAATTAAAGCAAATTTCGTATCCGCGACGCAAATATTCTGTATTTTCGACTCTAATCACACATAAACTATTTTCGGCAAAGTTTAAGTTCTTCTACATCAATTGTAATGTATTGTCTTAATGGCTTGTACCCACGTGTCGTCATATCCGGCCACAAGGAACGTGCCATATGATGGCAGACCGCCATCTTAGTCAGTAACGTTGTTTGAAAAATGCCAGATCGATGCTGTTTACACACAAATCTGACTAAGATGGCGACACTTCCGTTGGAAGGGTCGAGATGCGCACGCAGGTGGGGGGGAGCCATACAAAAAAAGCCAGTTACATAAAATAAAACAATAAAAAGGTCATATAGCAAACATTACAAAACAATGCCTTGGCTTGGATGGTACTAGTACAAGAGAAGGACATATATAAGACAACGACCAACAACAACAAAACAATAAGCAACACTAACACTAACAAAACAACATCAATGCCAACAACTCACAAACAATAACAAGAAAAGCAACCATACAGCTCGCTATAGGCCTCTGCAACTAGGGTTATTTATTTATTTATTTATTTTTTTATTTAAGAAAATTGATATAGCGCTTCACCTTTAAGCTCTAAGCGCTTTACAATTGCCCTAACATTATCCAACGCCCTTGACAGTGAGAGTGATTCCCTTGCTGGTCAGTACTGACAAGGACATTCGCTCATGCGAAAGGCAGCCATTTAGTGGCATCGAATAGGGTTATTGGCGAGAGTTATCCCCCTGTTTGGTCAGTACTGAACCATCTTCCCCCACCCACCAAGGGCATTCACTCTGGCAAAAGGTGTTCGTTGCAGACCCCAATAGCGCCAATCCATTTTTGTAGAATAGAGAACAGCATTGGAGGACAAAAAAGTGTGTGTGGGTGTGTGTGGGTGTGTGTGGGTGTATGTGGGTGTGGTGGGGGAGAAAGAACAAACAAAAAACAACAACAAAAAACAGTCCGTCAAAGGAAAGACGAAACAAACATGGCGAGAGTTTCGGAATTGGCCATGCTTCCCACACACATTTTAAACTGAATTCTCAAACCACTGGAGTATGGATGATTTGGGCCAGACCCGTGGCAGCCCGCAAGAACCTCTCTTTGGGGGAATCAAGGATTCTCCCAGCATATTTGTTTCTTTGGTATTTTTTCCCCCTAAAACTTCCAACTTTATTTATTTATCGTTTTGTTTGGGCGTATTCGTTTCTTTTCTGTTGATACCTGACGTGAATTTCAAACCTAATTACTGAAATCATGGGTGTCATTTATCTGTATTTACTCTCTCTCTCTCTCTCTCTCTCTCTCTCTCTCTCTCTCTCTCTCTCTCTCTCTCTCTCTCTCTCTCTCTCTCTCTCTCTCTCTCTCTCTCTCTCTCTCTCTCTCTCTCTCTCTCTCTCTCTCTCTCTCTCTCTCTCCTCTCCTCTCTTTCACTCTGCCCCCTCTTTCTCTCCCTCTCTCACCCCCCACGCACCCCACGCACACGCACACACGCACACACACACGCGCGCGCGCACACACACAAACGCATACGCACGCACAGTGAGAGAAAGAGAGAGAGAGAGAGAGAGAGAGAGAGAGAGAGAGAGAGAGAGAGAGAGAGAGAGAGAGAGAGAGAGAGAGAGAGAGAGAGAGAGAGAGAGAGAGAGAGAGAGAGAGAGAGAGAGAGAGAGAGAGAGAGAGAGAGAGAGAGAGAGAGAGAGAGAGAGAGAGAGAGAGAGGGAGAGAGAGAACTACACTCAAATTAAATAATTTCACAGAAGAAGAACAAGAGGACCAAGAACAGGAAGAAGCGTAATAAACACTTGCCAAAAAGTTAAGCAACCCCTCTTTGAAATCCGCAACAAAACGTTGATAACTCATAAAACGAAAGTGAACTCAAATAATCACTTAATTCTTTCTACGTTACACTAAGACGAGTCTCGGGTATGTACTGAACATAACAAGTACCCAGAATATATAAATCAAAGTAACCAAATTCGTTCTGCAAAGATGGTGACTGATTTTCACCATTTCACTTCTTCTGAAAAAGGTTTGAATTTGAAAGCCCACAGAGAACAAAATACAGATGTGTTGACAATGTGTTGACTGAGGATAAGACAGTAAAACAATCTATTCTCTTTCAGGTTTACCCAGATTGTGTCACTTAAGTTGCGTTATGGGCTGGCAGTAAATGAGTAATGAACGTAACTTCCCCATACCTATATCGGCTTTTGGCGAAATTGTACATGCAGCAAAATATGCTTTTATTGCTCCAAATTGTTCCATCCTTCTTGTACAGCTTTTTTGTTGTTGTAAGCTAACCACCTTGTTTGGAGTGATTATTTGACCACAGTGGCTCTCTACAACATGTCCCGGAAATGTTCAGTCACTTTGAGACCTGTAGATCGTACTGGCTAGTCATTACAGACAATGATGCTTGCGTTTATGAAAGCCATCTCAAAACTTGCAAGTGTAGTGGACTGTTGAGCACTTGGAAGAGCCTGTCTCACACAGTGTCATTGACTGACTTTCTCGTGTTGTCGTTCCAAACAGAGCAATGATAGCTGTCATAACTGCCTTGCCTGAACATAACCCACTCTCAGCCACCGCTGTATCATTGTCCCTGGTCCTCATATGTCTGATGTGATGAGGGAGCAGCCTTGAACATGGGCATCAAACTTGATTGGTTTTGCACAAGATATCCTAACATCGGTGTGGGCGTTACCCACAACGTAATTTGCATGTAATAAAGTGAAATTATGCATGCAGGTCGGTAAGTAAATAGGCTGAATTTGTATTAATTCAAAACTCTGTGCCAATCACCCAGATAGATATTTTGTCTTGTTTTGAAAAAGGCTGCTTAACTCTTTGGCTCCAGTATATAAACGGGCGTACAAGCAATAACCCAAGACAATGACAAAAAGGAGAAGAGCAAACACTATGTAGAATGGTAGCAAGAAGCAAAACAGACAAAGAACACAGACAAAAGACCATGATAAGCTGCCGAGAGGCAAACAAGAGACTAAAAATAACGAAATGAATGCTCAGATCATGAGTGCTATCTATTGTATAGAGGTACATAGTCCGTGACCCAGCGTTTCAACTCAGGGTATATCAACCTCTTTAGACATGAATGTACGTTGGTATTTGGGTGATTTCTATGCTCTGTTGTACAGGATCCCCTTGACATGGACTATTGGCTTCCTTCTCACTCGATGGGAAAAGGGCGTGTCTCTGGCTCCTTTCTGTATATTATTCAAAAGCTTCCACGGCGACTCGCACAGACCGGTGGAGACAACATTGTTCAACAGCAAAGAAAAGAGACAAGAGGTGCTCACTGCCTTTGGAAATGTCGACCCCGTTGGGTCTTACATTTTTTATATTACACTATACCGTTGTCTTGGATTAATTAAAATGAACGAGTCGAAATACAATAATAGACCCCCCCCCCCCCCCTCCTCCGTGGGGATACTGAGGCGGTGTCTTTTATATAAATAGTTCCCCCACCTTCGGGAAGTTCTGTGCTTGTAATTGCCTCTAATCGGTCACTCTCTTTGACTCTGCCTTTTCCCTTTGCTTACTGTCGTCTATTATATTGCTGCCTTACCGGTCCATTATCCTGCCCTTTTTTTCTTCTTCCAAGAAACACTTTCAACAATATTTCCACCAGCCACATTCTGACTTGCTGGGCCGAAATATGTCTTAGTTAGGCACATAACGACAGCATTACGAATCTGCGCCCTTAATTGTCAGGCAAATGTATGAGCGATCGAAGAAGAAGAAGAAAAAGAAGAACAAGAAGAATAAGAAGAACAAGAAGAACAAGAAGAACAAGAAGAACAAGAAATGCAATAGTAAAAAAAGAGAGATGAAAACGCTTACCCTAGGATACTGTTGTGCATATTAAGTTGGGTGTCATGGGTAGAAGGCATGGCACATTCTAAAATAAAATCAAGATTTGAAGACCCTTTTTACTTAACTATATTCCTCCTTTCCTTCTCTGATATGATTTTCAGCTGGGTTGTTCCATACTGAGGTTTACAATCTTGGTGCGCACACGCACATAGTCATGCAGAATGGTATGTAAGGACATTTATATCTCTCTCTATATGAAGCGCTCCCTCTCTCCCGCTTTTTGTTTGTGGCTCAAGCCACAAACCTATAACTCACTTTGTCGGTCTGTCGGTCTGTCGGTCCAAAATTGTCTCACATTTTGACAAAATTGTCGCACTTCAAATCGAGGCTACACTTCAAGGCCGCTCTTTAAAATGATGTATTTTAAAAGCGTACAAAATAATAAACATACGCAATACAGACACTACAACAGACACGACGAGTATGCGGTGCTTCTTTTGATGAGCATAAGTAGGATACATAGTTTTAAATGTTTTCCAAAAGATATAAAAAGTTACGAAATGGTGCAGAGATAACATTCTGGTTTACAGATTAAAATTATTGAAAAGCCAGGGGAGGTGACTCATGGTTGGAGTGGTAAAAATAGACCGCGTGCCACAAACTATTGCGATTTCGCGCTTGTTTCTTTCTCCCCCTCATTTTCATTCGTTCTCTGTATGTGTCTGTCTGCCTCTCTGTCTGTCTGTCTGTCTGTTTATTATTTCTGTCAGTCTGTCTGTCTCCACCCCACCCCCACCCCCACTCTCTCCCTCTCTGCGTACATATGTGCGTGCGTCTGTGCGTCGAAATGATTAATACATTGTAGATGCCTTTGGCCTATTACACGGAATCAATGAATGAATGAATTTATGTTGGCCTATTGCAAGGGGATAGATAGAGAGAGAGAGTGAGAGAGAGAGAGAGAGACAGACAGACAGCGACATAGACAGATAGTGTGTTAATGTATGTCTACAACAACAACAACAAAAACAAATACCCGGATAATGTACTCTTCCAGTACACATTATAATCAACGATCGTACTCCTTATTTAAAAAAGAAAAACATTTTCCAAAAAGCTTTTAGAAAGAGTGCATTATAATACTGCATCAAAGCATTCTCCCTACTTCTTCAACATGTGTGTGTGTGCGAGTAACAAAATACGCGTTTGTCTCTACCACTAACCCAGCGGCTTAGCAGAGCATCTACCTGTTGTCACTCGTTATACAAAAGACTGAGTATTTGACCATTGCTTTTTATTCGTAATCATCCTTAAAGACCCCCCACGTCACGTGTCACACTCCCTCTTATGCTTGGAATATTTCTTAAAGGGGCACTCTGACGGATGAGGTTTTGCAAGAAACACGTCGAGATCACCAGCAAAACGTCCTTTACAGAGATCGCAACACTCACTTTGCTCTGGTGTCCTATAAATCAAACCGTCAAATCGGCGATTCCTCCTTGGTGGAGGTGCTGGGAGTCAATTTATTTCAGTGAAAGAGAAGGCACGTGTCTTCTGTTTGATAATGGCCGCCTGAGTTAGAACAAATCGTGTGCACGAAATGTCCACAATACAAGCTTTTTTTATATAGTTTTTATACACTTTATCAAAAGGAGTTTCGCTCACAACAAAGGAAATAGCTCCGATTTATTTTTTACTGCACTACAGAGAAAGAAAAGCTTCACCCACTATCAGTGACCTCCACCCACCCCGTCCAAAATGGCTTCTCTCTCCAGCAACTCCGCCAAGGAGAAATCGCCGTTTTACGCTTTACTTTTTAGGAAACCAGAGCAAAGCGAGTGTTCCAATCCTTGAAAAAGGCTGTCTGGTGACCTCGACGTGCTTCTTGCAAAAACTCATCCGTCAGTGTGTCCCTTTAACATAAGCATCGTTCAGTTTGCTAACAAAGGCGTCATCTGAGGACTGAAAAGTGGGATCCGGTGCTGACTAGGCTATATATATAGTATAAGTAGGCCCATAAGTAATGGCGAGAAGACCGGAGACGAGGTGGAATGAACGTGGGAGATTAGGATGCTGTCAAAAGAATCCAAGCAATGTTTAGAAAGTAATAGATGTACACAGCCTATTATAGTACTGTGAGCTGGCAGTCACATTTTTGCTGCTGTTGTTGTTGATGTGGTAAAGCGCATAGAGCTCCACATTGGTGGAGGAATGCGCTATATAAATGATGCACTATTATTATTATTATTATTATTATTATTATTATTATGTTTATATTGTTTACTTGGGGTGGGGTGGGATTTATTGAATATTAGGGACTATTAATATTTGCAGAGTTGGTTACACTTCTGTAACCAAATATTGTAATGCATGCATTTATTTGTTGTTGTTTAACCCTTTCACCGCCAATGTCGCATTTTAGCACCACAATGATTTAACACCCATGTCACTAAAAGGCATCAAACCAGGGTCTGTTATGCAAAGACCCTATTTTCTTTATTTTGGGAGGTAAGGATAGGCCTTACTTTCAATATGTCATAGAGGAATCCCCACTATTGCAGATGGGTTTTTTTCTCTAATGGAAAAAATGTTGCTGAATATTGGCTGGCGGTGAAAGGGTTAAGAACTAGCTTAGTTTATTGTGTATGTGTGTAACGTGTCCGCAAGACAGTTATCCTTGTATGTATGAGGACAAATAAAACAGAAGTTGAATTTGAAATTGAACTTGAAAGGTATAATATAAAAAATAATGTACGATAGAGTTTGGTATGAACAAAAAAACCACCTGGTATTCTTCATACCGCACTGATGAGAAGGAGTTGATACGCGCGCAAACACACGCAAGCACGCACATTTACATACACACGCGTGTACACGCTTGCACACACACACATACAAAGACACGGACAAGAGACAGACACACAGAGGCAGCTAGAGACGTTGTAGTTTGCGCGCATTTATATTGACACAAATTTTCAAAAGTGTGAGTTTGGGTGTGTGTGTGTGTGTGTGTGTGTGTGTGTGTGTGTGTGTGTGTGTGTGTGTGTGTGTGTGTGTGTGTGTGTGTGTGTGTGTGTGTGTGTGTGTGTGTGTGTGTGTGTGTGTGTGTGTGTGTGTCCTACTGACACGAAGACTTATCTTTGTTTCCATTATATAAAGGGGGAAAAAGCACCTGCACCTGCCTTAGTTCAGCCATTTAGCAATTCTGTAGTTTATAAGTTGCTTAAAGGTACACACGCATACACGTATACGCGCGTGCGCACCAACACACACACACACACACACACACACACACACACACACACACACACACACACACACACACACACACACACACACACACACACACACACACACACACACACGCACGCACACACTCAGGCATACTTACACAAAGAGAGAAAGAGAGAAAGAGAGAGAGAGAGAGAGAGAGAGAGAGAGAGAGAGAGAGAGAGAGAGAGAGAGA
>CM065680.1:39660490-39665490 GCA_017654935.2 Phymorhynchus buccinoides | reverse complement strand
CCACTTAATTAAGACTGGCAACACAGCTTGCTATCTTTGTCTCTCCTCTGTTGTTTTCTTCTTCTTCTGAAACAACTTTGGAGTTTCATGACGCAAAAGCAGCGCGTGTTATTGAGTGGATCGATCATGTCACCCATTGTCATTATGCCAGTGACGAGGGTGGCACAAGACGGACTAACGACACATAATTCAGCATTTATTATGAAACAATGAAAGGGTATAAAATATGTGGAGGCATTTTTTTTTTTTTTACCTTGCATTTACATTTAATAACACTCTCTATCACACACACACACACGCCATTGTTTTATTTTCTTATGCTCTTCTTGCTTTCCGTAGCTTTTCTTCAGGAAAGACAAAAACAAGACATTGGCAAAGAAAGCGATCATAATTATAATTAAGTAAAATTATCTGTTCATTTGATGCTAAAAAATTGTACTCAGCTTTCTCGCTGTGGATGGGTTTTGTTGTTTTTTTCTCCATCGAACGTGATCGTTCATAATTGTCATAAGCTTGTTATTTATTATAACAATGAGTAAATAATTGATAAATGTTAGGTTAGGCTAGGTTAGGTTAGGTATTAGGGACAGGCTTTCATCAGCCTAGGCCTCGCGGCCTATAAAACGTCTCATCATTGACATACACATTTTGATTTTGCATTGGGGTCTGACACAAACAAATACAAATACAAGCAATCAAATCATCTTTAGTAACTACTAATCAAATTCCTGAAAGATATTTCTAAAGTTTGGTAATTCGTCCACAATATTCTTGAATTAATTAGTATTTGGTGCATATTTGATATTAGTGTAGATGTCATTCCTGTATGAAGCAGCTCTGTTAGAAAAAAACAATATTTCCTAATGTTCAAAAGCGGACTCATCGGCCCGATCAGACGTTTGCAAAACAAAAGCTATCAAATCAAGTAGGGAAGGATAAAGCCAACAGAAAGCAGACAAACGATCATCCGTAAACTGTCAGCTTTGACTTGAGGCGAGTTTGATAAAGGGCAGACGAGGTTAGAAGAGGACTGTACTTTTTTTCAATGGTGAAAAAAAACAAAAACATGGGATTTCACAACAGCTGATGAACTCAAGAACACAAAAATCAAACAAGTTGTATACTTCGTTTTCTTTTTTAATCTTTTTTTTTTTGGGGGGGGTGAGGGGGGGGGGGTGTAAGTGAATTTGTTTTGTCTGCTTCTTTTTGTTTGCTTCCTTTTCTTTCTTCGGGGTGGGTTGGGGCGGTGGGTGGGTGGGTATGGGGGGGGGGGGGGGGGTGAGGCAAACAGCATTTCGTTTTCCAATGTCTATTTCGGCTAAGCTAATGTTGCTTCATATCAATATTTGCTTTTAAATACAACCTCTCTCTCTCTCTCTCTCTCTCTCTCTTTCTCTCTCTCTCTCTCTCTCTCTCTCTCTCTCTCTCTCTCTTTTCTCTCTCTCTCTCTCTCTCTCTCTCTCTCTCTCTCTCTCTCGCTCTCTCTCTCTCTCTCTCCTCTCTCTCTCTCTCTTATGTATGTAACCTCTTCATTCAGCTTATATCAATGGTCTATCTCATGACATTCGTCTGTCGTCCCCACCCCATCCAGGATCGATGCTGACAGGTGCACAACCTAAGGAGATATAGCACACACACACACACACACACACACACACACACACACACACACACACAAACATATAGGCTTAAAAGAGAGGGGGGAGGGTATATGCTGTGGGGCATAATCAGTCGATTGATAAAATCTTAGGATTAAGACAAGACACAGAAGACACAATTGTGTATAAGTTGTTGTTGTTGCTGGGTTTTCCCCCATAATAATCGTTTATGCGTGTTTGGTTGCTTGAAGGCTATCTCTCTCTCTGTCTCTGTCTCTGTCTCTGTCTCTGTCTCTGTCTCTGTCTCTCTCTCTCTCTCTCTCTCTCTCTCTCTCTCTCTCTCTCTCTCTCTCTCTCTCTCTCTCTCTCTCTCTCTGTCTCTGTCTCTGTCTCTCTCTCTCTCTCTCTCTCTCTCTCTCTCTCTCTCTCTCTCTCTCTCTCTCTCTCTCTCTCTCTCTCTCTCTCTCTCTCTCTCTCTCTAGTCTGTGTGTGTGTGCGTATGTGTGTGTGTGTGTGTGTGTGTGTGTGTGTGTGTGTGTGTATGTGTGTGTGTGTATGCATGTGTGCGTGTGTATGCATGTGTGTATGTGTGTTTGTGTGTGTGCGCGTGCGCGCGCGTGTATATGTGTCTGCGTGTGTGTCTGTGTGCACACGTGTGTGCGCGTGAGTATGATTTCGTGTATGCGGTTGCATGCTGATAAGTAGCGTGCTGGCAGACAACATTGCCAGATAACGATGAAGCAAACGTCGCCCAACTAGAATCAACAATGATCAAACATTTAAACCATGGTAGAACCTCTGTGCATTAATGCTGCCGAATGAACAAAAAGTTGAACACTGCTGAACATTTATTGGTGAAATAAACGACATGCATAGCATGCACACCCACGTGCTCCCTATCACATTAAAGTCCGTTTTACCCCCATCGTGTGTCTCCTTGTATCACTGATGTCAGTCCAATCTGTTTCTGTGTCTCTGTGGCATTTTGCTACACGGCATATCTGTGCGGACGACGCACAAACTCGTGTCACCATGTAAAATGTTCTTCAACGGTCTGTTACCTCGTGGCAGTTATTCGCATTATCGACATGTTATCTTGTCATAGCTATCTGTTATGTCTCTACGCCATGTGTTCTACGTTCCACTTTAGATACATTTTGTCAAACATTTCCGACGCAAGGAACAAACGAAACTTGAGAGACCCAGAGCACTGTGACAGCGCAAATTGCAACAACTGCGCAAAATGTAACAATTGTTACATTTTGCGCAGTTGTTGCAATTTGCGCTGTCACAGAGCACTACCTACGCTAAATTAAGTCCGACTTGATGGGTAGACGCTGGCAGAATCCAACTTGGATATAAACGCCAGCGGGGAAAAAACTGGGGAGAGCACTATAATCTACACATAAACTAGAAGAAGAAAAAACTAAATGAAATTTTTGGGGGTTATTTATCGGCGGGCTACACGATTTGCTTTTTATCCAACTGACGAACAGCTGGACTCTGTTTCTTGTTTGTTTTGTTTGTACATACATTATTTTAAATTAACTATTATTGTGATGGTTTATTAAGCTTACATGCAAACTTATTAAACTAATAATTTGCAATGTTGTCTTATAGTTAAAACTTGTTTCTCGCTTCTTGAGTTTTGGTGTTACGCCTGTAGTATGAAAAAAGGTAGCACGTTAAAAAAAGTAGCTCGCTACTATGAGAGTCTGTATTTGCGACAACCACAAATTTCACTCTTTCTTTACTTTAACCATTTACCTAACCCTATCCCTGTGGTTCATGCTCAATGTCGCAAAATGCCGCAAATACAGACTCTCATAGGTAGCGAGCTACTTTTTTTTAACGAGCTACCTTTTTTCATGCGACAACGCCAAAGTTATTTCGTTTTAGTACACAAATCTCGTTAAATAGGGGAAGACGGGGTAAAAAGCGCATGGGCGGGTAAGAAGCCCACCCCAATTATCTCATGAAATTAAGCAAATTTCAGCCTCATTTTGCCCATGAGACGAGCGTTAATGTCTAGCATTCGTCTCATGGGCAAATTTGACTGAAAGTTTCTTTATTTCATGATATAATTGGGGTGAGCTTCTTACCCGCCCATGCGCTTTTTACCCCGTCTTCCCCTATCATTGGTTACCCATGGACATGTAGTAAACGGTGACTGTGGTCGCTATGCGGAAGGAAGGAAGGAAGGAAGACATACATGGCAAAGAACATACACAAAATAATACAATCCTGAAGGAAAATGTATCCGTTCTACTAACACACAAAGGCCTTATCTTCATCGAGCACTGTAGGCATTGGCTGGTTCCCAAACGGTCCAAGATGGCGGATAAAACAACATAGTGCAGTTTGAGAAGAAACCAAAGGCTACGGTGCTCGATCACTATATTGCCCAAACACATACCCCCCCCCCCCCCCCCCCCCCCCCCCCCCCCCCCACACCTACACGCACACCCCTACACACCCACACACACACACACACACACACACAACACAAACACACACACACACAACACACACACACAAACACCACAGACAGACAGCACAGAGTACGACAGAGACACGCAAACAGAGCGAGAGAGAGAGAGAGAGAGAGAGAGAGAGAGAGAGAGAGAGAGAGAGAGAGAGAGAGAGAGAGAGAGAGAGAGAGAGAGAGAGAGAGAGAGAGAGAGAGAGAGAGCACTCAAGATCAGTTCCCAGACCATCAGGGAAAGAGCCTACAAGGCATTTGTGCGTCCCATACTGGAATACGCCTCCACAGTGTGGGACCCTCACCAACAGCAAGACAACGACAAAATCGAAGCGGTCCAGAGGAGAGCTGCAAGATTTGCCCTGCGCCGCTTCAGGAATACGTCAAGTGTGACCTCCATGATAGAGCAGCTGAAGTGGCCCACCCTGCAAGAACGAAGGGAAACAGCAAGACTAGCCATGCTCTACAAGATACAAAACAATCTGGTCACTATGAAGACTGTAAGAGAGAAGCTGGTCCCAGCACCACAGCGCCAACGTCGAGCACACCCCAAGCAGCTGGCCCAGACCTACTGCCGTACCCAACACAGGCAAGCAAGTTTCCTGCCACGTACCATCAAGGCATGGAACAACCTCCCAGAACAGGCTGTTGAGGCGAGAACCTTGGGCACTTTTGTGTCCTGGGTCTCCAAATCACAGTAACTACACTCCCTTCTCTCTTTTTCTTTATTTTCTTTAGTTCATTTTAATTTATTTTTAGTTCATTTTCCTTTATTTTATTCTTCCCAATGACGCGGCATCACGTTGGGGCCCGATTAGCGGGACCTGGCTGGCTGGGTCATTCTCTCGCTTGGCGCAGCATCATGTTAGGGACCGATTAGCGGGATCTGGCTGGCTGGGCCAAGCTTTCTATATTTCTTC
>CM065680.1:39647990-39655490 GCA_017654935.2 Phymorhynchus buccinoides | reverse complement strand
ATGTACATGTATAAAAAAAAGTTCACTTCGAAATAATATGTCGAACAAAACCAAAACCAGATGTTAATACAGACCCAAGAAAATAGCTTCTTACGTATTTTTTAACGATATAACCTTTGCAGATTCATGTTACTAGGATATATCAGAAATATGGCAGGGGTGAGGGCCTGAAGAGGGGGGGGGGGGGGGGGGGGGGGGGGTAAAATCTCACTGAATGAAAACGGACAATATAATAACACTGAGGCAAAAACAAGTAACATGAGAAAGCAAGTATAGCACATAAAGGAGGCATGTTTGAAACACGAAAAGGAGATACAGAAACAAATGGAAATAAAGGACAAAAGTTTGAACTAGAACAAAGACGAACGTAAACAAAAGAAGAGAAAGGAAAGAAAACAGAGAGAACAGAGACATATAAGATGAAACATAAAACTCCTAAGCCACGTTTCAAAGAATAGAACAGATAATTGGGTTAAAATCGACGTTTATCACAGTGAACCAAAAAGCATGACTGCAGCTTAAAGACACACTGAAACACCACGATTAAGTCCCTTGTTGTTGTTTTTCTGAGTAGCTGTGACCCACATACAAATGTCTCCAACTTCAAACTGAGGCTGCTCTTTAAAATGATGCTTCGCTTTCAATTTGGGGGCATTTGCATGGGAGTCACACGTGGTCAAAACAAGATCTCTTACCAGCTATAAGAGGGAAAACACGTGATTCTGACACGTGATCTGGTGGGTCTTTAAGGGCCAGCCATACGTCCACTAAAATCGCACGACTGTACGATACGATTCAAACACGTGATCTCGATGTGCCAATCACATTTGTTCTTGGAGACCAAGTGATCGAATCGATTCGCACAGTCGTGCGATTTTAGTGGACGTGTAGCTGACCCTTTAAAGTGTTCATTCCGTGCTTCACATTGGCTTCGTTCACAAACTGCATTGCAGAGTGTTTCTTAGAAACATCCGTTTCAAAAGTTTTCCAAATTGCACTTAAAGGGTTTGTACGGGCTCCTTTTTGCTGACAATTTGTTTTAAATCGTCTCTCATGGGGGAAAAACGCCTTTGTTTGACTACTGTAGTTTGAAGAATACAGTTCTCTCACCTTTTCTGGTTATGTCTTTTCGTCTCCAAATCACACGAAGTCGCAATAGGAATTGTTCGAAAATAATTAAGGGGAGTAATTTCATGGTGTGTGGGAGTGATCTTGCCTAATTCAATCGGCCAAACAGGGGGAGTTACTCTATCTTCAGGTAGATCCCCAGCTCTCGGCTCGCGTGCTAGACTTACATCACTTAGAACAACCTGCGTCATTTGAAAATTGATGTCATTTATATTTTTGCGTCACAGTCTGCAAGTTATCTCAGATTGTGGATACTGGATGCCCCTCATTTTTCCCAAAAAAAAATGTTTGCAAGTCGCTGACTCCATCCTGCGGTTTCAAGCTTCGACGCTATTGTTGCATTGTTGCTATGGAATTTGACCGAGTAATGGAGGTAAACAATTCTAATTTTCACGAAGTGCTCTCCCCAAGTGAAAAGTGCGGCTTTTGCTGTCGCCTCGTTCATCGAATTTCTACTGGGGTTGTAGTCAATACATGTTTTAGAATTGTGACGTTTCACTACTTTTTATGTAGAATGAAAACCATCTGACGTCAAATCAAGAACTAGTTCGAATTGATTGACCATCGTGCGTGTGTGTGTGTGTGTGAGTGAGAAGGCGCGAGAGAGAGTGGAGGGTGTGTTTTGGGGTGGTTTTTTTTAGGGGGGGAGACAGCGCGGGGTGAGGGAGGGGAAGGGGGGGGGTGGAGAGAGAGTGGAGGGGCTGGGGGTATAATATATTATGTTCCCCGCATGTATTAATTTTAATGTTTTCTAATGATATCTTGTTCTTACGATGTCAAAGTTCTTTTTTTATGTTTTAATCTTTCTCTTCTTTCTTAAACCTGTTGGTTTTTGTCTTTGTAATGGCGCCTGGAGCCTCGCGAGGGACAGGCGTCATTTTTTAAAATGAATTAAATTATTATTATTATTTTATTATTCTTGTTCTCAGAGTTTTTGTGATTGTTGGTCTTTCGACTTTTGCAGGCATTTTTTTAAGTATACGGAGTCTTGCCGAGGAAATCAATGAAAGGTACAGTTTGACACGTGTGTCTGGAGTTCATGCGCCCGACATGAGCGCATTGACATTGGCATCACGCGATTCTGTTTCCTTTTCATTCTAGATATGTGTCGTCATTTCCAGTTCTAAGTCTCATTTTAGCAGACGAATGTATTAATTTCTGAGCATAATTTTATTTTTTTTTAAAGAAAAGAAAAATCCAGAAATGTTGTCCTTTGACTGCATTTATGGCATTTGTTTATGCTCTTCTAAACGACGCAATCAAATCCAAGTGTTTCTGAAAACGTTTACAACTGCCCGTCTATAATCTTTAAAGACCCACCAGATCACGTGTCAAAATCACGGGTTTCACGTGTTTTCCCTCTTATAGCAGGTAAGAAATCTTGTTTTGACCAGGTTTGACTCCCATACAAAAATGCCCCCACATTCAAAACGAAACATCATTTTGAATAGCAGCCTCAATGTGAAGTTGGGGCATTTGTTTGTGGGTCACAGCTACCCAGAACAAACCCAAGTGACTTAATCTTGGTGAGTCAGTGGGTCTTTAAGAACCTTGCACCGTGCTTATTACCATGGGTTTTTTTCCCAATGCTTTGGGGTAATTTACACATTCATGATTGTTTGTTTGTTGTCGTACCCTGGCTAAAAGACTCCAGGGATCATCCCAACAGCAGAAGCACTTGAACACTATTGGTACCAATGCACCTGCTAGCTATGAGAAAATTACGTGAGTGTTCGTTTTTTATTACCCAGCCACGTGGTGGGCAGCCACACTCCGACCTCACTTTACATTCATGCAAAATGCAGTTGTAACCGACAGCAAATTAAAACAATTTTCTAAATAATTGTATTTGAGTTTCAGTTTGTGAATATCCTCCCACTTCCCCCACTTTCCATTTCTTAATACAAAAAAAACACTGGTACAGTGTTCGATTTGCAAAACTAATTCTACATGTGACCCTGCACTACAAAAGGGACATTAAGTGTCAAATTTACCATTATGCAAAAATGATAGTTAGAAACTTCAGACAATTCTCTTTCAAATGATATCAGAAGCATTCTTGTAATTTTGTTTATGTTTTAGAGTTATGGGCATTCAAAGTTGTTAGTGTGACTGTCGGCCATTTTGAGAAACCACAGTCTAAAGTTTAGCCTAGCTGAAGAAAATGCATCAACCTACTCATTCCAAAGCACTTTGTGGAGTATTTAGAGACATTAACAAATATTGTTCTTTATAAAATATGGAAGATGAGATGTTAGAGAACACGAAAATACCCATAACTCAAAATTTATTTTTGAAAATAATGAGATTTTTGACTTGGCAAGCCTGTTGTGAGAAACTAGCCCAGCGACTTAATGTCCCTTTCGTCACATATTGTCGTCCTCAGGGCACCCATCAAAGGGAGTGCTTCACTTTTGCTAATCTCAATGATTGTGTTCTTTGATCGTCCTGTATGTAAGTAGTTCTACGTGAGTTCTGTTCCAGGAATCCAAAGCGGTATTTGCGACCTTGACCTTTGACCAATGACCATCTTCGATCTTGGCCTAGATATCCTAGCTACCCATCTGCGTGCAAAATGTGAGGGTCCTATGTCCCTCCGTTCACACGTTATTGTGTTAAACAAACAAAACATCGGTGACAAAAAACACACCACCGAAACATTTAAATATGTTTATACTATACTAAGGTGGGTTTTTTGCATAGCAAAATAATCTTCTCTATACATTATAGAGAAGATTGTCCGTGCCATATTATATTATATGTCACAGTGCAGCACTAGACGTCTAGTAAGCTTACGTGCACTGTGATTATGAGAAACAAAAATAGTAAAACACGATATGATACAACTTGTATACTTCTTCTTCTTCTTCTTCTTCTTCTTCTTCTTCTTCTTCTTCTTCTTCTTCTTCTTCTTGTTCTTCTTCTTCTTCTTCTTCTTCTTCTTCTTCTTCTTCTTCTTCTTTGTCTTCTTCTTCTTCTTCTTCTTTGTTCGCTCAGACAGTTTCCTGTCATATGAACGTGGATGCGTCATGCTGCTGTTATGCGCCGAACTAAGAAATAGTTAGGTCCAGCATGTCCGACGTCGGCTGAAGAAAGCTTTGTAAGAATTTGTAGGGGAAAAAAAAAGGCAGGAGAATGGACCGGTGAGATAGAAAGATAGCAGATGACAGTAAGCAAAGGGGAAAAGGCAGAGTCAAAGAGAATGACAGAATTAGAGGAAGTTACAAACACAGAACTTCCAGAAGGTATGGGAACTATTTGCACAAAAGAACCCCCGGTATCACCGGGGGGGGGGGGGGGGGGGGATTGTATACTCATTTATACAAAAGACACCCCCGGTATCCCCACGGGGGGCTTGTATACTCACTCTACGTCCCTCTGCATAACATAAAATTTAATGAGCAAGCAAACTAAAAACAATTCTGTTAGAATGGTGTCAACTGTCAAGCGAAAACGAAACAGACATCTAAAGCACAATCTGAAGCCAAGTGAAATGTTTCACTGCACTCTACAACGTAATGGCTTCATTAGTCCAGGCGATCTTCCTTTTTTTGTTTGTGGCACAAGCCACAAACCTATAACTCACTTTGTCGGTCTGTCTGTCTGTCGGTCGGTCGGTCTGTCGGTCGGTCGGTCCAAAATTGTCGCACATATTGCCAAAATTGTCGCACATATTGTAAAAGAGAAACAAGATACTTGGGCATAAATTAACATTTCAGTTGTCATATTCGAAGAAGAAGAAGAAGAAGAAGAAGAAAAAGAAGAAGAAGAAGAACATTTCAGTTGTCATAGTTTCCTAGTAGTAATTTTGGAATTTTACGTCCTCTCGACCTGGGAAGGCACATATGGGACATTGTCATAGTTTCCTTAGGTATGGAAAGAATTGTATACTGAACAGAGCACATGAATCTTCATTTTAAAGCGTACAAAATAATAAACATACGTAATACAGACACTGCAACAGACACGACGAGTATGCGGTGCTTCTTTCGATGAGTATAAGTAGGATAAATAGTTTTAAATGTTTTCCAAAAGATATAAAAAGTTACGAAATGGTGCAGAGATAACATTCTGGTTTACAGATTAAAATTATTGAAAAGCCAGGGGAGGCGACTCAGTGTATGTAATGATTGGAGTGGTAAAAAATAGACCGCTGCCACAAACGATTGCGAATCCGCGCTTGTTTTAGGCATGTCTCCTGCATTTATTACCATGGAAGACAGAAAGAAACGAAGCACAAAAAAGGTATTCGCGGAGCTAAGAGGATACACTTGTAAAGGTCTCTGTACACGTTAACATCATTCACAAAATATCACTAGTTCCCCATGGCAACGCAGTGAGTTATAAAATATCATATTATGGGTGGCCTAACACTATGTTGCAATGGGAAAATAGAGATATGTTGTGAATAATGTTAACGTGTACAGAGACCGTAAGATTCGGTGCGCCCCGGTTCGCATATTGCCGTGTCGCATACTGCCGCTTCGCATAAAGCCGATTCACATACTGCCGCTTCGCATACAAAGCTTTGTGGGCATGGCATTTCGCATAAAACTCAGAAAGTTAGGGATATGGTTAGGGATAGGTTAGGGATAGGGTTAGGGATGGTAAGAAAGTAACAGAAAGTCACGTAGAGTGCATTAGAACCTGCAAGAGTGCATAATATGCGAAATGGCAAACCCGTTTATGCGAACTGCCAGGTTCTTTTGGAAGAGACACACGACTTGCGCCCGCGGCTCTGATCAAAGGATTATGCGAAACGCATTATGCGAACCGGTGGGCACCCGTAAGATTTGTTAAACTGTAGGACATGATTGTGAGTATTTTTCTTTCCATTCCGTACTAAGCATAGTTTAACATTTTCAGCATTTTGTTTTCTTTTAAACACAGCAAGATATAACATTTAAAATACAAGTAGATAAGATCCACCATTTAAATAACAATGATAATAACGTTAAAGGAGTAGCAATGCCCTTATTAACGACGACACAAAAATCAGTACCGTTATTGTTTTCCATCAAGCAACAAAAATGCACAAACATTCCAAATATGTAATGAATAGTACAATTCATCTTTATATTATTTTTTTTATGTTTAATTTCCACACCTTTCAGGCATTACCATTTGAATGGTAAAAACAAACAAACAGCAAATGAAAATTATGCAATGCTACCGGTTCTGATGAATACTGTTTCTAGATGTAATGCTTATCATTCTTCAAAGGAACGTGTTCATATATAATGCTCGTGTTTGTTCATATACACGAGCATAGTGGATAAAACAATTGGAAATGTCATTTCTTTTAAATGCTGCTTGAAAACGAATATATGACCTAGCACCACGAAAGGGACATTAAGTGTCAAAATGACCATTGTGAGAACATGGAACAGTTAGAAACGTCAAATGATAATATAACCATTACTGTAACTTTGTCCGTTCTAGATTTATGAGCATTTACAGTCGGTAGGGTGACTGTCAGACATTTTGATAAATCATAGTCTAACGTTTAGCCTTGCTGAAGAAAATGCATCAACCTAATCATTTAAAAAGACTTTTTGGAATATTTAGAGACTATAACAAAGCTTGTCATTTATAAATATGAAAGATGAGATGTCAGAGAGCACGACAATATTACTCAAAATGGATTTTTAAAAAAGAAGACATTTTTGACTTTGCAAGCCAATTGTGAGAAACTAACCCACGACTTAATGTTCCTTTATTATTATTATTATTTAAGACAATTTATATAGCGCTTCACCTTTAAGCTCTAAGCGCTTTACAATTGCCCTAAAATTATTCATATTAAAAACAACCGCTTACATACCTCCACACTATCCTTCACATTCTTACACACACATACACACACACACACATACACATGCGCACACAAAGAAATGTGTACATATTAAACTAAATATAAATAAAATACATATACATAATAAAATAACAATTTACAATCAGATTACATTAAAAAAAAATTTTTTTTACATAAACAAGTTATACATTCACAATGACCGCCAAAAGTAAAGTAGTGGTGCTGGGTCACATAATGATACAAACAAATATTAACGGTGATGCTTTTATGAACTTTCTTCAATAGGATCACTATTCTACCCATATTTACACAGGAGCAAACAACGATACATTGAAACAAACTTATAAACAAAGAAAGCACAGAAAGAAAGATGCGTTAACCTGGGCCTGTATTCACGTTGAGATAGCATGAGACTTAGCATCATGCTAACTTAGAAGCTCTTCCAAAAGTCCTATTAAATCCTATAGGACATTGGAAGAGCTTCTAAGTTAGCATCATGCTAAGTCTCATGCTATCTCAACGTGAATACAGGCCCAGCTTAATACGACATGTCATAC
>CM065680.1:39607990-39620490 GCA_017654935.2 Phymorhynchus buccinoides | reverse complement strand
AGCTACCACAATAACAATATCGATTTACTTACGGTCGAATTTCATCAACGAAGTCAATAGGTAGACTGTGCTTATGTTTTGCCAACCAAAGCTACCACAATAACAATATCGATTTACTTACGGTCGAATTTCATCAACGAAGTCAATAGGTAGACTGTGCTTATGTTTTGCCAACCAAAGCTACCACAATAACAATATCGATTTACTTACGGTCGAATTTCATCAACGAAGTCAATAGGTAGACTGTGCTTATGTTTTGCCAACCAAAGCTACCACAATAACAATATCGATTTACTTACGGTCGAATTTCATCAACGAAGTCAATAGGTAGACTGTGCTTATGTTTTGCCAACCAAAGCTACCACAATAACAATATCGATTTACTTACGGTCGAATTTCATCAACGAAGTCAATAGGTAGACTGTGCTTATGTTTTGCCAACCAAAGCTACCACAATAACAATATCGATTTACTTACGGTCGAATTTCATCAACGAAGTCAATAGGTAAACTGTGCTTATGTTTTGCCAACCAAAGCTACCACAATAACAATATCGATTTACTTACGGTCGAATTTCATCAACGAAGTCAATAGGTAAACTGTGCTTATGTTTTGCCAACCAAAGCTACCACAATAACAATATCGATTTACTTACGGTCGAATTTCATCAACGAAGTCAATAGGTAGACTGTGCTTATGTTTTGCCAACCAAAGCTACCACAATAACAATATCGATTTACATCAAGTGGATAAGGTCATGCAGTTGTTTTCTTCTTTCCAGCATTCTTCAAATTCTTTGATCACTGCACTAATAGCCTGGCACCGCTTTAAAACACGGACTATTTGGGAGGCTAATTGGTCTCTGAGAACTAATTAATGTCACACTTAAAATATGCGTGCGTGCATGCAAAGCCTGTTAACCTTAAAAGAGCGAATGTCTGTCTCCCGATTTCTGGATGATTTGGATTTGGATTTGGATCACACCATTTAAAGACCTACTGGCAATGTTCAAGAAAACGAAAACTAAAATATTTTGTTTGGTCATATCAGTTAATCATTTAGCAAACGAACAATTTAATGTAAGGGTAATTGTTCCAGAAAACAGACGGAGGAACTATCAGACGGAGGAACTATCAGAAACAATAAAAGGAAGATATCTGAAACGGGAAATAATTGATTTGTTGCTAGTCAAAGAACTGAGACGGATATTTGGATTAATTCATGTTCACAATTTTATAAATAGTGAGACAGACAAACGGACGGACAAAAAACAAAACAATGGAAGGGATGGATGGATGGAATTGGTTGGATGAATGGATGGATATATGGATAGATAGATTCATGGATGAATGGGTCGATTACTTACTATGTGGATAAATTGGATGGACAAGTATATTTATGATGGATGAAGATGAAAAGTTTGAGTGTGTGTGTGTGTGTGTGTGTGTGTGTGTGTGTGTGTGTGTTTGTGTTTGTGTGTGTGTGTGTGTGTGTGTGTGTGTGTGTGTGTGTGTGTGTGTGTGTGTGTGTGTCTGAAACACAAAACGGGCCTTATAACTCCGCCGTTTTTCGACCGAATCGCTTCAAATTTGCTGTGAGCCCTAACGGGGCGATGGCAACGGCAACCGAGGCAGCCGTGTCATTTGCGCGATTTCGCAAATGCGTGAAACGCGCATCCGCCGGCCTCTCGGCGCCCGTATCTCCGGCGTTTCTGGGCCGATTGCCTTCCGATTTGGCAGGTAGATGACCGGGGACGGTGACTATCGGTGTGCCAACCTGGAAGCGAATCGGTTTAGAAACGCACGCGCTATACGCCGCTTCACCTTTTCACGAATAACTCAGCCGTTTCTTAACCGATTCACTTCCAATTGGCTGTCAGGCTTGCTATGGCCGGGGCAAAGCATGGCAGGTAATGTGAACAGCATCCGTTCATAACCGCGCGCAATATGCACCAATTTACAGTTTCACTAACTAGGCCAAACGGGATCTGTCCAAACGTGCTGTTATTAAAGGGGGGGAGGGGGGAGGGGAACTGGGACTGCTGGACTGCTGTGAGACCGTGGTTCACACGTGCTGGGGTGACGAGTAGGTCAGTGGAGCTGGTTATGGGTGGGGTAGGGGGTGGGTGGGTGGGCGGAGGGATGGTGGGGGGGGGGGGGCAGTGGAGATTACAACGGGATGACACTACACGTATCTGTATTATTAAAAAATCGGGACTTTACTGGTTTAGCACTGCCTCCGGGTATTGCCTCCAGTATTGTTCCCACAATCTTTGTATTTACAAATGCCCCACATGCCGAAAGGCCGAACTAAGTTGGCTTTCAGTTCGTTTTTCTGTTTTTGTCCTTTGCCAATCTACGATCGCAAAGGAGTAAGTTTTCGTTCAGGTTTGTTTCCTTTTTTGGTTTGTTTGTTGTTCTTTTCTGTCTGTCCTAAGAATCTCCCGAACCGCTTGACTGAATCACTTCAAATTGTGTGTGGTGGTGTGTCCCTATGAGAGGAAGATATCCGCACAAAACGTTTCGCCGCTCTGACCTTGACCTTGGCGTATGACCTTCAAAACCCAAAATCGCTAAGGGGCCATAACTTCCACATCGCAGGTCCTGGAGTCATGAAACGTGGCATGGAGGTACTTTCGCTTATGGCCGTTCTGATGATGGTGTACCGATGAAGGTCAACGTCAAGGTCAGGGAGATCGGTATGCCTTGAATGTGCTATGGGTCTAATAATTGGGGGTTTTCTGCCTCACGCATATCTTCTGAACCGCTTCACCGAATCGTTTCCAATTTTGTGTGGTGGTGTGTCACCATGAGAGGAAGGCATCCGCACATACATAATTGCCGTCGAGACCTTCACCTTGGCGTATGACCTTCACAACCGAAAATCTTTAAGGGGCTGTAACGTCCACACCGTTGGTCTTAGGGACTTCAATCTTGGCATGTAGGTACTTTGGCATATGTTTGTTCTGATCATTGCATACTGATCAAGGTCAAGGTCAAGGTCATGGAGATCGTTAGGCCTTAAAAGTGGTAGGGGTCTAAAAATTGGGTTTTCAGCCACAAAAGTAAAAATATAATATTTTGCGGACCCGGCGAAACTGGTACTCAGCGTTACCGGTACTTGGCGTTACCTGTACTAGGCGTTACCGGTACGGGGCGTTGCGCTAGTATTAACTAAGTGTGTAACTCAAGACCAACATTACCATCCGTATTGTTGTATTTCCCCGTAGAACCAAATGATAGAGTCATATCAATGGGAGGAGTTCGCATAACATGTTGCTTCCTCTGTCTGGTTATCTTCTGGTTTCCCTGTCTATTAATCTGTCTGTCTGCTATCTCTCTGCCAGCCCCCCTCTCTCTCTCTCTCTCTCTCTCTCTCTCTCTCTCTCTCTCTCTCTCTCTCTCTCTCTCTCTCTCTCTCTCTCTCTCTCTCTCTCTCTCTTGTAATCCAGAGGGCTGGATGTAAAAAAGCATGTTATTGCTTACTCTATTACCCTCTATAAATAAAATTCAATCAATCAATCAATCAATTAATCTCTCTCTCTCTCTCTCTCTCTCTCTCTCTCTCTCTCTCTCTCTCTCTCTCTCTCTCTCTCTCTCTCCCCTTTCTCTCCCCCTCTCTCTCTCTCTCTCTCTCGATGTCTCCGTTTCTGACTATGTCTTTCCTTCTTTCTCTTTCTCTCTATCTCTCTGTCTGTTCTCTGTGTTTGTTTCTTTCTTTGTCTCTGTGTCTCTGTGTCTCTGTGGCTATGTCTCTCTCTCTCTCTCTCTCTCTCTCTCTCTCTCTCTCTCTCTCTCTCTCTCTCTCTCTCTCTCTCTCTCTCTCTCTCTCTCTCTCTCTCTCTGTTCATCTGTCCATCAGTCTCTGTTTCTCAAGTCTATTTACCTACAAACTGACCCCCAGACCTTTTCGTGTTGTGTGTCTACATAATATAATAATAATAATAATAATAATAATAATAATAATGCATTATTATAGATGATAACGAAAGCCGCTCACCTATGTTGTAGTTTCGATTCCATAAACCAAAACGTTGGCATCTTGCCACAGAATCAATCGGTTCAACATTATCCCTTCTTCCACCAAAAGGTCAGGTAGCGAAGCATAATATACGTGTACAGCAAAGAACAGCAGTCGAACGAATTGTCTAGGTCTAGGTCTATGCATTTGGCTATGTGTGAGTATATGTTTAGCGTATATAAATAGCTATGTAGTCGGTGGATGGGTGGGTGGATGTCCTACTTTTCAGCAGTTTTCAGAGACAATGATAATTTAAATGAAGATGATCTAGTCATGCAAGATGCAGAAGATTTTGAAGAACCATTATTTAATGCTCCGATTAACAGAAATGAGGTAATTAATAGCATTAAACGTTTAAAATTAGGAAAAAGTGCAGGCCCAGATGGAATTCTGAGTGAAATGTTGAAAAACGCTAACTCAGTAGTTATTGATTTTCTTGTAATATTGTTCAACAGACTGTTTAATGATGGAATCTTCCCTGAAGCCTGGGCTAAATCTACCATCATTCCTATTTACAAAAAAGGAGATCCTAATAACCCAGATAATTATCGTGGGGTTGCATTGACTAGTATTGTTAGTAAAATCTATACCCACATTTTAAACAGAAGATTGACAAAGTGGTATGAACGAGAAGAAAAGATTATTGAAGAACAAGCCGGGTTCCGTTCAGGCTATAGTACGATAGATCATATTTTTACTCTTTTTGCCTTAGTCCAATCTTATTTACTAAAAAACAGAAAATTATATGTTGCCTTTGTCGACTTTCGGAAGGCGTTTGACTCTGTCTATCGAAATAAGTTATGGATCAATTTGCGAAACAGCGGAGTGAATGGAAAACTATATATGGCTCTTCGTGGTGTGTACAGTTCAGTGTTAGCATGTGTGAGAGATAAATATGAATATTCTGATGTGTTTGAATGCCCAAGAGGTGTTAAGCAGGGATGTTTACTCAGTCCACTTATGTGTTCCTTTTTCATTAATGAACTGGCAGTCGAAATAATGAAAAAAGGCAAACACGGCATTCAGCTAATTCCTGGTGCGGTTGAGATTTTTCTCATGTTATTTGCTGATGATGTATTACTTTTATCAGATACAGTTATGGGTCTCCAGAACCAACTAAATAGCTTAAAACAAGAAGCTGATAGATTATGTCTTACTGTAAACCTTGACAAAACAAATGTAATGAATTTAGGATGGGTGGGCACCTTTCACGTTATGAAAAATGGTTTTATGGTGATATAGAAATAAAAATAACTCATTCATACAAATATTTAGGCATGTTGTTTACAACAAAGTTAAGTTTGAAAAACGCTGTAGCAGAATATTGTAGAAAAGGGAGAAAGGGGGATATAGAAATTTTAAAAACATTGCGTAAACTTAATGCTATTGATTCAAGTATATTCTGGAAGCTCTGTAATGCTCAGATTGAACCAGTTCTGACATATGGAGCAGAAATTTGGGGAATTTATGATAATATTGATTTGGAAAAGGTACATACATTTGCTATAAAACGCTTCTTAAATGTCCCACTGCACAGTTCAAACACAGTAGTATATGGAGAAACAGGAAGGTACCCTCTGTATGTTAGAACCTATGTTAAATGCATAAAATACTGGCTCAAGTTGTTAAAACTACCTATATCCAGACTTAGTAGACAGGCGTATCAAATGCTAGTGAACGAACATGCGAAAGAAAACGAAAATTGGGTACATTGTGTGAAAAATATTTTAACTACTAATGGGTTTGGAATTGTATGGCTATGTCAAGGTGTGGGAAGTGAGGAGGGATTTATCATGGAATTTAAAAACAAAATTATTGCTTCCTATCAGCAAAATGGCACTCTAATATTGCAAGTTCAGACATATATAACTGGTATTATAGTTTTAAAGATGTGTTTGAAACTGAGAAATATATAACGGTTGTAAACAATAGGTGGCATAGAATATGTCTGGCCAGGCTTATGTCTAGAACTATAGGCTTGAATGCACACAAACAATGGTTTCATGATGATGATATATTTTTAATTGCTCCCTGCCCAATGTGTTGTTTTCATAAAGAAGATGATATACACTTTTTATTTAGTTGTAAAAAATATGATGTGATTAGAAAGAAGTGTAATTTTTTTGAAAAACGTGTTGCTGTATATTTGGATTTAGTTGGAGTTTTGAGAATTGACTATGATGATGAAGCTATCAAATCTAGCTAAATATATTGCAGAAGCTCTGAATATTAGAACTAAGGAAAACAAATACAAGAAGAACATAGACAGAACATTACTGCCTAATGGAATATCTTGAATATTGTATTAAGATATAAGTGTAGGAATCTGATATACTTAATTTGAATATGATTGGATGGTCGAGACAGACATTTGTTTTTATTTCATTTTATTTTTCATTGCATTGATTGATTTTATTTCATTTTCCATTATTTTGTTCTATTCGCACCCCCATGTCATCTAAGCTATGCAAGCCAATGACATTAAAACAGTTCAGTGTTCAGTGTTCAGTGTCTCTCTCTCTCTCTCTCTCTCTCTCTCTCTCTCTCTCTCTCTCTCTCTCTCTCTCTCTCTCTCTCCCTCTCTCTCTCTCTCTCTCTCTCTCTCTCTCTCTCTCTCTCTCTCTCTCTCTCTCTCTCTCTCTCTCTCTCTCTCTCTCTCTCTCTCTCTCTCTCTCTCTCTCTCTCTCTCTCTCTCTCTCTCTCACCTGCTCTGGCGAGCCCTTTACCTTTGTGTTTCTCTCTCTCTCTCTCTCTCTCTCTCTCTCTCTCTCTCTCTCTCTCTCTCTCTCTCTCTCTCTCTCTCTCTCTCACCTGCTCTGGCGAGCCCTTTACCTTTGTGGTTCTCTGTCTCTTTCTCAGGTACGAGGTATTACGTGTTCGTGTCCTTGTAATACAAGTTGTATTTATATAAGAGTATTCTCGTATACAGATAAACAAAATCAGGGAGACAGATTAAAACAGGAAAAACTGAGAGACAATCTCATTTCCGGTTTTAAAAGGGTGAAAAACAAAATCATCATTAACTAAAAACATAATTATGAGATAACCGGTAAATGCAGATATACAGTGATTTTCAAAAGAAAAGCGGACATTTCAGACACCGTTTAAAAAACAACAACCTTTAACTACAATTGAAATATTCATAACTTTATCAATGATATTGATTAACAATACTTTTAATTTTGTTTATCATTATATTACTAGGTTTAAATGCAGTCTCCATCTGTTCAATCAATTGTGCAATTATGATGTTAATTTAAGGAGCACGGTATAAGCTTCGAGCTTGTTGTTGCTCTAATTGTCTTTCTGTTTGATCTTTTCAAACGAATAAAGATTTGTTTACAACAATTGAAACATTATGTGAACTTGTAATGGTTTGCTCCGAGACCTAACCTCTCGTGCAATGCAAAGTTACGACGAGTATGCTGGTCAGCGTTAATAATCCGATGCTGTGAAGCCGATTCATGCGGCCCGTGAAATAAATGCTTAAAAATGGGATGCACGTGACATACATCCCAGTACACATTTGGACGTGATTCTGTGCCACACTTCACAAGGCTTTGGACAGTATTGGACGGATAGACAAACAATCAAAGGAACCGTCACCGCGAACGATGACCTCAGTTGCTCTAAGTCCACAGATTGTGGTGGGGGACTTCTTTTTCTTCTTCTTCTGCGTTCCCAGGCCAACAGGCCACAATGCGTCCGTCTTCCAGTTTTCACTGGTCTCATCGCTGCATTCAGCTGACGCATTCCGATTTCGGAGGAGCTCGAAGGGGAACACTATATTGAAGACTTTTTGGAGAGAAAAAAAGGCAGGAGAATGGGCCAAAAAGTCAGAAAGATAGTAGATGCCACAAGGCAAGGAAAAAGGCAGGGTCAAAGAGAGAGAGACCTAGTACCTATTAGAGGAAGTTAAGAACTTTCAGAAGGTGGGAAACTATTTGTACGGAAGACCCCCCAGTATCCACACGGGGGGGGGGGCTAACAACAACAACAACAGCAACAGTAGCAGCAGCAGTAGCAGTAGTGGCAACAACAACAACAACAATAAGACACAAAGAATCGAATACAATATGAAAGAAACCAATACGGAACCTTTCTTTGGGAACAAAAAAGAGAATGCTGAGAGAAACAAAATACGTTTGGCATTAATTTGTATTCCATCTGTCCTGTTGTGTATTGTGGAATACGTGTCTCTTTTATGTAGATGTAATGAAACCTCTGAATAAGTCTAAAAGTTTTGTGTGTGGGTTGTTCATGTGTGTGTTTTCTTTAAAGACACACTGACCCACCACGATTAAGTCCCTTGATTTTTTTCTAGGTAGCTGTGACCCACATGCAAATGTCCCCAACTTCAAATTGAGGCTGCTCTTTAAAATGATGTTTCGTTTTCAATTTGGGGACATTTGTATGGGAGTCAAACCTGGTCAAAACAAGATTTCTTACCAGCTATAAGAGGGAAAACACGTGAAACCCGTGATTTTGACACGTGACCTGGTGGGTCTTTAGAGACACTGACCCACCACGATTAAGTCCCTTGATTTAACTGTGACACGTGAGGCTGCTCTTTAAAGTGATGTTTTGTTTCGAATTGTGGGGGCATCTATAAGTCCCAACACACGTGACACGTGATCTATGCCTTTATTTGGAAGATGCACAAACCCCCTGTAGTGAAACCCGTTTCAGGTGACAAGAATTGACACACGAAAAGAAAAAGAAAAGAAAGGCGGGGACAGTGGAGGGTTAAAGAAACAACAACAACAACAACAAAAACAAGAGAGTGGTCAGTACTGTTGTCTATTGTTTTGATAGTAAAGAGTGATGAGAGTGGTCAGTGTTGCTGTCTATTGTTTTGATGAGAGTGATCAATTTATTAAAAAAAAAAAAAAAAAAAAAAAAAAAAATTGACACACGCTTTTCTTCCCTGGTCTACTATAAACTTGATATTCATTATGGGTAACATATACGTCGTTGCTAGTGAAACGAAGAATGAGATAAAGAAAGAAAGAAAAAAAAACACCAATGAGACAACAAGTAAAAGAAACGCGATTAACCCTTTCACCGCCAGCCATATTTCAGCCAAAACTTTCCATCAAATTTACCTGGGTCGAGAACAAAATCCATCTGCAGTATTGGGGATTCTTCTGTGACATATATAAAATAAGGTCTATCCTTACTTCCCCAAACTAAGACAATAGGGTCTCTGGATAATATACCCCAATTTGATGCCTTTTAGTGACATAGGTGTTAAATCTCTGAGGTGCTAAAATGTGACTTTGGCGGTGAAAAGGTTAAATAGGAACAATAGAAAAGACTCAAACGTGAAGAGAAAAATAAGAAATTAAAGAAGACCAAATTCGAAGGACAACTGGGTGAAAACGCAAACATTCTGCAGCAAAAACATCACAGAAAACAGGTGGATTCTCTCAGTAGCCTAAGAAAGTATCAATTCCCTTTTCCAAATACCAAATAACCACCTCCTCCGTCCAATCTATAAAAAAAAAAACCCACCAGATCTCCTGCGGGGGTTCAAAGTCTCATGCCTGCCCGTCTTTCTAAATTCGGACAGCCGTGCTATCTGACAGTCGTTCTTTGGAGAGCCGTGATTCGGACAGTCGTGGTGCCGCGTAAACATGTCGGGTTTTGATTGCCTTTTCATTCATATATAGGTCTTACCCTAAATTTGGATGACGTAGACGTTGTTACAAATTGCCCCCCACCCCCACCCTCTCCGCCACACCCCGCCTCCCATCCACTTCCTGACCATTAAAAAACAGCCCAAAATTATTTTTTTTAACCCTTTCACCGCCAAAGTCGCATTTTAGCACCACAGTGATTTAACACCTATGTCACTAAAAGGCATCAAATTGGGGTCTATTATCCAAAGAACTCATTGTCTTAGTTTGGGGAAGTAAGGATAGACCTTATTTTATGTATTTTACAGAAGAACCCCCAATACTGCAGATGGATTTTGTTCTCTACACAGGTAAATGTAATGTGACATTTTGGGCTGAAATATGGATGGCGGTGAAAGGGTTAAATACGTGATTTTGTGCTTGTTTTGTTTCTTTTCTGTAAAGACAATGTAAAAAAAACATCCATCTGGGCGGATTAAAAAAAATTAAGAAGCAGAAAGGAAAAGCAGGAGTAAGATGAGATCTAGATCTAGAACAAACACAACGCTAATCCTTGAGTGAAGACAGCTCCATTCACTGATGCCATAGTCGCATCACATACAAAAGAAGAATAACCCATACATCTGGACCATGACCAAAGACTGTACAGGGGAAGATAAACATCCGGTCTCTTTTCCCTATATGAGTAGTGAGGACAGAAACACTGGTTATGTCCCTTTGAAACGTGAGACATTTTACGCATCGATAGGCCAGTTGAATTCTCCGTTCAAGTTCCAGTCCGAGTTTTTGGATAGCCTCCACTGTGAATAGTGTACACGTCCCCACTAACGATAACTCTATCAGCCCGGTTCGCCGAGCTCTTAAGTAATCCATCTTACCCTTTAAGAATATCTTTGCCATGACTCTTGTTGCATCCAAATATGACCAGGTGATTTCCCTATTAAAAAATAAAAATAATAAAACCGATTACCAACAATAGACAAACTTGGTTTTGTAAGTACTTCTTCTTCTTCTTCTTCTTCTTCTTCTTCAAATTCTTCAAATTCTTCTTCAAATTCTTCTTCTTCAAATTTTCTTCTTCAAATTCAAATGCTTCTTCTAACCTATCTCTTAAACAACACAGACAACACACAGGAAGGAAACTAATGGCACTGAAAGGGACATTAACTGGGCTGGAACATTTTAGTGCACGCAAAGATTAAGCAGCGAACGTGGTTTGTTTCAGAGCGAAATCTTCCAAGAAGATCTTTGTTTGCTGACAGGAACTTGTAGCAAGGAGTTCAAGTTTTGTGGGAGTCGCAAACCGCTTATTTATACGCATTTTAATAGTCAATGCATCCATTACTGTCTTCAGATAGTTCTTTGGGGGAGGGAGGGGGGGGGGGGGGAAGAAGAGTCAACCCAAGCAGGCACTCTCGCATGTTCTGGCCCAAAATGAATGTACACACACATAGACAAAACTAGTGCGCCCGTCCATGCACTGACATTCTGCTTATTTCATTTTGACTCTAACCTTAAAAGAGAGAGAGAGAGAGAGAGAGAGAGAGAGAGAGAGAGAGAGAGAGAGAGAGAGAGAGAGAGAGAGAGAGAGAGAGAGAGAGAGAGAGAGAGAGAGAGAGAGAGAGAGAGAGAGAACGAACTTTTATTTAATCAGTGTTATGAGATAACCATACATTGGTGGGGGGGGGGGGGGGTTCTTCTTCTTCTTCTTCTTCTTCTTCTTCTTCTTCTTCTTCTTCTGCGTTCCCAGGCCACATGTCCACAATGAGGAATCCGATCAATTGAAAAGAAAGTTATAAATTAATCAGTTAAATACCAAATATGTGACCTAGCACCACAAAAGGGACATTAAGTCGCTGGGCTAATTTCTCACAACAGGCTTGGAAAGTCAACAAAAATCATGTTTGGTCCATTCTGAGTTATTTTTGTGTTCTCTAACATCTTATCTTTCGTATTTACACAGGATGATATTTTTTTAATATGGTCTCTAAATGATCTTATAAGTGCTTTAAAATGAGTAGGTTAATGCGTTTTCTTCAGCTAGGCTATGCTTTAGAGAATGTTTTCTCAAAATGGCCAACACTCACACTACTAACTTTAAATGTGCGTAATTCTGGAAAGAAAACACTTACAAGAATGATTATTGAATCATTAGAAAGAGAATTGTCTGCAGTTTTCAAATGCATAATTTTCTCAGAATCGTCAGTTAGACACTTAATGTCCCTTTCGTGGTGCTGGGTCACATATTTGGACAAGTACAATGATGCACGTAAAACACAACATTTTTGACGCAATATTCTTTGGGCGATACCTTGGCTCTCCCCACAATGTAATGAAAAGCAGCTAATAATCATTCGAGTATTGTTGTTCACAGACGTAGGCATAAACCCAGGCTCACAGACAGGAAAAAACAACACCAAAGAGATGAATTTCTTGGCGGACATATTTTGATTTTATGAGATTTTTTTTATTACGGAAAAATAAACAAGGAAAAAAAGAAATGGCTTAATTTTTTAAAGTAATAATTATTTGACAAAGCCAAATAACGTAATCGAAAGAAGTATTACTCTCATCCAAATTCTGCGATTATTTTCGTCTAAGGCTGCAAATGACGTACAGAAGAAAATAATAGAAACAATGAAACAAACATAACAACAAAACCAGACAAGCCAAAGGAGGGTGGATGGAGTTTTAAAATCTGAGCTAAAATTCTAACTTTTATTATTATTTGTTTAATTCCTTCCACCCTTCATCTCTTCACACCCTTACACCCCAAGCCCCGTTCATGACCCTTCCCCGTCTCTCTCTCTCTCTCTCTCTCTCTCTCTCTCTCTCTCTCTC
>CM065680.1:39577990-39602990 GCA_017654935.2 Phymorhynchus buccinoides | reverse complement strand
TGAGTAAACAAAAGGTTTTATTTTATTTTCTATATTTTTGTTGTTGGTGTTCGTTGATTTTGTGGGGGTTTTTTTTTGGTTGTTGTTTTTGTAGGCTGCAATAACATTTCAAAACTCCAAGCTGTCAAAACTTTATTTCTTTTCACAAAGCCTCTTGGGGAAACAAATAAATAAAACAAACAAACCCAGGAAGAAGCAAAAGCCTTTGCTGTTGGATTTCCATGTGATACGAAGCAATGAGAGACTTAGTGCGATTTTTCTCACGCCAGAGGGCATGACGCTCGTGTGGGGCTAATCCTCTCTGTATTATTAGTTGGGGATAAAGAAAGAGAGAGAGAGACAGTGAGTTGTCATACCATCACTCACTCTCTCTCTCTCTCACTACGCCCAAGTAAGAAAATCGCGTGATAAGCCCCTAGTGCATTGACTGCAAGATGGCGTGAAAAATATCGCCATAGGTTGACCATTGTTATCCTACCTAAAAACGCTGCAACCCGTTATGTACAACGTTTTCGTTGCCACTAGGATTAACGTGTGCTAAGTGCATGGGCACACGTTAATCGTCTCATCCGAAAGACTCCACGTTGCTCCTAGTGCAAAGTGAGAGGAAATATCCCCTGTACCCAGGTTCAAACTCGGGTTTACTTGACACGAAGCGAACGCGTTACCACTGTGCCACTGTACACATGAAAATTAACCCCACTCAGTTATGGATTATAGGTAGAAAGAATGAAACGTGTATTTCAGTACCCTTCTCACTCACTTCCACATTCACAGACATAAAATCATATGCATAGTTACACTTACTCATACAAACGCACTCGTATTGACATACACACACACGCACGCACACGCACACGCACACGCACACACACACACACACACACACACACACACACACACACACACACGCGCGCGCGCGCACACTAACAAAAACACATTATATTTTTTCCAGTCTAATATCACCATTGTGTGAACAGACTTTAAATTAAATCAATCAAATCAAATCACTCACTCCTCTTACCCCCCCGTTTTTCCCACATTTGAAATGAAACGGGTTAAGAACGCGAAGGCTGAAACGGACAATAGGACACAACGTTGTTGACATACGATTTACACAGCAGGTACATCGGACTTATCTTACCTGGACCAGGACCTTCTCGTCGCCTAGCCTGTCCGTCTGGGACCCTCCGTTGGAATGCGATATTCGGGAAGGGGGGTTGGGGTCGGGCCCCAGCTGGACTTTGCCCGCATACGCCAGCGCCAGCACGACCCCGAGTCCAGCAGTGGAGAGGAAGAACACGCACATCATGCAGCACATGAAGCGCCCTTTGCTCCCAGCCCGCGAGGTGCGGGACAAGGGAGACTTACTGAGGTCCCGGAGCTCTCTGCTGGAGTCCCCGAACTCCGTCCGGTGAAGATGCCTGCCCGTCGAGTCCACGCTGATCTTCTCGCTGAGCGGAGCGTGCAGGTGCGGGTTGCTATGGTAATTGTTGTGCTTGTGTTGCTGTTGGTGGTTGGAGTAGTCCGACAACAGAGGTTTGCCGTTGGGGAGTCGGCTCGGGGAGGAAGGCTCCACGCTGTCGCAGCCTCCCCCGTCCGATTCATTGTCCGTGTCCTGGAAATCGTAGTAACCGTAGCTGGTTAGGCTAGGGGTGTCGCGGATCGACGAACAGGTGGTGGTGGTAATCGTAGTGGTGGCGGTGGCGGAAGTTGCGGTGATAGAGGTGGTGGAGGAGAGCGGTCCGCAAGCAGGGTGGGTCAGATCCCCGTTGAAGGACGCCACCACTCCTCCCCTGGAAGTCACGTAGGTCAGCTTGCCCGTGTCGGACAGGTTATCCTCGGGGTCTTCCTCGGCGGAGGCTGGGGTGTAGCGGACTCCGGACAGGCCGTCCGAGTCGTGCGGCGCCTTGCGTAGGGTGGACATCTCTGCGGCGGTGGTCCTGTGGGCCGGGTGAGCAGTGGACAGCACAGTGTGGCCCCCGCCCCTGTACAGCCACGCCTCACTGGAGCTCACTGGGGGAGACAGGGTGCTGGGCAGGGCAGCCGAGACAGGGAGGGAAACGAGGAAGGGGATGGACGAAGCAGCGATGGGTAAACGGTCAGAATACGAGGTAGATTTTAAGCAAACTATTACCAAAAAGCACTAAGCTGGGAAGTTCCGTTTTCTGTTTAACCCGACCACATGATCAGTTTTACGATTTGGGTTTCCTGTCTGGCAGGATGTGAGGGTATGCCATGGGCGGTGGTTTGGATAGATGGGTATGTGAACAAACTCTAGTGAGTGTCCTTCACACAGAAGTAAGCGTCTGTTGGGTTGACAGGACAATATGTAAACAGCAGCATGGTACACAAACTAGATCCTATTGTTAGTGTTCTCATGGTTAGTGCAGCATAGGTCTGCTGGCCAGGGGAGACACGTAAAGGGACTTGGACGTTCTCATTGTTTTCCCTTTTTATTTGAAGATAATTTATGTTAATGTTATGATCATTTATATAACGTAACACAATACTGTTATATATATATATATATATTTGTTACCTTTGTTTTATTATTATATCCTGTCAACAGACTTTAACAACAGCTGTCTGAGTGCAGTCTTAAATGTGGTTGGGGTGGGGCGTGTATGTTCAGAGACATAGTCGTTCGAATTGTACTTTCAGCCCATCAATAAAAGAATACGACCAAACATGGTCAACTAGCCACTCCTAACCCTACATTGTTTTTGTTTTTTTGTGTGGTGTATTTGTTGTTTGTTTGTTTGTTTTGTTTTGTTTCTTCCTATTTGCTTTTTGGTGTCTTTACTATGCAAACATTTCGACGTTTCAAAAGGGAAAAAAATCTCAGGACCACAGTCGTTTCATAACTACTTGAAGTATTCAAAGTTGGCCATGATGCTGATAAATAAAGTGCGAGTGATGACAAAATCGAATAAGAAGCACATGCGCAAGATCAAAGAGCTAGGGCACGATTTTCTTTTCAAAGAAAAACAAAACACAACACTTCTTATTCATGTATCTGCTTTGTTTCATCAAGAAAGCACAAACAGCTTTATATAAATTATTAACTTTGAAAAGAAATATTTTCTTCGCTATGTTTTCTCGCACACACAAAAAAACCCACCTTCAAACAATTGTCTTCTGTAGCAGAAGAAAACGGTCTCACACAATCAAATGAATATACTAACTGTATCACTTATGGTCACATGATAATTATATACAATATACACAATGCACTGGGACTCGCGTCATCATTCTTCTCACGAAAAGACAGTGCGGGTTGCTGCCACTAAGCCAGACAAAACGGTGTAGTAGGGAGTTGTTGCCAAAGAACAAACGAACGAACGAACGATAGATAGCACAAGACAGGCAAAGTACGAGCGTCTGGGGCCGCTGTAGTGAAGCTGGAAGACTGGGGAGGTAATGGATCGAAAGTGTACAGATGAAGTTTGGGAGTGGGTGGAGTGGTGGGGGGGGGGGGGGTGTAGCTCTGGAGCCAGTGGGCGATGTCTGGCGCTTTTGCGGCTGTAGTGGTTGTGGTGGGACGTGGTGGTGATGATGATGCTGGTAAAGGATAAAGGCAGGTCGATGTAATGAGAAGGTGATCGCATTGGAGGCGAGTGACTTTAGTAGCCTAGCTGCAAGCTGGCAAAGAGTGGAAGGGCACACGCAGAGGCACTCACTTGCACGCGCGTAGCAAGACACGTGTGACTTAAGTTTTCGGAGATGTATAAAACTGACGACGAACTTTTTCTTTACTTCTGTTTATTTGTCTGTATCGTTGTTTCTCTTTTGACCTCCGTCTGTATCGATCTGTCTGTCTCTCCAGCTATCTATGTCTGTCTGTCTCTGTCTTCTTTTTTTATGGAAAAGTAGGCTAAGGCTAAATTCTCATCCATGGCAAATAACGGTTCTGGTGACTTAAGTCTGAACTCTCTCTCTGTCTCTGTCTCTGTCTCTGTCTCTCTGTCTCTGTCTCTGTCTCAGTCTCTCTCTCTCTCTCTCTCTCTCTCTCTCTCTCTCTCTCTCTCTCTCTCTCTCTCTCTCTCTCTCTCTCTCTCTCTCTCTCTCTCTCTCTCTTTCTCTCTCTCTAGCTACTTCGTGTATCCCCATACTGCCCTTTTAGACTACCAGGTTTGTCTGCGCGCGCGCGCGCGCGCGCGTGTGTGTGTGTGTGTGTGTGTGTGTGTGTGTGTGTGTGTGTGTGTGTGTGTGTGTGTGTGTGTGTGTGTGTGTGCGTGTGTGTGTGTGTGTGTGTGTGTGTGGGGGGGGGGGGTGCACGTATGTGTGTACGTGTATGTACGTGTGTGTATGTGTGTGTGTTCCTTTACAACATACCTTGTTGTATCTGTTGATATCAAGGCTATAAAGGTATTCAATCATACTGTTTTTCTTTACAACACCACCAAAGCATTTATAACAAAGTAGAAACAGAAACGCTTCCAAATAAACGAAACACCAAACCTCACACAAACCATAATCATCAACAACAAACAATCAACTTTAAATCAATGTAGAATTTAAGTAAAATAATGTTGGGGAAATCTTACACATTAGCCCAATATAATCTTGCATCGAACATTTCCACCAAGGAACAACTTTCTGACACGTTGTGGGAAAGGAACAGGTTACGTTTAGGACCAGTCTAGAATTATGTTCATAAAGCTGACAGAAGCAGACTGTGATACAGAGGGTCGTAAACAAGAGTCCCTTGACTGCCACCAACGTATCACGTACTGACTTGAAAACATCACTGATGACGTCATCAGATTAAGCGGAATAACTCTGATATGCTGGTTTTTGCTCTAACACAGTCAAGAGAGTTATATCCCAGACCATTTTGGCGGATTGACTCTATCAGTTGTGTTTTACATGGTATGATTTGTACAATGAATTTTTCTTCTTTCATTTTCTCTGGCAGTCAAGGGGTTAAATTGAGTTAAAACCTGACCAAATGAATGCGTTTCGTGATCGATTCCAATTATTGTATTTGTTTTGCCATTAACTAAGAGTTGTGTATAATGGAGAATTTGTTTTTTTGTTGTGATCAGCTTCACAATCTCTTTGCTATCAATAAAAAAAAAAGATAACAATATTGATCATCTTCACACTATAATGGATAGTTAAAACAAAATATAATATAACGAAGCATTAAACCAAAGGGAAGAAGTGGTGATAACGAGGCGGGGACTGGAGAGGGAAGAAGGTGGGGGTGGGGGTGTCTGGAGAAGAAGGGGAGGGTGGGGAGGGTGTGTGTGTAAAAGCAGTTTGGAAAGCGGATCGAAACAGCTTTCAACAGGCACGATGAAAACAACGGAGATGAGGATCAATATGTCCGACACTTTTTGAACGCCCATTGACCCTATGCCAAACGCTATAATGCGAGCCTGTCACGCGCAGTTTTCGAGTCGATGCATAGGCCTACTACGCTGGTTTCTACTCTTCATAAGGCTTGCTTAACCCTTTCGCCGCCAGCCATCTTTCAGCCAAAAATTTCCAGTAAACTTACTTGGCTACAAAACAGTTTTTGTCTGCAATATTGTGGGATAAAGTATCTGTGACACATTAATAGGGTCAATCCTTACAGCCCAAATTTAGGAACACAATATCATTGAATAATAGACCCTGATTTCAAGAGTTTTTATGACATGGGTGTTAAATCATTGTGGTGCAAAAATGCGACATTGGCGGTGAAAAACCGCCATTTTGTTCTATAAATCTTGGTTAAGTTGCTCTTTCCTGGACAAGTTGGGGTTTTTTTTCTCGGAATGTATGACCTTCATTTAGAATACGGTTACTCGCATTGCAGTATTTCTGATTATAATCAGGGTTTTTTAACCCTTCCACCACCAGCCATATTTCATCCAAAAATGTCCATTACATTTACCTGGGTAGAGAACAAAATCCATCTGCAGTATTGGGGATTCTTCTGTGACAGATATAAAATAAGGTCTATCCTTACTTCCCAAAACTAAGACAATAGGGTCTTTGGATAATAGACCCCAATTTGATGCCTTTTAGTGACATAGGTGTTAAATCACTGAGGTGCTAAAATGCGACTTTGGCGGTGCAAGGGTTAATGCTTTGCTTTGTATTGCAGCATATTCTGTAACACTATGCTAATAGATAGTGGTATGTTTTATAGTGTATATAAGTATGCTGGATCAATTGCTATTAAACGATGTTAATAATCCATTATATCGTTTATTTATTTAGCAATAAATAAAACATATAAATAATAATAGTAATAGCATCATATAGTAAAAAGCCAATTGTCCGTGTGTGTGTGTGTGTCTGTGTGTGTGTGTGTGTGTGTGTCTGAAACACGAAACGGGCCTTGTAACTCCGCCGTTTTTCGACCGAATCGCTTCAAATTTGCTGTGAGCCCTAACGGGCCGATGGCAACGGCAACCGAGGCGGCCGTGTCATTTGCGCGGTTCGGCAAATGCGCGAAACGCGCATCCGCCGGCCTCTCGGCGCCCGTATCTCCGGTTTTCTGGACCGATTGCCTTCCACTTTGGCAGGAAGATCACCGGAGACGGTGACTATCCGTGTACCAACCCGGAAGCGAATCGGTTCAAAGACGCGCGCGCTATACGACTCCGCCTTTTCTTAACCGAATCGCTTCAAATTTGCTGTACTCAGCGTTACCAGTACTTGGCGTTACCGTTACTAGGCGTTACTGGGACTCGGCGTTGCGCTAGTAATAGTAAAATAGTGGCACGCTGTAATGGGCTTAAACATGACTCTTAGCCTTGTTAACGCATCTACGGCTATTTCAATGCGCAAATTGATAGATTCAGTTTTGGAAGTAGTGATAGGCCTATATCTTTCGCCACGAGTACATTAACCCTTTCACCGCCAGCCATGTTTCAGCAAAATATTTCCATTAAATTTACCTGGGTAGAGAACAAAAACTATCTGCAGTATTGGGGATTCTTCTGTGACACATATGGAATAAGGTCTACCCCTACTTCCCAAAACTTAGACAATACGGTATTTGGATAATATACCCCAATTGGATGCCTTTTAGTGGCATTGGTGTTAAATCACTGTGGTGCTAAAATGCGACTTTGGCGGTGAAAGGGTTAATCGATTAACTGGCTTCACAAAACGAAGTAAATTCTTACAATGAGCTCGTGTTTCTAATGGCGAGTGATTCTAACGGTCTCACAGCAACGCAATGTTAACAGTGAGCAGGATGTGATAACAATGTGCGAGCGATCGGTATCTGAAGCAGACTATGACTTTATCAAACTGAGAAGATGATTTTCTTAAATGTGACCCAGCACCACGAAAGGGACAGTCGCTGGGCTAGTTTCTCACAACAGGCTTGCAAAGTCAACAATCTCTTCTTTTTTTTAAAAATCAAATTTGAGTTATGTATATTTTCGTGTTCTATAACATCTCATCTTTCATGTTTATAAAGTACAATTTTTATTATGGTCTTTAAATAATCCAAAAAGTGCTTTAAACTGAGTAGGTTGATGCATTTTCTTCAGCTAGGCTAAACTTTAGACTGTGATTTATCAAAATGGCTGAGTCACCCTACCAAATTTAAATGCTCATAACTCTAACACGGAAAAAGTCACAAGAATGAGTTTTGTATCATTAGAAAGAGAATTGTCTGAGGTTTCTAACTGTACCATTTTCTCACAATTGTCATTTTGACATTTAATGTCCCTTTCGTGGTGCTGGCTCACAAATAGTAACAAGCAGACAGTCCACGCACTGTTTGCACTAGCGGTGACGTGCGCTTACGGTAAAGGGCCAGCCACACGTCCACTAAAATCGCACGACTGTACGATGCGATTCGATAACGTGATCTCCAAGAACAAATGTGATTGGCGCTTCGAGATCACGTGATCGAATCGTATCGCACAGTCGTGTGATTTTAGCTGACGTGTGGCTGGCCCTCAAAGTGCAGCCCGCATTTCACAAGGCACATCCTTTCCCCCCAATACAAGACAAGACAATGCAATGCAATGCAATGCAATGCAATACAATACAATACAATACAATACAATACAATGCAATGCAATGCAATGCAATGCAATGCAATGCAACGCAACGCAACGCAACGCAACGCAACGCAACGCAACGCAACGCAACGCAACGCAACGCAACACATTACAATACAATACAATACAATGCAGTACAGTGCAGTGCAATGCAATGCTATGCAATGCAATGCAGTGCAATGCAATGCAATGCAATGCAATACAATGCAATGCAATACAATACAATACAACACAATACAACGGAATACAATGAAATATAATACAATACAATGGAATGGAATACAATACAATGGAATGGAATACAATACAATACAATGGAATACACTACAATACAATACAATACAATACAATACAATACAATACAATACAATACAATACAATACAATACAATACAATACAATACAATACAATACAATACAATACAATACAATACAATACAATACAATACAATGGAATACAATACAATACAATACAATGGAATACAATGGAATACAATAGAATACAATACAATGCAATGCAATACAATACAATACAATACAATACAATGGAATACAATACAATACAATACAATACAATACAATACAATGCAATACAATACAATACAATACAATACAATACAATACAATACAATACAATACAATACAATACAATACAATACAATACAATACAATACAATACAATGGAATACAATACAATACAATACAATACAATACAATACAATACAATACAATACAATAATACAATACAATACAATGGAATACAATACAATACAATACAATACAATACAATACAATACAATACAATACAATACAATACAATACAATACAATACAATACAATACAATACAATACAATACAATACAATACAATACAATACAATACAATGGAATACAATACAATACAATACAATACAATGGAATACAATACAATACAATACAATACAATACAATACAATACAATACAATACAATACAATACAATACAATACAATACAATGCAATGCAATACAATGCAATACAATACAATACAATACAATACAATGGAATGGAATACAATACAATACAATACAATACAATACAATACAATACAATACAATACAATACAATACAATACAATACAATACAATAATACAATACAATACAATATAATACAATACAATACAATACAATACAATACAATACAATACAATGGAATGGCAATACAATACAATACAATACAATACAATACAATACAATACAATACAATACAATACAATACAATACAATACAATACAATACAATACAATACAATACAATACAATGGCAATACAATACAATACAATACAATACAATACAATACAATACAATACAATACAATACAATACAATACAATACAATACAATGGAATACAATACAATACAATACAATACAATACAATACAATACAATACAATACAATATACAATACAATACAATACAATACAATACAATACAATACAATGCAATACAATACAATGCAATACAATACAATACAATACAATACAATACAATACAATACAATACAATACAATACAATACAATACAATACAATACAATACAATACAATACAATACAATACAATACAATACAATACAATACAATACAATACAAATACAATACAATACAATACAATACAAATACACAATACAATGGAATACAATACAATACAATAATACAATACAATACAATACAATACAATACAATACAATACAATACAATACAATACAATACAATACAATACAATGGAATACAATACAATACAATACAATACAATACAATACAATACAATACAATACAATACAATACAATACAATACAATACAATACAATACAATACAATACAATACAATACAATACAATACAATACAATACAATACAATACAATACAATACAATACAATACAATACAATACAATACAATACAATACAATACAATACAATACAATACAATACAATACAATACAATACAATACAATACAATACAATACAATACAATACAATACAATACAATACAATACAATACAATACAATACAATACAATACAATACAATACAATACAATAATACAATACAATACAATACAATACAATACAATACAATACAATACAATACAATACAATACAATACAATACAATACAATACAATACAATACAATACAATACAATACAATACAATACAATACAATACAATACAATACAATACAATACAATACAATACAATACAATACAATACAATACAATACAATACAATACAATACAATACAATACAATACAATACAATACAATACAATACAATACAATACAATACAATACAATACAATACAATACAATACAATACAATACAATACAATACAATACAATACAATACAATACAATACAATACAATACAATACAATACAATACAATACAATACAATACAATACAATACAATACAATACAATACAATACAATACAATACAATACAATACAATACAATACAATACAATACAATACAATACAATACAATACAATACAATACAATACAATACAATACAATACAATACAATACAATACAATGCAATGCAATACAATACAATACAATACAATACAATACAATACAATACAATACAATACAATACAATACAATACAATACAATACAATACAATACAATACAATACAATACAATACAATACAATACAATACAATACAATACAATACAATACAATACAATACAATACAATACAATACAATACAATACAATACAATACAATACAATACAATACAATACAATACAATACAATACAATACAATACAATACAATACAATACAATACAATACAATACAATACAATACAATACAATACAATACAATACAATACAATACAATACAATACAATACAATACAATACAATACAATACAATACAATACATACAATACAATACAATACAATACAATACAATACAATACAATACAATACAATACAATACAATACAATACAATACAATACAATACAATACAATACAATACAATACAATACAATACAATACAATACAATACAATACAATACAATACAATACAATACAATACAATACAATACAATACAATACAATACAATACAATACAATACAATACAATACAATACAATACAATACAATACAATACAATACAATACAATACAATACAATACAATACAATACAATACAATACAATACAATACAATACAATACAATACAATACAATACAATACAATACAATACAATACAATACAATACAATACAATACAATACAATACAACAATACAATACAATACAATACAATACAATACAATACAATACAATACAATACAATACAATACAATACAATACAATACAATACAATACAATACAATACAATACAATACAATACAATACAATACAATACAATACAATACAATACAATACAATACAATACAATACAATACAATACAATACAATACAATACAATACAATACAATACAATACAATACAATACAATACAATACAATACAATACAATACAATACAATACAATACAATACAATACAATACAATACAATACAATACAATACAATACAATACAATACAATACAATACAATACAATACAATACAATACAATACAATACAATACAATACAATACAATACAATACAATACAATGGAATACAATACAATACAATACAACAATACAATACAATACAATACAATACAATACAATACAATACAATACAATACAATACAATACAATACAATACAATACAATAATACAATACAATACAATACAATACAATACAATACAATACAATACAATACAATACAATACAATACAATACAATACAATACAATACAATACAATACAATACAATACAATACAATACAATACAATACAATACAATACAATACAATACAATGCAATACAATACAATACAATACAATACAATACAATACAATACAATACAATACAATACAATACAATACAATACAATACAATACAATACAATACAATACAATACAATACAATACAATACAATACAATACAATACAATACAATACAATACAATACAATACAATACAATACAATACAATACAATACAATACAATACAATACAATACAATACAATACAATACAATACAATGCAATACAATACTTCTTGGGTTTTAATTACACCTCATTGTCTGCAGTGGCTTTTTAATACCTACGAACCATTATAACCGATTTGTCAAATGTTGCATTCTATTTCGATAGCATAAAACGTATCACTTATACTCAACTAAATAAATAAATATGAAAGCCAAAAACCGCGAACCGTTCGTTGAAACAAAACAGGCGTTGCTGACATTTACTCCATTCTCTCCTCACATAATAGCGTGGCGCCGTCCATGGTGTTCTTCCCGAGGATCTCGCCATCTCTCGGGACATTTAGGGCGGCCATTGGCAAAGTCTGTTGGCTCCCAATGCGAGATATCAAACTTTAATGCTAGTGTTTTGTGTCTGGGTTTGTTGTTGGTTTCTGTATTTTTCTCTTCGTTGATTTATGTTTGAGAATTCCAAACAACGATTCTTTCTTGAATTTTTTTTTATACTGAAAGTGTTGTTTTCACTCTAAACGTTCTCCTTAGGCCGTGTACACATACACGCGGATGTTCCGCGAGGAAACCCATGCGCAATCAGTAAATAAGTAAAAGAAAGAACGAAAAATTAAGCGAACGTGTCCGTATTTCGCCATATCTGTATATTTGTTTTCCTTCTTTCTTTCACTTATTGATTTTTTTCCGCGCGGATAATCCGGATGTACTGTGTACCAGGCCTAACTAAAAAAAAACTATCATGTTACCAGTTTTTCTTCTTCAATGTACAAGTTTTCAACACATTTCTATCATATTAGAAGATTCAAATCTGCATACATGATATTCTATTTTGATATAAACTGGGACAGAGCTGTCGTTTGAATAAATATGAAACGTGTTTCACCAGTGCCGCTACAATGAAATTAAGTGGGTGCATGAGGACCATAGGAGAGGGAGAGACAGAGATAGAGAAAGAGAGAGACAGACAGACAGACAGACATGTAGACAGACAGGAAGATAGAGAGACATAGAGTTGAAGGGAAAAAAGGTTGGAGAAAGAGACAGAGGGAGAGACAGAAAGACGGGGGAAAAGACACTGTGAGAGAGAGAGAGAGACAAAAAGACAGAGACGTTGACAGAGACAGAGTGGGAGACATAGAGTTGGAGAGGAGAGAGAGAGAGAGAGAGAGAGAGAGAGAGAGAGAGAGAGAGAGAGAGAGAGAGAGAGAGAGAGAGAGAGAGAGAGAGAGAGAGAGAGAGAGAGAGAGAGAAGTCGGAAGTCGGAAGTCAGAAATGTTACTGAATATGGGCCAGCAGCTCCTTTCAGTAGGGGTAACATGCAAAATATTGAACAAAATCATGATGACAAAATAACATAGTTTGGCACATCAAGATTAATTGTATGCTTTGGCAAGACTAAAGAAGAAACCTAATTATCAATATTTCCCATTCAAATGGCACATACGTGGATATAACATTCATAGCAGCACAAACCACATACCGAACACAATAGTTGTTTACATAGCATTATGATCAATAAATGTTTGTCTGAGAGAGAGAGAGAGAGAGAGAGAGAGAGAGAGAGAGAGAGAGAGAGAGAGAGAGAGAGAGAGAGAGAGAGAGAGAGAGAGAGAGAGAGAGAGAGAGAGAGAGAGAGAGAGAGAGAGAGAGAGAGAGAGAGAGAGAGAGAGAGAGAGAGAGAGAGAGAGAGAGAGAGAGAGAGAGAGAGAGAGAGAGAGAGAGATTTCGAAAGAGAGATGTAGATGTGCACTTCTTTTTTTCTTTTTTTAAATCTCATCCCAGTTGAAACGAAATCGGACACTTGAAGTTCTAGACATGACCCCTAATATTGTGCAGCACGCATCTCCTGACCATCTTCGCTCTAAGATCTTGAAACAAGTGGACGATGCAGGGAAGATAGCATCAGATCATTGTCAAGCCGCCTGTCGACAGGATAGGAGAAAGTGCCAGACCCGCTCTACACGAGTAAAGGAAATAGACGAATGGGGGGGGGGGGGGGGGGGGGGGGGGGGGGGGGGGGGGGGGGGGGGGGGGGGGGGGGGGGGGGGGGTGGTGGGGGGGTGCAGCTTCGATGAGAAAAAAAAAAGAGTGGAAATTAAAGGTGTGAAGAAGGCGGGGGCTGTGGGTAGATTGGACAGGGGACAGGCGAGGAGGGGGGGGGGGGGGGTCCCATTTCGCCCTGGTCCATTTCGTCCTGTTTCCGTTTCGCCCTCTTCCCGTTTCGCTCTAACGTTTTACGTGAGTGTCTTTTTCGCCCCGTCTCCTTTCGCCCTGTTCCCATTTTGCCCTCCCACTCTCTTAAGGGTCTAATACTCTACATACGATTCGCTGTCAATGCGATGCGATTGTGACGATGCGAGTCATGATTCACGTGAAATACTTCTGTCCAAAAATAATTCCACTACTTTCGCTCTATATACTCAAGAATACGCAAACTCTATGTACTCAAATCGCATCTAGTTGACAGCGAATCGTATGTTAATGTCGTCTAGCAGGCCCTTAAAGAGCCACCCAATCACGTGTCGAAATCACGGGATTCACGTGTTTTCCCTCTTATAACTGGAAATAAATCTTGTTTTGACCAAGTCTGACTCCCATATAAATTACCCTAAATTGAAAGTGACACATCAATTTAAAGAGCAGCCTAAATTTGAATATGGGGAAATTCGAATGTGGGTCACAGCAACCCAGAAAAAAACAAGTGACGTAACCGTGGCGCGTCACGGGGTTTTAGAGTTGAACATAGTTCATCAATTTTTTTTTTTTTTTTAATATGATTTGAAATGTATTAATAAAAAAAATATGGTTTCACATGAAAATACATGAGATTTATGAGTCTGCTCAAAATTGATTTAAAACATATTGGTTGGGGATAATAAATGAGATTTATTAGCCCGTGTTCACAATCTGACTGCAGATGAACTGGTGTCCCAAGTACGTGAAAATGTTGCGCTGATCATTACCAAATTCGTCACTTAGCCTTGCACCAGCTCTGGTGCTGCAGCCAAAGGGATTGGGTTGGCCTTCGGGGACCTTCCCTAACGCCAACTGTCGTCCTCAAATCCCTTTGGCCGAGAGAGTGGGGACGTACCCTGGGCAAGGCATCTCCACCATAAACTAATTCTCAGCCCAGCCCGCCAGAATAGAATATGCCCCCTTCTGCTATTCGGCAGTCATTGTCGGAAACGACAGACAGGCAACAACTTGACCTCTGCACAGTCTGCAGACGCTGGCAGAGTCCACCGCAAAGTTAAAGTTTTACGTCCTCTCGGCCAGAGCCGTACGGGACATTTCTGTGATCAGAGTCCAGATATTTCGCTATATTTTGTGGAACAGGGATTAAAGAGACAGGGCGAAATGACATGGGTTGACAGGCAATACGGCACTGCCACTGAAGGGTTGGGTTGATGAAGTTCCGTTTTGCCCTAACAGGGCGAAGTGAAAAAGGGCGAAACAGTACGTAGCCGGGTGAGGGGATGGGGGGTAAAAAGAGCTTTGTTGGGTGGGTGTAAGTGTCCCCGAGGGCTGAAATAGACAATGCATGTAGGTAGGTAAGGAGAAACGGAGTGGTCAAGTGGACAGGTCTTCAACTCCATTACGCTGGGAGTCGATTCTGAAGCTTCTTGCCTTTTCGGGCATGAAGTAGTTTATTTATTAATTTGCTATCCGCTTTTGCTGCCGTTGTTATGATTATTTCTTTATTGCTTCTTATTTTAATCACCGTGGGATATCATTTTAACTTCCCAGATATATTAATGTTACACGCAAATCAAATAACAACCAAACAAATACGAAGCAATGAAGACTTTTGATTGGTTTGATAAAGCGATTATGTGTGCGTTTTTCTGTGTGTGTGTGTGTGTGTGTGTGTGTGTGTGTGTGTGTGTGTGTGTGTGTGTGTGTGTGTGTGTGTGTGTGTGTGTGTGTGTGTGTGTGTGTGTGTGTGTGTATGTGTGTGTGTGTGCGTGCGTGCGTGCGTGGGTGCGTGCGCGCGTGCGTGTGTGCGCGTGTGTGTGCGTGTGCGTGTGTGTGTGCGCGTGTCTGTGTGTCTGTGTGTCCGCGTGTACGTGCGTGGGTGCGCTTGCGTATATGCGTGCCTAGCGTGTGCATACGCATTTTAAAGCGTGTATGCCTCATTTTGATTAAATGGATATAGAAAAAGTATTAATTCTGTTTTATCCAATCACACAAAACGAGAGAGCACTCAAGAAATGAAGTAAGAAGAAAACCAAAGAAAGGATAAAAGCAGGACAAAAATAATATAAAGACTTCAAAAGCAAGCAGCCAGCATCCAACAATCGATGTTGCTCCAAACGCTGCATCGCTTTGAATCTTCGGCTCTTTTATTCCTTGTACTCAGCAGCAGTAATTTCATTGCCATCGATCGTTTCATGTCCTTGAATCTCTGTGAGTCGTTTGTCTACACACGACTGAGAATATAACGATAATAAAGACAGAAGCCGTGCGTGAATCTAAAGTAAATTGTGAAGATTGCATAATTATAAAAAACAATTTACATTTCCTATTCTTGATAACCAGATCTTCAATGTTATTCTCTAATCTTGGTTTTGTCCTCTTGAACACACCAACAAGATAAGCTAGAGATATTACAAGGCTGTTTATGTAAACATTTTAAATTATATTATTCTAGAGGTGTTCGAGCGAAGTCGATTGTGACAAACAAACAAAAACGACAGACATACAAAATAATGAACACTTAACAATAAAGCAAGCCTTAGTTAGTTGCAGACTTAAAGATAAAAGCCTACAGAAAGGGGTGTACCTACCAACCTCGTTTCATATTCCTGTTCTCTTTAAAACCGGGAATTAAAAAGAGGAAATAGACACAGCTCTAGATCAGTCATTCCTACAAAGATTCATCACATCCTCACTAAACGTCACATGGATGGTCTCTGTTGGTCTGGTAGCACAATACAGTGCCCACGGCACCCCAGCCACCCCCACAAAGTAATATGCCGTATAGTTGACTCTACAGACCGATGAGAAGAGACGAGCTTCAAGAGCGGCTGTCAAGAAAATAATGATGACAATTATGATCATGGGGAAAGAAGAACAGAATGGCACTGGGCTTAACTCACAATTACACGTATTGTTAATATATACTTATCTACTATTTCTACGACAATGCAAATGGATTTTGAAAAAAAACCATAAGCGTGGATATTCTGTCAGACTATGTAAATCTGTTTGATGGATGTGAATCTGTTTGATGGATGTATATGCGTGTGTGTCTCTCTGTGTCTGCGTGTAATATTATTATATACAGGTACGTGACTGGCTTCATCGCCCTCAAATAGCATGATACTACCCAAACTTGCCTCCCTTATTTTCTCATCAATGGTGATAAACCATGTCTATGCTTTTCTAGCTCTTATCCTTCACCTTCACCCCCCCCCTCCTTCCCTTCTCTACTTGTCTTCATGTGCAGAAGGTCTGGCGGGGTCTCCGTGTGTTGACAGCCGATCTGACAGGACATGAGTCTGATGCTATCGTCCTGCCACTGCCATCTAACTGTCACCAGACTGACATCAACCCGGGGAGATTGTCAGACGAGGAGACTACGCAAACAAGGCAGGGTAAGGAATTTTCAATGACATGGCTTGCTTTTGTAATTGTGTTTGTGTGTGTGTGTGTGTGTGTGTGTGTGTGTGTGTGTGTGTGTGTGTGTGTGTGTGTGTGTGTGTGTGTGTGTGTGTGTGTGTGTGTGTGTGTGTGTGTTTGTTTTGTTGGTAGCGATGTCCTTGTTTTACTGAGGATGAGAAGGAATAAAACAGAAAATCGCGTACAAAAGATACTGATATGAAGATACAGTAATAAAGAGAAAGGGGATGAGCGTGTTGTCGAGGGATGGGAGGGATAGGATGCCATGCATAACATGAAGTTCCTATTCGGCAATGTTTCAAAGACAGAATAAGAAACGACCTTGAGTCATTTTTATTTCATATGAGCACTCGTCCCATGTACTTTAAAGTAAGTGACCATCGTAGGAATACTAAATGATCCAACATCGGAAAGATAGAGAGATACACATTTCTGATAGTGAATCGTTCAGAGTTAAGGAAACGAGGGTAGATTACCGTAACAGTGGAGGAAAACCATACCAAAATAGTGAGAACATATGTTTTTCAGTTGTTTTATTTCCTTTTTTAAATTATTATGCAGCGTTTTATCTAGTTTGCTTCAACCTAATGGACTCGAAGAACATTCATCCAACCCAGTGGGTCATTTTATGGGGAGGAGGGGGGGGGGGGGGGGTCGTGTTAGGCTATAGCCTAATAATGCTTCATCATTGCTTCAATACTTTTACAAAGCCACAAGAGTCTGAATAATGTCATCATCAGGAACCATCAGCGATTTTCTAAAATGCTAGAGCATTGGCTATGACCCAATCAAGTATTTGGGTAATAGACTGCCTATATTATTTTATTATTATGTATGTAAGAAGCATAATATTGAACAGTGTGGCACATTCCGATGCCTTAGAGTCAAAGCGGACTATCTTTAATTACTATAGAAACTATTGTGACAAAATAATAACTTGTGTCGAATAAGAATTAAATAAAGTGGGGACTATGCTATTTAGTACTATATATATATATATATATATATTGTCGTAGATTTTTAAATCTTGTTTCAATACAAATCATCATTTTTCGCAATAGGTTCCAAAATAAGTCAATGGACCATACTATGAAGACAGTCTGTTTTGTCTCTAAGGCATCGATTTAGTCGCTCGGATATATTCATGGGTGTGTTTTTTATTTAGACAGGCAGACAGACAGAGAGACATACAGTCATAATTCTAAACCATCCCCGCGTCATAGAACCGGGAGAACATAAAGGGACACGGAGATCACTCAATCCTACAAGGATTCGTCGCATGCTCACTAAACGTCACGTCCATTCTCTCCGTTGATCCGGTAACACAATGCAGTGCCCGCAGGCTCCCCCACACTACTACTCGGACATATCATTCAGTCCACAGACCGTTCAGAGAGAAGAGAAGAGCTTTTAAGAGCCGCTGCCAGGAATGAAAATCTGCTTAACTTCCTCCGGTCTGATCTGGAACAGACACATATGGGACATTAGTAGATATAAAGATGGTGGGAACGATCCTGGAGGCAATACCCGGAGGCAGTGAAACACCAGTAAAATTCCGATGTTTTAACAATACAGATATAAAGTTATGTGATTAATATAACAGCCGCTGCCAGGATAATAAAGCTAGTATCATAATCGGAAAAGGAAAGAAAGCGGAGGATGTTCACGTTATGCCCATTGTAAATGTCTGATGCTGCTTTGTCGGTTTGAAAGTATTTCAGCTACTAATCATAAAAAAGAATCTAAATTACTGCGTAGTCATTACTCAAGGCCAACGGGCATTCAAACAACTAAAACCGAAACTTAAATGTGACAACCAATTGGCCCAAGTATTTTGTGTCCTCTAAATGACCTTCTAGTATCCCGTTCGCAGCTACAGCTTTTAACTCGACACGTTATGTCATGATTTTAACGTTTTAAAACAATAACAACTATTATGTCGATATATCACTGCCAGTTCTTGTTTATTTACTCCCGTGTGTTTGGCTAAGTGTAATTGACAAGACGTGTTATTTTAAGAAGTATATGTTTCTCTTGATAAGGGCGATCAAAATGAATGTAAAAAGAGAGACAGAAAGAGACAGACAGACAGACAGAAACAGAGACAGAGACAAACGAACTAAGACAGAAAGGCAGACAGACAGGCAAACTGAATATACAAAAAAAAGTATCGTGATTCTTGTGATAATGAAAGTGTCAAACTGAAATGGAATACAAGCGCAAAAATCTGCACTGACTCCTTCAAATCGAACTCCAGCTGTTCCACCATTTCAAATTATAGAAATGGAAAGAAAACAAGAAGCCCTGGAAAACGACAAAGTGGATCTCCTCATGTGTACATATCTGGACATTTTTGTGAACATTGTACGGCACCTGACATACAATATTAAAATGAAAAGTGTATAATACAGCACGTATCGTATAGATTTGAAAACTAATCAATCTTAAACGTACAGCGAACGTTCGACATCACTTTGGTCGTAACATAATCAAGAAGGAAAGACACCAGATCCAATTAAGAAATGGTATGTGATGCCACATTAAAAAATATAGTTGGCATAGAAAAGTAATAACCTGGGCCGGTATTCACGTTGAGATAGCATGAGACTTAGCATGATGCTAACTTAGAAGCTCTTCCAATGTCCTATAGGATTTAATAGGACTTCTGGAAGAGCTTCTAAGTTAGCATGATGCTAAGTCTCATGCTATCTCAACGTGAATACAGGTCCTGGATTTTCTTTCTTAGGCATTCGCTTCTTGTTACAACCATTCTGTCCAGATAGGGGAGACTTCCGTTACTTTACAATCCGTTGCCGCGGTACTTTTTCTCCCATACAAAATCGATTACTGTCGATTACTGCCTTATAACTCCGCCGTTTTTCGACCGAATCGCTTCAAATTTGCTGTGAGCCCTAAAGGGGCGATGGCAACGGCAACTGAGGCGGCCGTATCATTTGCGCGGTTTCGCAAATGCGCGAAACGCGTATCCGCCGGCCTCTCAGCGCCCGTATCTCCGGCGTGTCTGGACCGATTGCCTTCCAATTTGGCAGATAGATGACCGGGGACGGTGACTATCGGTGTGCCTAACCGGAAGCGAATCAGTCCAGAAACGCGCGCGCTAGACGCCCCTTCACCTTTTCACGAATAACTCCGCCGTTTCTTAACCGAATCGTCTCAAATTTGCTGTCAGGCTTGCTATGGACCGGGCAAAGCCTGGCAGCAAATTGAAAGAGGATCTGAAGAGTGCGTCACTCTCGGAGCAGCGCCAACGGGAAACGGGGCCTTATAACTCCGCCGTTTCTTAACCGAATCGCTTCAAATTTGCTGTCAGGCTTGCTATGGACCGGGCAAAGCCTGGCAGCAAATTGGAAGAGGATTGGAAGAGCGCGTCACTCTCGGAGCAGCGCCAACGGGAAACGGGGCCTTATAACTCCGCCGTTTCTTAACCGAATCGCTTCAAATTTGCTGTACTCAGCGTTACCAGTACTTGGCGTTACCGTTACCAGGCGTTACCAATACGGTGCATTGCCAGTACTAGGCGTTGCGCTAGTTTTATATAATATAAGAATGCTCATACCTTGTCAATAATGCATGGGATATTTGTATTCTATTTGGACCAAATCCTTTTATTCTGAAAACACCAAGCAGAATGGGATAGTGAAACAATAATATACATTGACAGTCGTTCTGTAAGCTAGTAAAGGTTTAATGCATAAATATTGTTCTGTTAGTTCTAAATGACAGCGATGCATGGCTATGCCTAACTTCTGCCTGTTTGCAAGAAAAGAAATACAACTTGATGTCGCATTGAACCTATCGTATTGGTCAGCTGACAGAGACAGAGACATATAGAAGGAATCCAAGAGAGACAGACAGGCATAGAAATAGAGGCACGCAGACAGAAACAGCTCACGAAAACTTACGACTAAGCTCTGATCATAGGAAAGGTTATAAGCTTCAAGCTTGTTGATGCCATTATTCACCTCTGCATAAATATTGTTGTATGACATTGTTAAGCCATATATGCTATGTCTGTCGGGTTATTGTTAAGAGTCCCAATCTTATATTATTGTCAAGATTTATGTCAGTTTTCCATGTTTGATGATGACTTCCGAACAGTAGAGGAGGAAGCTGCGATAGGGAAGGTTGTGCCGGAATTTTGTTTCTAGTGGAGCGTGGCTAGTGAAAGTGTTATGCCCAAGGTACATCCCCAATCTATCGCCCAATAGGTTCCTGGGACAGCTGGCGTTGGGGAAGGTCAGTCCCTATAGAGGCCAACTAATCCCCTTAGCTGCAGTAGACCTACTAAAAGCCAGTGGCTGACCTAACGATTTAGATTAATTATTTCCACATCATGGGTTCCAGGTCAGACATCGAAGAATGCCAGAAAGAGAAAAAAAAAGATAAGCACAGCAGCATGCAACGATTATGCCATCGATCATTATACTATTCTTCCCATTTTTGGACCCGGCGAGTGCGTGCAGTCGCGCAGATACATATAAAAATGAACGACTTTTGTAAGTGTGTGTGTGGGCGCTATATAGCGCGCGCGCGCACGTGTGAGACGTGTGGTGCGTGCGTGCGTGTGTGTGTGATTCTCTGTGTGTGTGTGTGTGTGTGTGTGTGTGTGTGTGTGTGTGTGTGTGTGTGTGTGTGTGTGTACGTGCGTGTGCGTACGTGCGTGCGTGTGTGTGTTTGTGCGCGCGCTCGGGCGAGCGCGCGCGCGTGTGTGTATGTGCGTGTGATATTAGCGTGGTGTCTATGTGTGTGTTTGAGTGCTTGAGTGTTGTTAAATTATTTCATATGTGCATGGATGTATAATGTGCGCCCATGTACACGTGCGTACACACCCAAGCTTAATTACGTATCTCTGTTTGCTTGTAGACTTCCGCACGTGTATAGGCCTATGGGCGCACATAATTATGTGCATGCGTAGGGATATGCGCGCACACAAGCTCCTGTGTGTGTGTGTGCCTATACGTTCGAACGCACAAACGACCTAACCCACTTTGACCGACATTTAGTCCATTCCATCGATATTCTTCCTACGGTAATCCATTCAGTAACAGACATGGATCTATAGATGGCCTCGTTCGTCTCTTGAATATGTCACAGCACATGACTTGGCATACAGTTCAACCAATTCCACAGAGATTAGTCTCCATTCTGGAAACAGTTTTTCATCATGCCATGCATAGCCCTATAGCTCAACAGACTTTTCGGTTAATGGAGCTTGGGGGTCGTTTGCAGGTACACATAAACGTACTTATAATTCGAAATAATACTATGTTATTCGTTTCCTTTCTATTTCTCTAAATTTATGTTTAAACTTGCATTTCTGTACACTTTATTTTTACTTTTACCCCCCCCCCCCCCCCCCTTATTTATTTCCCTGACTATCTTTCTGTGTCTGTGTCTATGTCTGTGTCTATGTTTTTCAAAATTCTGCTACTTTGTATTATCACTGTCTATCTCCCGTCATTTCAAACTATTTATGCGTAAAGGTGTTAGCTGATAGATTAATATTTCAATGTATGTCTTTTTTTACTACTCGTTAATTCGTCTGAACCATCAGTGGCATATCCACGCGAATTAGGATTTAATTGGTCTGATTGTTTCTATTTTCTTGTCCGCTCACCTACCATTATGTCTTCATAATTATGCCTTTATGTCTTCATAATTATGCCTTTATGTCTTCATAATTATGCCTTTATGTCTTCATAGTTATGCCTTTATGTCTTCATAATTATGTCTTTATGTCTTCATAATTATGCCTTTATGTCTTCATAATTATGCCTTTAAGTCTTCATAATTATGCCTTTATGTCTTCATAATTATGCCTTTATGTCTTCATAATTATTTCATAACAGTCAGTTTGTCTCTTTCTTTATTTCCTTTCCTTTGAAACGACAACATTTCCAATTATACGTCGTTTTACATACCATTAGTCTATGTGATCTCAGAGCAAATGAGAACATGTTCTTACCCTCTACCAAACCTTCCTCACTTCAAAAAATGAAAAACACCCTGGTAGGGGTACTGAGAGCTAGGAGGGTGGAGGGAAGCACAATATGAATTAAAAGCAAAATCTTGGATGGAGGAAGTATTACTGTAATGTCGTCACAAGATCGATAACTCTCTCCTTCCTCTCATACGGGGCACTGACACAATAATAATACCCGCCCTTCCGGTTTCTTGCCGAGGATATAGCCATGCTGGCGAGTGGAATATGCAACATCTATGGTATAATTATGTTAGTCACTATAGTGGTGGGAGCCAATATCATAGCACGCTAATGAAGATAATGGTGGTAATATTAGCTGCTGAAGATTATGTTATTGATATCGTTATTGTTATTGTTGTGGAATAATTAGTGTTACTTGGCTGCCTAGCCGAGAGGATAAACACTTTTAAAATAGATAAGGGCCAATATTGGTTTTTTATTATTAAAACAGAAGTATGATCTTCTTTTAACATGTGTAGCCCTGAAATTTTAATCCCGGGGGGAGTTTAGGGTTTCGGTTGGGTCACATAAGGTCAAAACGACAAAAGAAATTTTATTGTAACAAAAATTTTAAATTCTAATTGAATTTTAACAATGTGTTACCAGACTATCCTTTAAATATCCTCAAAAACCTAGTCAGAGTAAATTCTAGCGGCTTGCGCTTATAAAAGAGAATCTCCCTAAACATTTTTTTTTTCAATGTTTGTCCATGTCCTTGTAACTTTTTAATTTTTTTGTTTTGTCCCCTAAACTAACTTGAGTAAAAATGTCTCATATGTGCCCTTATGGGTCGAGAGGACGTAAAACACTAGTTACCACCACCTAGCCGAGAGGACGTAAAACATCATTTTCATCATCGTAGAGGACGTAAAATCCAGATTTCATTCGTAGACTTACCTTAAATCAAAGCAAGTATCTTCAAATGGACTAGTCTAAACCATCAAATCCTTGAAAATGAAATCCATTATGGTATTAGGACTGATTTAGTTTTGACACACAATTGCCATGATTGTGACAATGGAAGAAACGGGTAACATGTTAGAAGTAACATGACAAGTCTACTAAATTTAGCAAGATGGAACGGAATAACGTGTTTGAGCAGTAGTTTTTAGTATGGAATTTATCATTGAGTTAGTTAAGAAAAAAGTGGTTTGCATTTTGTTAACTCGTTCTGAATTATTGAACAAACGAACAAGCCATAATTATGTCGATTCAGTCAACTCAATTGTGTTCTATTCTGTTGAACAAATTCAGAACAAAA
>CM065680.1:39565490-39572990 GCA_017654935.2 Phymorhynchus buccinoides | reverse complement strand
TTGTGTGACTGGTGATGTTGTTGTAGGATGTGCTGCATTCTTGTTGTTTGATGTATATGTTATGTGGTGTGATTCGCTGCATTGCCTGGCATAACGAGACAGCTGCTTATGCCGGGCCCTTTCTGTGTAATTTGTTTTTGTTGTTGTTGGTGGTGGTGGTGGTGGTGGTGGTGGTGCTGGTGGTGGTTTTTGTTTTTGTTTTTTTAAATTTTGTTTCTTTTCCGTTCATTTTCTTCCAATTTTTCTTTTTATTCCATGTACCCTCAAGGGGCTTTCGGAAATAAACCTTGTTAATGGAGCACATGACCCTTGAACTTGACTATTTTGCAAGCGTGTTAATGGTGCACATGACCCATTGAACTTGACTATTTTGCAAGCGTGTTAATGGTGCACATGACCCATTGAACTTGACTATTTTGCAAGCGTGTTAATGGTGTACTTGACCTATTGAACTTAACTATTTTGCAAGCGTGTTAATGGTGCACATGACCCATTGAACATGACTATTTTGCAAGCGTGTTAATGGTGCACTTGACCCATTGAACTTGACTTTTTTGCAAGCGTGTTAATGGTGCACATGACCCATTGAACTTGCTATTTTGCAAGCGTGTTAATGGTGCATATGACCCATTGAACTTGACTATTTTGCAAGCGTGTTAATGGTGCACATGACCCATTGAACTTAACTATTTTGAAAGTGTGTTAATGGAGCACATGACCCTTGAACTTGACTATTTTCCAAGCGTGTTAATGGTGCACATGACCCATTGAACTGAACTATTTTGCAAGCGTGTTAATGGTGCACATGACCCATTGAACATGACTATTTTGCAAGCGTGTTAATGGTGCACTTGACCCATTGAACCTGAGTATATTGCAAGCGTGTTAATGGTGTACTTGACCCATTGAACGTGACTATTTTGCAAGCGTGTTAATGGTTCATATGACCCATTGAACTTGACTATTTTGCAAGCGTGTTAATGGTGCACATGACCCATTGAACTTAACTATTTTGAAAGTGTGTTAATGGAGCACATGACCCTTGAACTTGACTATTTTGCAAGCGTGTTAATGGTGCACATGACCCATTGAACTGAACTATTTTGCAAGCGTGTTAATGGTGCACATGACCCATTGAACATGACTATTTTGCAAGCGTGTTAATGGTGCACTTGACCCATTGAACCTGACTATATTGCAAGCGTGTTAATGGTGTACTTGACCAATTGAACGTGACTATTTTCCAAGCGTGTTAATGGTGCACATGACCCATTGAACTTGACTATTTTGCAAGCGTGTTAATGGTGCACATGACCCATTGAACTTGACTTTTTTGCAAGCGTGTTAATGGTGCACATGACCCATTGAACTTGCTATTTTGCAAGCGTGTTAATGGTGCACATGACCCATTGAACTTGACTATTTTGCAAGCGTGTTAATGGTGCACATGACCCATTGAACTTAACTATTTTGCAAGCGTGTTAATGGAGCACATGACCCTTGAACGTGACTATTTTGCAAGCGTGTTAATGGTGCACATGACCCATTGAACTTGACTATTTTGCAAGCGTGTTAATAATGGTGCACATGACCCATTGGACTTGACTATTTTGCAAGCGTGTTAATAATGGTGCACATGACCCTTTGAACTATAGCATTGTGGTGGCTGATCTATTTAGCTACTCGCTTCTCCATTGTAGCGATCAATGTATACAGAAATGTGCATTAGATCAAACCTATGTCTCCATGTGTTAATTAAGTAACTGCTGGCTCCCTTTCTTTGCCCCCCCCCCCCCCCACCCACCCACCCACCTCACTCCATCCATAACAAATTCATCCGCGCGTACACACACTCACACGCACGCACGTAGGCCCTAAGCACACGCATAAACACACAGAACAATATACACACACAGGCATGCCCCGATAGGAGTACACGCATTCAATTCACACGCACAAGTACACACACACACACACACACACACACACACACGCACACGCACGCACGCACGCACACGCACACGCACACACACGCACACACACACACACACACACACACACTCACACACAAGCAAGCGTGCTTACACCAACGCACATAAACACGCACGCACGCATGCATGCGCATGCAAATCTGAACATAATTGTGACCCAGCATCACAAAAGGGACATTAAGTGTCAAAATGACCCTTTTGAAAAAATGGCACAGTTGAAAACTTCAGACAATTCTTTTTCAAATAATGTAAGAACCATTCTTGTCACTTTTTTCCGTTTAAGAGTTATGAGCATTTAAAGCTGGTAGGGTGATTGTTGGCCATTTTGAGAAATCACAGACTAAATGTAGCCTAGCTGAAGAAAATGCATCAACCTACACATTTTAAAGCACTTTTGGGAGTAATTAGAGACCGTATCAAAGATTGTCCTTTATACATATGAAATATGAGATGTTCGAGAGCACGAAAATAGCCATACCTCAAAATTGATTTTTTTTTTTTTAAAGAAGAGATTTTTGACTTTGTAAGCCTGTTGTGAGAAACTAGCCCAGCGACTTAATGTCCCTTACGTGGTGCTGGGTCACAATTATATATTATCTGCTATGCAGCTCACAGACTCTCAAACATAACATTCACTTTTACAGAGACCATCCTCACTACACGAACAATGACCGAAGCGATAACAATAACAAGCATTACGATGCTTTCGGCAGTGTCTCATTAGTTTTAAGTAACAAAAGCGAAGTACAAGAATCACCCCATACATGTGCAAGAGAAAACAGTTCTCTGTTTGCCCTGGGTCGATAAATATTGACACCCACATGGCCCCATGATTAAATAATGTGTTTGGAAAGCGGGTTAAATTAATGGCTTAGACGTAACATAGGTGAGATGTCAGAAGATACAACCAGACTTCTATTTGCGATACTTTTACCTTCTGGTTTTTTACGCCAGAAGAATGATAGTACCACCCACCCCGCCTCCCATGCTCCCTCTGCCATACAACTCGCGATATTGATCTAGACATTTAAATACTAGGTCATGAAGATCAAACAAAAATAAATCGTCGCTCTGAGCATCCTTCTGATTCTGTCGTGATCAGTGTTCTGGTAAGAGATATGTTTCTCGGCATTGTCCAAGTCTTCGTTTCCATTTTTTTTTAAACACGCACGCGTGTACGCACGCGTGTACGCACACGTTCACACACACACACACACGCGCGCACGCACACGCACGCACACGCACGCACACACACACACACACACACATATATATATATTTCATGCATATATATATATATATATACACATATATATATACACACACATGCATGCATACACACACACACATACACACATATACACACCACGCACGCACGCACGCACGAACACACACACGCACACACACACACGCACACACACTCACACATACGCATACATCTGAAGTCTTCTTCTTGGTGTATGGTTACTACTAAGCTCAAACTTACATAAGACATCTTTATATGGATTGTATTGTGACTACAAGTAAAACAACTGAAGCAATAATAGCAGCAAAAACAACAACAACAACAGAAAGAACACCAACAACAACAGGGTCAAGGTCACGACGGCGATAATTTATGCGCGAATGCCTTCCTTTCATGGTGACACACCACCACACAAAATTTGAAGCGGTTCGGGAGATATCCTTGCGACAGACAGAAAAACAACAACAAACAAACACACAAACAAACAAACAAAGAACTAGAATACTTGCGTAAACTGACCCAGTCGCGACACACGCTTGCACCCCTAACCTTAACACTAAACCTAATCATAACCCAAACCCTAACCGCTAACCCGATTTTGCCCAAATTCGAACCTGTCCAAGCTTTTGACCCCTAGTATCCACCTGTACATTTTCATGTTGATATATCCAAGCGTTCTCGCGTTATCGCTGTCACAGACAGACAGACAAACAAACAAACCGGACGGACGGACGGACCAAGTGAAAACAATACCAGTCTCGCTTCGCGACTGGTAAACATAGGGGAAGACGGGGTAAAAAGCGCATGGGCGGGTAAGAAGCCCACCCCAATTATCTCATGAAATAAAGAAAATTTCAGTCCAATTTGTGAGACGAATGCTAGACATTAACGCTCGTCTCATGGGCAAAATGAGACTGAAATTTGCTTCATTTCATGAGATAATTGGGGTGGGCTTCTTACCCGCCCATGCGCTTTTTACCCCGTCTTCCCCTACACGAACGAATTAATACTCCTTTGCGATCGTAGATCGTAGATCGTACAACAAACAACCATTACACTGCCTTCAGCAAACTATCGTCAGTTGCCAACGACAAGAGCGACACGCAACTGTGAGACTATAAGTGAAAGAACCTTGTAGTATGTTTGCATTGGATATACCGGAGTATTGACGACCACGTGTCCCTGTAATTAAGCTAAGTTGGCAAGCGAGGTTAACGATTGTCATGACCCATTTACATACTGCATAGGTCACAGAGTTGTATCTTCAGTGTGTACACAGTTCCGTTGCATTTTGAGTGTCTTTGGTTGCATTGATCATTTTAAGACACACTGACCCACCACGATTAAGTCCCTTGGGGGTTTTTTCTGGGTAGCTGTGACCCATCTACAAATGCCCCCAACTTCAAATTGAGGCTGCTCTTTTTATTTTTTTTATTTTTTTTATCATACATTATTGAATCATACTATCTGTATCGTTAAAATATGCGGGACTTTCCTGGATTGCACTGCCTCCGGGCATCCAGGATCGTTCCCACCATCTTTATATACTAATGTCCCATATGTGTCTGTTTCAGACCGGAGGACGTTAAACGGATTTTCGTCGTTGAGGCTGCCATTTAAAATGATGTTTCGTTTCGAATTTGAGTGCATTTGTATGGGAGTCAAACCTGGTCAAAGCAAGATTTCTTACCAGCTATAAGAGTGAAAACACGTGAAACCCGTGATTTTGACACGTGATCTGGTGGGTCTTTAAATAGGGGGCGTAGCCAAAATGGATGTCGTTGTTGTTGTTGTCGTTCCCTGGCTAAAAGACTCCAGGGATCAACCGAACAGCCGAAGCACTTGAACAATATGGTCCAAAATGCATCAGCTAGGGATGAGAACATTACGTGTGTGACTTTTTATTACCCCGCCACGTGGGCATCCACACTTCGATTTTGGGGGATTTGGGAGACTGATGATGTTATGCTAGGAGCTTGTCGTGGCTAAAGACAATCCCTGCGTAACTATGCAGAGCATAACAACGATTTGATGTAGCCTTGGTATTCTAGCCTATGTCAATTGGCCCGGCATAGCCTTAATCCCAGGCGTACCAAATGTATACCAAATAGCTATTCACTGTGTCTGTACATGTGATGCAAGTGAAATTGACCCATGGCCAATATTAAAACGATACGGCTGTGCCCAATGGAAGCTGTCTTTACCAGTGGCAGTTCTCCCTACACGCCGTAAAGAATTGTTGGTTGTTGTCACTCCACGGGTGGAGTGAATGTGTGGGTGGCTCCATGAATGGAGCGAAGTCCCTTGAAGTCGGAGTATGGCCACCCATGTGACGGGTCCCTTTAAAAGCAGCCATACACGTAACCTTCCCACCCAAGGCCGTACGAAATGTTAACACGGCACTGGGTGTGCCCCCAGAGCGTTTAAGCTGGGGAACGAAAACGACAACAACAGCAACAATAACAGTTTATAAATATACCCGTTCAATGTTAGCAATTTCGTATTTTGTCCTTATCTGTCTGTCTTCACATATCTGATTTAATATTAAATGAAAAAAGCCTGGTAGACTCAGACTGTGTTTGTGTGTGTGTGTGTGTGTGTGTGTGTGTGTGTGTGTGTGTGTGTGTGTGTGTGTGTGTGTGTGTGTGTGTGTGTATGTGTGTGTGTGTGTGTGTATATATGTGTGTGTGTGTGTGTGTGTGTGTGCGCGTGTGCGTGCGTGCGCGCGTGCGCACGTGCGTGTGTGTGTGTGTGTGTGTGCGTGTGCGTGTGCGTGTGCGTGCGTGCGCGCGTGCGCGCGTGCGTGTATGTGTATGTGTGTGTGTGTGTGAGTGTGTGCGCGCGGGCACGCATCCTGAAATTAGCAGTTTGTTTTGAAATCGCCCCGACGCGAGCTTCAAGAAATAAAACAAACTCCACTCAATCGCTGACCTTTTCAAGCTGTGTGGTTTTGACCTTTGAAGAAAACGAGTGTTTCATCATCTTTGACGAGAGAGCATACAGTTGGGGAACGATGGGTAGTAGATATACAACTGACACAAATAATGCTGAAAAGACATTGGACATGTAAACATACAAACAGTTTGTGGTTTTGAACCTTTTTACGATTTTTGTATTTGCTGGATCGTAAAACCGTGCGCGTGGAAGGAAGGAAAGGTGGCAGAGTGGTTAAGACGTTCGCCTGCCAATTTCAATGCTCGAGTGACCGGATTCGAACCCCGGTATCGCCCTGTCTTTCTAGTTCAACGGAGAAGAAAAAAAACCCATCGAACTGAACGTCGAGTCCTTCGGATGGGGACTTGAAGCTTGTCTGACCCATGCGCTTTACGCGTTAAAATCCCACGGCAGTCAAAAGTCGACAAGAGCAGAGAGGTATCCCGTTACCCGATACGATCAAATTGATAGTTAGGTTTCCCAAGTCCGCCACCCGCCCTCTTCACCAGTCTTTGCCCTCTTCACCCCACACCCCCCACCCCACCCCAAGAAAAAGGTGGCGCTCCGCTTGCGGCGACGCGCTCGCCAGGTGGGAGCAGCCCGAATTTCACAGATACGTCTCTGTAGCTAGAATATACCAAATACCAAAATAAAATCAACCATTACCCTTCTACACGAACATCCTAGTCTCATGTGGTGACAGCCCTGAAAAATTAGTAGATGTTCAGCCGAACAAATCGGTGGGGCTATAACTAACATCAAATATATTCTAAAAGGGTAAAATGGACAACTTAAGAGCTCGGCGAACCGGGCTGATAGAGTTATCGTTAGTGGCGACAGTACACCATTCACAGTGGAGGCTATCCAAAAACTGAGACTGGAACTTGAACGGAGAATTCAACTGGCCTATCGACGTGTGAAATGTGTCCCGTTTAAAAGGGACATAACCAGCGTTTCTGTCCTCACTACTCATATAGGGAAAAGAGACCGGATGCTTATCTTCCCCTATACAGTCTTTGCTAACATGACTTGGCTGTAAAGAAAAAGAAAAAGAAACATGACTTGCTTGAACTATATTATCCTGACACCCGAAACTGAGAATCATTTGCAGTGGCTCGTCGTGCAGCAGCCAAAGGGATTAGTTGACCTTTGGCCGAGTCTGTCCCTCAACGCCATCTGTCCCCGAGTCCTTTCAGCTGAGAGAGTGGTGTGTATCCGGGACAAGGCAACACCACCATAAATAAATTTCATCCAAGCCCTCTTCCACCTGGGAATCATATTCGGAAACGAAAGACAAATATTATATTATCAATTTCGAGTACGTGTGCT
>CM065680.1:39555490-39560490 GCA_017654935.2 Phymorhynchus buccinoides | reverse complement strand
GCTACCACTACCACTACTACTAATACAGTGCCACAATAATATAACAATGACATGGTACGCAGAACATCACCGTCAATAATAAGAACAAGCAAAACAGAAACCAACCGACCAAACAAAGACATAAAATTAACGAAAAAAAGAGAAAAACAAAACAAAAATTACTTCCACCACAATTTTCTTCATCCACTACTACTACTACTACTACTACTACTACTACTACTACTACTACTACTACTACTTATTTATTTATTTATTAAAAAAACACCTTATACAGCCCATAGCCTTAAAGCTCAATGCGCTTTACAAAAACAATAAAAAGTTAAAAACGAGCCCAAAAAAATGTGATTCACACACACACCCACACGCACACGCACACACACACATAGGCGCGCAAGCGGAAACATGCAAAATATATGCATATTATATCAGTAATACACATTGAATGAAGAAAATGTACAATAACTCCTTATCCATGTAAACAATCAAAACTACAACTTTTAACTAACAATAGATGTGATGCACGCACATTCGCACACGCACACGCACACACACACACACACACATAACACACACACACATACACACACACACACACACACACACACACACACACACACACACACACACACACACACACACACACACACACACACACACACACACACACACTTCACACACACACACACACACATACACAACACACACACACACACACACACACACACACACACATACACACACACACACACACACACACACACACACACACATACACACACACACACACACACACACAACACAACACACACACACACACACACACACACACACACACACACAACACAAAAGCAAATATGCAAGCAAAGACAATCATGATTTCATTAAGTGAAAAACATGATTAAAAGAATTACGTTACATTAACATAATCACACAATACAATAATGCATGCAACACATAATTATTCAACACACACACACACACACACACACACACACACACACACAACACACACAAAACACAGAAAAGTTGGGGGGACGTTGGGGGGGACAGAGACAGGGGTTAGGCTAAGTAAACAAAGAGAGAGAGAGAGAGAGAAGAGACGAGAGAGAATGAGCGAGAGAAAGAGAGGAGAGGAGACAAGAGGATGTGGGGGACACAGAGACAATAGAACAGAAGACAAAGACAAGGAGAGGAGAGAAGGGAGGAGAGAGAGAGAGACAAGAGGATGAGAGATAATAGAGAGAAAGAGAGAGAGAGAGGTGGGGGACAAACAAAGGGGGGGAGGCTAGGTAAAAAAAAAAAACACACAAGAGAGGGAGAGAGAGGAGAGACGAAAAAGTACGAAACCAGATAGACTGTAAATCCCGAGAAAAGAGGCATGACGAGATGAAGAGACTGAGAGACAAGACTACGAGAGAAGAAACAAAGAGACTGAGGGAGAGAGAGGATAGAGACAGAGAGAGAGTGGAGGGGAGAGAGAGACCAGAGGGGAGAGGGCAGAGAGAGAGAGAGAACACAGAGAGGGAGGAGGGAGAGAGACAGAGACAGGAGAGAGACAGAGAGGAGCGAGAGCGAGAGGCGAGAGAGAGAAAGAGTATGAGAAAGAGAGGAGGAGAGAGAGCAAGAGAGAGAGAGAGAGACGAGAGGAGATTGGAGAGGGACCAGAGAGAGAGAAGAGAGAGAGAGGACGAGAGAGAGAGAGAGTAAGGACTGAGAGAGATGCAGAGAGAGAGAGAAGCGCCTGAGATAGAGAGAGAGAGGATGAGGAGAGAACAGAGACAGAGAGAACGGGAGAGAGAGGTGACGGCTTAGAGTGGGTCAAACAGAACGGAGAAGATCTTGGAGAGATGAGAGAGAGAGAGAGGGCGAGAGAGAGACGAGAGAGAGAGAGGAGATAGAGAAGAGATGAGGAGAGACGAGAGGAGAGAGAGACGGAGGGAGAAACACCACGAGAGGGAGAGAACGATGAGAGGAGAGAGATCAAGGATGTACAGAGAGAGAGAGGAGAGAGAGAGAGAGAGGAGAGAGAGAGAGAGGGAGGGGAGAGAGAGACAGGGAGAGAGGTTAGGGTAAAACAAGAAAGAAAGAACATGAGAGAGAGGAGAGAGAGCGAGAGAGAGAGAGAGAGAGAAGAAAAATAGATGAGAGAGGGAGAGAGAGAGAGATGAGAGAGAAAGAGAGGGAGAGAGAGAAGAGAGAGAGAGAGAGATAGTGAGATCGAGTCTGAGAGGGTCGGACAGAGGGAAGGGGAGAGAGACGGAAGACAAGAGGACGAGAGACGGCATAGAGAGAGAGAGAGAGAGGAAGATAGAGGAGAGAGACTGAGAGAGGGATGAGAGAGAGTTGGGAGAACAGAGACAGGGGTGATAGCGAGAGAGAAGAGGAGAAAAGAAGACGGAGATAGAGAAGAGGAGAGGAAGAGAGAGAGAGAAGAGAGACATGGGTAACAGAATTAGGCTTAGAGAGCGAGAGACGCCAGCCAGAGGAATGAGGAGAAGGCACAGAGAGAGAGGGTGATGAGAGAGAGCTTGGGAGTAGGACTGAGGTTTTCACAAAAATTCTGTCCGTCTGACGTGAGAGGAGAGGGGTGAGAGATCTGTAGGAGAAATGAGGGGTTTGAAATGAGAAACACGGGACTGAAGAGAGAGTTGGGGACAGAGTACAGCGGTAGGGAGTGAGGGAGAAGGAGGGAGAACAGAGGACGAGGGAGAGAGAGAGGAGAGAGAAGAGAGATGGTCGCTAGAGAAACAGAGACAATGTAGAGGAGAGAGAGAAACGAGCGAGGAGGAGAGAAAGAGAAGAGTTGATTGCGAGCGGTGAGAGGAGAGCGCAGGAGAGGAGAGAGATGAGAGAGAGACTAGAGAGAAGCTTAGTAGAGGCAGAGGAGGGGAAAGAGCACAGCAAGATGAGAAAGAGATACAGAGGAGAGTAGGGGAGGGGGGATATGTGAGTATGTTGACTGCATCGTCGTAGCCTACATGTAAGAGGACCGATAGTCAACTGGAAGAATAGTTGTCAAGTTTCCATAGAAAGATGCATATATTACTTCAAAGAATCATATCAACTGCAACGGATGTAACCCCTTGACTGCCAGAGGAAATGCTTACCGTCCATAAGGGTCTCTGACCGATTGGACGCTAATCTCATCATCATTCAGAGGAAATTACAGAAAATATCATTGGGCAAATCATACCATGATAAAGACAACTGATAGATAGAGCCAATCTGGCAAAATGATATGGGGATATTATGGTTCAGTTCGGTTCGGTAGTTTAATTTAACGTCTTTTCACCATTAGTGATATTAGACGCAAAAAAGGACAAAAACGTATTGATAATTAACAAAACTAATGCATAAAATACCACAATTTCTAGTAACAAGGCGTAAAACAAATCATAGCAATTTGGCAATTTCAGAATTTGCTATAACAGACGAAAGGGCTGGATAATATTTGACTGTCATTCTCATAATTCACTAAGTCAATAGACTTGTTTTCTATAAAGTGATGTTAAAATGGACTGTGTTAGAGCAAAAGCCAGCTTATCAGGGTTATTCCTCTTCATTTGATGACATCATCAGTGACGTCATCAGGTCAAGGCGTTAACAGCCGAAACGATGTGGGGTTTTAAGTTTCATCTTCAAGGCAGAGAGAAAATAATGTTTTACGCCCTCTTGGGCCTTTCGGCCATGGCAGAGAAGCAACGGTCTGCTCTTTATTCAATGCCATCTACCTTCTTCCCTCCCTAAAGTTAGGAGGTTTGTATTGGGAGGTTCGTAGCCTACCTACAACAGTCCCATGGAAGATGTACCTCAACAAGCGCGAAATCGCAATAGTTTGTGGCACGCGGTCTATTTTTACCACTCCAATCATGAGTTACCTCCCCTGGCTTTTCAATAATTTTAATCTGTAAACCAGAATGTTATCTCTGCACCATTTCGTAACTTTTTATATCTTTTGGAAAACATTTAAAACTATGTATCCTACTTATACTCATCAAAAGAAGCACCGCATACTCGTCGTGTCTGTTGTAGTGTCTGTATTACATATGTTTATTATTTTGTACGCTTATAAAATACATCATTTTAAAGAGCGGCCAGAAGTGTAGCCTCGATTTGAAGTGCGACAATTTTGGACCGACAGACCGACCGAAGACCGACCGACCGACAAAGTGAGTTATAGGTTTGTGGCTTGAGCCACAAACAAAAAGGGAAACCAAAGTACCTGGGGAACCGGGACCCGTCCAAAAGCAAAATAATGGTAACTTTTCACCAGAAAATGTAATGGACTTTCTAAAGCTTGTACAAAAAAGCTTTTGTGTCTTACTTCTATGAAACAGTATTTTCTTTCTCGTTCCTTTCTTGGCAGCACCTATCTCTGTCTTTATGTGACTGTCCATCTGTCTGTTTGCGTGTCTGTCTGCTTCGTTGTCTGCCTGTCAGTCTGTATGTCTGTATGTTCGTATACCCGTGTGTCTGTCAGCCTGTCTGTCTTATTCCTGTCTTTCTCTATAAACTTTCAACTGGATTTCAATCCCTCCCCGTCTCTCTCCCTCCCTCTCTCTCTCTCTCTCTCTCTCTCTCTCTCTCTCTCTCCATCTCTCTCTCTCTCTATCTGATAATGAGCATAGTTAATAATAATAGGTTTGATTTTGTTATTGATGTGTTACAATATAGGGATGTTTTTTGCATGCTCTACATTACTTTGTATGTGTTTATTTTCGTTTTCCATTTTCTACTTTTATAAATGTATTCTGTCCAGAGGGCTGGATGTAAAAAATCATGTTATTGCTTACTCTATTACCCTCTATAAATAAAATTCAATCAAATCAAATCTCTCTCTCTCTCTCTCTCTCTCTCTCTCTCTCTCTCTCTCTCTCTCTCTCTCTCTCTCTCTCTTTCTCTCTCTCTCCAGTCTCGGCTCTTCTCCTCTCTCTCTTCTCTCTCTCTCTCTCCTCTCTCTCTCTCATCTCTGACGCACTCTTCACGATTTGAGGGACAAA
>CM065680.1:39525490-39540490 GCA_017654935.2 Phymorhynchus buccinoides | reverse complement strand
GGCACAGATGTATTTTAGACCTATCATAATTATTTACGAAATCTTTGGGCTGCTCCCAACTCTCCCAACTGTAGAGTCTCTTATGCAGCTCAACTTATTTTCTTTATCTTATCATGGTTGAGTCAGTAGCGCGTCGTTATATGGGCCTGCCCTCAATTATCTCGAACAAAGTGTGGAAATAAACATGTAAACAAAAATCAACCATATCATTTGTTTTTCAGTCGTTAAGTAAGAGTAGGGTTAGGCCTACTAAATCACACACACACAACCCCCCCCAAAAACCCATTCTGATCACTTCCATTACGATGGTTGAGGTTGTATTGGGGGTGAGGAGGGGGTGGGGGGGTGGGGGTGGGCAACAACAATCAAAACACAAAAACTAAACAACTTTTGTCTTCACAGATACAGAGCGAGGGGCGAGGGAGTGAGCAAAGGGGGGGGGGCTCAAATAACTAAAATATTTTAATTGCAAAGGTCGCCGACCTATATGCAAGGAGGTCAAAGAACAAAAGTAAATTTCACACACACACACACACACACACACACACACGCACACACACACACACACACACACGCACGCACGCAAGCACGCACACATACATACACACGCGCGCGCGCACACGCTTGCGCACACACACACACACACACGAGCATACACTCTCACTTTCAAATAAGAAACATTTCGGGGGGAGATAACTCGAACTCGAACTCGAAATGTTTAATGAGGGTAACTGAATAAGTAAAAATACTTCTTTTCATCAGGTCCTCTAATACAAGTAAAACAAATGAACAAAAATACGAATAAACAAACAAGTAGATCAATCAATCAATCATCAGTAATCAACTACAACGCAACAACAAAAAATGTAAATGGTTCACACGTAAATTACAGTAAAATATAACAAAACTCCAAGACAAGAGATCATGCAACACGAAACAACACACACACACACACACACACCACACACACACACACACACCACACACACACACACACACACACACATCACATCTGACTTAACCATGACATGACATGCATATACATAGCATTACATGTCAAATGGATGAGAAGGAAAAAAACCACATCAACAGCATGCATTAAGCTTATACACCCAAACCCCCACCTAAGCATTACATAGTACTATTCACAATGGAAAAGGAATGCAGTAGTGCTAAGTTGAGCATTGATTGATATCACTGGATTTTAGGGAGAGAAGATAATAATCAAAAACATTATCAAAGAGGAAATTATAAGTGTTCAAACAAATACGCATGATCACTTTTTTTTAAGACGCCAAGGTGCTCTTGTGTGTTTTTTTAAACAATCTGGTATCTCATTCCATAATTTAATGGCTCTCTCTCTCTCTGACTTTCTGTTTCAAATGTGGCTTTCATCAGTGTGTGTGTGTGTGTGTGTGTGTGTGAGAGAGAGAGAGAGAGAGAGAGAGAGAGAGAGAGAGAGAGAGAGAGAGAGAGAGAGAGAGAGAGAGAGAGAGAGAGAGAGATTTGTACATTATATCCAACACAGTCCCCTTTTAAACTCAGTCTAAGGGAAATAACCCTGCGATTCACGGTTGGAAACAACAGAACAGTTGCCACCCATGTCCTGATAGCCAAAGCGGCAGGATATTGCCTGCCTGCTCTGATGTGTCTCTCTCTGTCTCTCTCTCTTGTCTCTCTCTCCTCTCTCTCTCTCTCTCTCTCTCCTCTCTCTCTCTCTCTCTCTCTCTCTCTCTCTCTCTCTCTCTCTCTCTCTCTCTCTCTCTCTCTCTCTTACAATTTATCACAACTTCTTAATAATCCCACCAGAATAACACTACAGACTCAAACACTCATTGATCATATATACGTCACTAATCCAAAGCACATTGTGGAAACGTCTGTTCCTGTCTTCGGATTAAGCGATCACTTCCCTATATGTTTAACATGGTCAAAAAAAGGCGTCAAAATCCCTAAATGCTCTCATAGGTGTGTATCATTTCGTAGCTACAAATCCTTTAACCCTGAGCATTTCTTATACGATCTATGTACGACCGACATTTCCACTGTTTCAGTACACTGACCCCAATAAAGCCCTTGAAAAATGGTATAATACCTTCATCCAAATATATGATAAACATCTTAAAAAGACTCAAAATCTATCTGGAAAGCAATTAACCAAGTATCCTGTAAATTTTCAACACATAGTGCGCCCTTGGCTAACAATATCTGTAGAAGAACTCAACAATCATTTCTGTACCATAGCTGATAAAACGATACTAGCCGACCGAACTAGTTCTAACGATCTAATTGTTACTGAAAGAGTACTGTGACTCCAAAAAACTAGGTCCTAAACTCAGTTTCTCAGTATATGGCTGTACATGAGGTGTACCAAGAATTACTTCAACTCAAGCATTCTAAATGTTGCGGCTTAGATCATATTGATAACTATATCTTAAAGTTATCTGCGCCTATTATCACTGACTGTCTTACCTATATTTATAACCTTTGCATTGAGAAAGGCTGTTATCCCCAATTATTTAAAGACGCAAAGGTGATACCACTATATAAATCTGGTGACCCCCAAGATCCGTCAAACTACCGACCTATATCTATCTTGTCTAACCTCTCCAAACCTCTAGAAAAGCATTTAAAGCGTAATCTTCAGACATACTTTACTACACATGATCTTTTCCATTGTAACCAAAGTGGCTTTAGAGAAAATCATTCCTGCCAAACTGCACTCACTAATCTAGTCGAACAGTGGCATACTAATATTAACAGTGACCTTCTCACTGGTGCTATTTTCGTTGACTTCGCTAAAGCCTTTGATGTTATTGACCATGCCCTTCTATTAAGAAAACCTATCATTGTACGGATTAACCCAAGATTCTATCGCCCTCGTTTCGTCCTTTCTATCTGACAGACGACAAACCGTCTCCAAAGATATTATTACATCTTCATTGCAATCAGTCTATTATGGAGTTCCCCAAGGCTCTGTCTTAGGACCTATACTCTTCACCATTTATGTAAATGATCTCCCGCTTCATCTTACTTCACCGTGTGAACTTTTTGCAGACGACACCACAATCCATAAAAACGGTTATAATGCTGACTCAATCTGTTCTCAATCTGTTCTGAATTGCAGAGTGACATTAATAATTTAGTTGACTGGTCAGAGCAAAATCATATGGCATTACATCCCCAAAAATCTAAATTCATGTTAATCACAACACGACAAAAGAGGCAAAACTTTAAAAATCAATTAAGTACACCAACTATCTATGAAAAGTCTCTAGAAGAAGTTACTTCACACAAATTACTCGGCCTATATATTGACAACAACTTATCATGGTCAAAACACATGCAAATACTGGCCAAGAAAATCTCAAAAAAAGTATTCCAGCTCAATAGAATAAAGCACTTTTTGGATCAACATACCCGTAAGCTTTTTTTCCATGCCTATTTTCAGCCTGACATTGATTATGCATCAACATGTTGGGATTCAGCTAGTAAAAACACACTCAAACACGTTGAAAGATTATATAAACGTTCTCTTAAACTCATACTCCTTAAATCGTCCTCCCTTGAAACCATTGACTATAAAGAACTCAACATTCTACCATTTGATTTGAAATGTCTACTAAACAAAGGTACCCTTATGTACAAGATCATAAATAAGTTAGCACCAAAATATCTTATTACTAAATTTTAAAGTCCATGCAATTCGAAGCAAAACCAAATTAATAATGCCCGGCCCCAGAACAGATCTATATAAAGCATCCCTTACATACTCAGGTGGTAAACTGTGGAAGGACATCCCTGATCATTTCAAAAATAAAACTAGCGTATCTTCCTTTCGCAAATCTTATCACAAGTACATAATGGACAATCTTGTCCATCAGTTATGTTAATGAGTTTTACTACAAATATCAACTTATGCCAAGATTCTTGTAACATTTTTATGTCTCTCTGTATATCTGTTTAATGTCCCAATTTGATTCTCTGTCAATTATTTCATGTGCCAATTTTTGTTTCATTTTCTTGACTTGATTGTTTTTATGTCATTTTTCTTTGCTTGATGCATGGTGTGAGTGTGTGAGTGAGAGGGCAAGGTGCAAAGAAGCTATTGTAGCTGATCCTTTTTACCCTCAATAAAACATTCGTATTTCGTATTTCGTATTTATCTCTCTCTCTCTCTCTCTCTATCTCTCTCTCCTCTCTCTCTCTCTCTCTCTCTTCTCTCTCTCTCTCTCTCTCTCTCTTCTCTCTCGTTCTCTCTGTATTGTGTGTCTCTGTCTGTCTCTCTCTCAGCCAATCTGCATGTCTGTATGTCTGTCTGTCTGTCTCTCTCTCTCTCTCTCATCTCTCTCTCTCTCTCTCTCTCTCTCTCTCCTCTCCTCTGCTGTGCCAACCTGTGCCATGTCTGTCTGTCTGTCTCTCTCTCTCTCTCTCTCTCTCTCTCTCTCTCAGTCTCTCTCTCTCTCTCTCTCTTTGTGCCAAACCTCTCTCTCCCCCTCTCTCTCTCTCTCTCTGCCCCTCTCTCTCTCTCTCTGCCTCCCCTCTCTCTCTCACTCTCTCTCTCTCTCTCTCTCTCTCTCTCTCTCTCTCTCTCTCTCTCTCTCTCTCTCTCTCCCCCCACCTCTCTCTCCCCCCATCGAACCAACGGATAAGGGAGTTCTGTACGGTATTTCTTTTTTTCTTTTTCTTTTTCCTTTTCATTTCATTTTGTATGACTAAGCACAAAGAAACAAGGGATGTAACTCATGTCTCCTGCTGCATCTGAAGTCCATGTCCTTGTTACTGCCCCTGTAGTGCAAGATTACTCTTCCGGGGACGACTTGCTCGTGCAAGTGGGACGACATTTCGGTCGTAAGACTATCCAACTGTGAGACGAAGTCTGTATGTGAGGCATGATTCTGATGAAACACTACTGCCTAAATGGATTCGCTGAAATCCGACTATTTCCGTTCACCATACTCATTGTAGACAATACACACAATAATAAATTAATGTGATAAAATGTGTTATTGATATAGTACCTCCTAAGGATAGAGAGATCTCTATCTCAAGGGCAGATAATCCAAAAGCTATGAAACTTTCAATATGGATACTGCTGCCAAAGAGCTATTACTATATACTATAATTATAAAGATAGTGTTTGTACTTTTGGCTTAATAGTAAAACTACTTTTTTCTTCAAAAGATACGAATTACAAGACATGGTGTGGAATTCGTACCACCTAGTTACTGATATCGTACCAGGGGGTTTATAGCACTGGTTCAAAACCGTCTGGACGGATTGCCTCCATGTTTTCAGTATTTACTGAGGAATGTATTTCCAACATTTCCGGTATAAACGCAAACCGGGAGTGCCCTGGCTAGGAACCTGCAGGTACATTTGTGTTCATGGAATAGCCAAAACCGGAACTGACATCACAAAACTAACCATTAACTATTGTAGCCTTTACTCTGGCCCAATGCGGAAAGACGTTTGGAGATGATATGCTAAATAGTTTGGAAGTTATTCAAATGTATGGTTGTGTCACTTTCACTTATTTCCATCTATAGAATGTTTGTTTTTTATTTTTGCATCCAATTTCGCTGAAATTTGCAGGAAAATTACAGGACACTACTCTGATATTACGTGGGCAATATCAAACCGATTGGCCAAAATTGGGCAAAAAAATAGCCAAACATTGCCAATTTTGGGCCAAAATTTAATCTTGAATAACTCGAAAACGACTGCACAGAATACTTTCATATTTTCAGTATTTATTAAAGAGTCACATTATAATGCCTTCATTGCAAATTTGAACCGGAAATGGGGACGAAAATGGCCAAGTTGGCCAAATTTTACTATTGAATAACGGGAAAATCCTGTTATGTTTGCTCTCGAAGGCAAACATAAGTCCTCTAGTGGAGGGGAGTAACTAGAAAGAGAGTTTTTCCCCTTTGTCCAATTTCGTTATCTCCTCTCTTGGCCTCACTAATTCATTCTTTGATAAGCCCTCTAGTTTATTTTGTTTCTGCCACTTTGTTTTGGAAAGTGTTCTCATCAATCAATCCAGGAAAAGGAAATGCAAGTCTTCGGGCGATTCTTGGAAGTTAAAAATAGTCCACTGGCGTCCTTTTACCCAACCCTGAAGCCAGGAAACCTACTACTAGATGGGATCGATAGCTACAAATGATGGTATGATGGACCTGTCAACACAATTCAGACTCTATTTCGCTGAAGCAAGCGTTTTGGGGTGAACATGTGATTTTTTTCCCTCTAGGCCACAGACAGTTTTGTGTAGGAGTGTGGTGGAAGCATTTTCAACAACACATTTTGGTTTTTGAGTTAGACCGGGTTCTCATTAGACGCGTAAGTCCCCCCCCCCCCCCCCCCCCCCCCCCCCCCCCCCCCCCCCCCCCCCCCCCCCCCCCCCCCCCCCCCTAAATAAGTGGAAGAAAGAAGGATAAACGTTTACGCATATAATGGGAAATTCGGACATGTCACTTATTTATGGACTGCGCACGGGTTTCCGCATGGAATATCCGCTTGTGTGTGTACGCGGCCTTAGGGATGACCAATATGTCATCAGTAATGTAGTTGTTGTTGCTATTTTTTATTATTGATGATGATGATGATGATGATGATGATGATGATGATGATGATGATGATGATGATGATGATGATGATGATGATGATGATGATGATGATGATGATGATGATGATGCGTTAACGTTGTTCTTGGTGTTCTTGGGCTGGGTGAAATAAAAACACTTTGTAATTGCTTATCTTTTTTTTATGTCCCCTAGTTTAATAAAATATCGTTTTTCTTTCGTTTTCGTCGCTCGTTGTTTTCAATTTTGTTTGTTCAATTTGTCTATATTAATTTTCTTCCTGCGTACAACTTTGAAAGAGAAGTCATGACACGAGTATTGTTGAAATTGTGTGAAGATTAAGGATTCATCTTTTTGCCGACGCATTTCCCCCCTGAAGTTATGAAACGAAAAAAATGCGGAAACTTCACTGAAAGCAGATAACTACGCTCTAAAATAGTATTGGTGGTTTTTTTTCTAAAGAACTTTAGTTATGCAAATAAGCTATTGGCTTCTTTTATTTTATTCAGTTAGGACGAAGGGATACTAAAGTATTATAATACAAGAGCATATTAAATACAAGAGCAGCGCTATGCATTCTGATGCGGTTACCGCCTGAAACTGAATGAGAAAAGGGGATATAACAACAGATTTATTTAACATATAGTGGCTAAATGGTCTGTGTACACAAACACCCAAAGACAGTATTCAAACAATAGATTTCTATTTCCACGCGTGCGTGGCAACACAGTGATAGCCCACACACACACACAAATAAATATGGTCTGTGTACACGTTAGACATTCACACAAAAAGTCATGAAGGAAGGGATTTCCCCATTTAGGCAACACAGTGAGATGGCGTTTGAATGTGGGCAGAGAGGATGGTCTGTGTACACGTTAGGCACTGATTCCAAGTAACAGGAGCACTATTTCCCCATGGCAACACAGTGAGCTGCAAGTCATATCAAAGGTCTGTACATACACGTTAACATTATTCACGAGATAGTTTCTATTTCCCCATGGCAACACAGTGATAGCCCACTCTTAATATGACTTGCAGCTCACTGTGTTGCCATGGGGAAATTGAACTATCTCGTGAATAGTGTTAACGTGTACACAGACCTTTAAGAGTGGGCTATCACTGTGTTGCCATGGGGAAATATAAATATCTCGTGAATAATGTTAACGTGTACACATACTTTACATATCACTGTGTTGCCATGGGGAAATATAAATATCTTGTGAAAAGTGAAGAGCGTGTAGGCCTACACAGACCTTAACTTAAATTGTTTATCAACCCAACGGCAATTTTATTTTTTTAACCTGTGTAGCTTCCCAAGTATACGTATTTCCAAACGTGGACTTGCGGTGGGTTTAGTTTGTTTGTTTGTTTGTTAGTTTGTTTTACCCCTTTTCGCAAAAGAAAAATAAATTAAATGAAAATCGACCTGAGCAATTGCATTTCCTCGACGCCAAATAACAGTCATTGACATGGAACACCAGGTTTGGCACCCAGACGTGTGTGTGCATACCCTGTGTGTGTTTCGCTCGATTTTCTAAGACGTAGTTAAAGAATGGGGGTGGGGGGTGAGGGGGCATCGAATAAGGACATATGTGACCCAGCACCACGAAAGGGACATTAAGTCGCTCTTTAATATGGTCTCTAAGTGGTCTTATGAGTGTTTTAAAGTAGGTCAATGCATTTTCTTCAGCTTGGCTAGACTTTAGACTGTGTTTTCTCAAAATGGCCGATGTCACCCTACTAACTTTAAATGCTCAAAACTCTGGGACAGAAAAAGATACAAGAATGGTTCTTATATCACTATGAAGAGAATTGTCTGGCGTGTTCAGATGTATAATTTTCTTAGAATGGTCAGTTTGACACTGAATGTCCCTTTCGTGGTGCCGGGTCACATATTAAGAAGTGGTAGAAGATGTAAAAACGTAGGTGAGGGTGGTGTAAAGAATCGGAATGAAGTGATATTCATGGATGTAAAAACATAAAAAAAAAGACATGACGTACAGAATAAGTTATTGAGACTGAACCTCTCTCTCTCTCTCTCTCTCTCTCTCTCTCTCTCTCTCTCTCTCTCTCTCTCTCTCTCTCTCTCTCTCTCTCTCTCTCTCTCTCTCTCTCTCTCTCTCTCTCTCTCTCTCATGCCCGTTTAGTTCCTACGTTTGTCAATATGCATATTTTATGTTACGATTCGAACGTCGTATTCAGGCCATCTACCTATTCCGAAACTGACTAAAAAATATAATGTATTATAAAGAAGGCAGGCCATGGACTTCAGAGCTCTCTCTCTCTCTCTCTCTCCTCTCTCTCTCTCTCTCTCTCTCTCTCTCTCTCTCTCTCTCTCTCTCTCTCTCTCCTCTCTCTCTCTCTCTCTCTCTCGCTCTCTCTGGCTATTCACAAAGGGTGAAAAGATCACGAGATTGGTCATATAGATCAGCGGTGCTGTTAATCCAGCTAGATCCATTCAACTGCAAGAAGAAGAGAAGGACTACTCTTTCTTACTCCTATCCTGCTATATACCTACCCTGTAGACAACCCATCCTTTCCATGCATTCGTTCTGGCCAGACGGTCCGATCAGATCGTACCAGACTGGTCATAAACATGTCAGCCGTAGCCTTCCAGTCTATTCTATACCGCACTTTGTGGCCAGTGTGATGGGATAGAATATACCCTATGCCCTCATTGACAGTGCTGATCCCAGGATAATAAGGCTGTTTAACCCTTTCACCGCCAGCCATTTTTCAGGAAAACTTTAGATTAAACTTACCTGGGTAGAGAAAAAAATATGTCTGACACGTGGGGATTCCTCTGTGACATTGCAACTAGTGGTATTTTACCTCCCAAAATTAAGCGAATAGGGTCTTTGGATAACAGACCCTGATTTGATGCCTATTAGTGACATGGGTGTTAAAATCATTGTGGTGCAAAAATGCTACATTGGCGGTGAAAGGGTTAATTAATAAGCCGTTATTTCTTTAGAAGACTTCACACGTGCAAGAGACACGTGAGACAGTCAGCAAAAGTGGTCTTTGTTCACTGACCAAACGGTCACTGTGAAAGACCGTGCACCACTGACTAAGGAATTGGAATTGTGAAGGCTGAGGACAGCAATGGCACCAATTATAGGAAACTGACGACAGGACAGGCATGGAACGAAGAAGAAGAAGAAGAAGAAGAAGAAGAAGAAGAAGAAGAAGAAGAAGAAGAAGAAGAAGAAGAACAAGAAGAAGAACAAGAAGAAGAACAAGAACAAGAAGAACAAGAAGAACAAGACGAACAAGAAGAACAAGAACAAGAACAAGAAGAACAAGATATAAGAAGAAGAAGAAGAAGAACAAGAACAAGAACAAGAACAAGAACAAGAAGAACAAGACGAAGAACAAGAAGAAGAACAAGAACAAGAAGAACAAGATAGAAGAAGAAGAAGAAGAAGAGATACAAGAAGAAGAAGAACAAGAAGAAGAAGAAGAAGAACAAGAACAAGAACAAGAAGAACAAGATAGAAGAAGAAGAAGAACAAGAACAAGAACAAGAACAAGAAGAACAAGACGAACAAGAAGAAGAAGAACAAGAACAAGAAGAACAAGATAGAAGAAGAAGAAGAAGAAGAAGAAGAAAAAGAAGAAGAAGAACATTTGGATCCGCTCAATGCAAGAACGAAAGAGGTTCGACGTTGTGTCTCGATCATTGCCCAGCGAAAGCGCTCTGCAAAATGTTCAACGATAAAAGAAAATGAAACTTTGAGCGTCTAAACAGCTATCTTGAAAATAGTTAAATTAACTTTTGTTCACAAAATAAAGATGGCCCGTGTATTCTTTCGATCAGCGACCTGCTGATTCATTTAATTAACTACAGCGATTCTGTTCGGAAGCCTATTAACATTCTAGGCTGTATGACGTTAAACGATTCTTCCACACAACTTCTTGGATTCTGGTTGCTTAAGGTCTGTGTACACGTTAGCACTACTCACAAGATATTTCTATTTCCCCATGGCAACACAGTGAGCTGTAAGTCATATTAAGAGTGAGCTATCGCTGTGTTGCCATGGGGAAATAGAAATATCTCGTGAATAATGTTAACGTGTACACAGACCTTCACAAAGAACCAATTCTTTATTTTTTTTGGCACACAAAATCATCATCATCATTATCAATTTTTTTGGTAAAAATTATTCTCTCTCTCTCTCTCTCTCTCTCTCTCTCTCTCTCTCTCTCTCTCTCTCTCTCTCTCTCTCTCTCTCTCTCTCTCTCTCTCTCTCTCTCTCTCTCCTCCGTCTCTTCATACTCAACTCAAGGTGAATGACCTCAATGTAAAACTGACAAGCTGCATTGGGGGCTATGTTGTAAGGACTCTTCGTTCATCGCACCATCTACGCACCACACCTAATCATAACACAACGGCCAAGACAGAACACAAATAACGTTTGCTCAGTCTTTGTACTATCAGGCTGGTTCTCGAAGACTTTACGTCATGTTGATCAAGAACTGTCAGTACTACAGAACTACGAGTGTAGAAGAGGGGTGGGCAACACTTAGGACAAAGATAAACGCATTAAGAGTAGGTTTAAGGTTCTGGGGCCCTGAGGACAAAAGGCTAACACGTAGCTTAGACACACCCCTATCACATTTTTGCATTACAAATTTTCATTGAAAAAAACACCAAGGTTCTGTCATTCGCGGGAAAGGGATAGGGTTGGGATCAGACTACACTACTTATTGTCATGTAGCGGAAAGAAGAAGACTGAGACCGAAAGTCTTAAACATGAGGGGGTATCTAAATGACAATGTTACCAGAAAAGCTTAAAACAAACCAAAAACAGTTCCATCTTCTTTACTCTCTTCCAGCCGAAGACCACGTGCACGTGCGAGATTTCCGAAGCCATTAGCCAATTAAGTTGTTATTGGAAGGGTATTGGTGATATGTGCGATACCGGCAGGAACAAAATACAGAAAACAAATCTGACGTCATGAAAGAATGGGGTATTTTGTAAGGGTGCCATAGATATGTTAAAGACCCAACCAGATCACGTGTCACAATCACGGGTTTGACGTGTTTTCCCTCTTATAGCTGGTAATTTTTGTTTTTTTTCTCTTTAATTTTTTTTTCTTCTCCAAGGAACATAGCATAATTCAACAAAAAAAGAGTGAGACATGATAATAAGTCAGCAACGTATCAATAGACAATGTACGCATTGTATATCTTTATATTCCTCAGCTGGTAAGAAATCTTGTTTTGACCAGGTTTCACTCCCATACAAATGCCCTTAAATTGAAAACGAAACATCATTTTAAAGAGCAGCCTCTATTCGAAGTTGGAGGGATTTGTATATGGGTCACAGCTATGCAGACAAAAAACTAGGGACTTAATCCTGATGGGTGAATGGGTCTCTAAGTCCACTCATGATCTCCGTCAAATACAATGTTGTCTCTTTTTTGTGTATGTCTGTCTGCATTTCTATCTGATGAGAATGAATGTACTGGAAAAAGTATAGCGGAGTGCTCATGATCTTTTAAAGATCCACCAGATCACGTGTCAAAATCACGGGTTTCACGGATTTCTCCTCTTATAGCTGGAAAGAAATCTTGTTTTGACCAGGTCTTACTCCCATGCAAATGCCCCCAAATTCAAACCGAAAAATCATTTTAAACAGCAGCCTCAATTTGAAGATGGGAACATGTGTATGTGGGTCACAGCAACCCATATAAAAAAAACCAAGGGGCTTAATCATGGTGCGTCGGTGTATCTTTAACAGCTAGATGCTGTGTACATTATGCAAAGGAGAAACCACTAGATCTTGAGTTTAATACTGCAAATCAACTAGAAACATAATTTTGTTTTTAACGCTCGGTTTTTTTCAATTAGCGCCTAATTTATTGGATGATAAGAGTTTGAAGGAGTGTGTGTGTGTGTGTGTGTGTGTGTGTGTGTGTGTGTGTGTGTGTGTATGTGTGTGTGTGGTGTGTGTGTGTGTGTTGTGTGTGTGTGTGTGTGATGTGTGTGTGTGTGTGTGTGCGTGTGACGTGTGTGCGTGTGCGTGCGTGCGTGCGTGCGTGCGTGCGCTTGTGTGTGTGTGGTGTGTGTGTGTATGTGCGTGTCTGCGTGTGCGTGCGTGTGTGTGTGTGTGTACTTTGGAAAATTAAATCCGATAACCGTGCAGGAGAGGGGTGTGTTAAGCTATTTACACAACTACAATATGAAATACAAATTATGATAATCTAATCTTTGTGCCTGCATACTCGATCTTTCTAAATGTGCATGCTTGGAACATGCAAAAACGCTCTCTCTCTCTCTCTCTCTCTCTCTCTCTCTCTCTCTCTCTCTACTCTTCTCTCTCATCTCCCTCTCTCTCTCTCTTCTCTCTCTCTGCTCTCTCTCTCTCTTCTTTCTCTGTGTCTGTGTTAAACAGTTTTCCTATTCTGATCACTCACTGTCTTGATATGTGTTCGCCATTTTATGTCTGTCTGTCCGTCCGTCATTCTGTCTTTCTGTCTGCCTTCCTGCATCACTATGATTCTGTCGGAGATTCTCTCTCTCTCTCTCTCTCTTCTCTCTCTCTCTCTCTCTCTCTCTCTCTCTCTCCTCTCTCTCTCTCTCTCTCTCTCCTCTCTCTCTCTCTCTCTCTCTCAATCTCTCTCTCTCTTTGTCTCTAGTGTCTAGACTATAATGCGTGTCTAGCGATCGGTGTCACAAAGTTTTGGCCATGTTAAGGATTGATGTTCGACACGCGTGTGGCTGCAAGAACCTGTGTTTGCAGCATTGATTGATGGCTAATCCAGGAGACCGAGTACTATTTTTGCCTCGGGCTTGCGTTAAACAACTCAAAAAGTTTGCCAACACCTCCAGACGATAAGATGTCAACTACGGTTTTATTCATGGGTGATAGAGAGTGGTTGTGGGATGGATTAAAGTTGAGAATTAGATTAGGAAAGACCTATGAACAGGGGGAAGATTGTGATGGGAGCCGCGCGCAGCGCGTTTGTGTGTGTGCGCGCGCGCGTGCCCGGGACGTGCGTGCGTTCGTGAGTACCAGCGTGCGCGTGTGTGTGTGTGTGTGTGTGTCACTTGTGTATGTTTTTACTCGCTGCATGCATGTGTGGTGTGTCAATATGTTGTATGCTTTTACCCGTGCATGCATGTGTGTATGTCAATACGTTGTATGCATGAGTGTCTGTTGGTGTTTCCGTGACAAAACCATGCGCGTCTGGCAACACATAGACTGTGCACGTTTGCTTCGTTCTTGTTGGTGTAATAATATATTATTTCAGAGATAGCGGCGAAGTAGCTATTGACAGCTTGCATACAATAACAGATCCAATTATCGTATAATCCTTGTTGAAAAATCTTCATAGGGGACAACAAGTAAAACCCTTACACATAGTATAAAGTACAAGTAAAGTCACTTTGCTTCACCTTTCATTTGAAGTCTCTACTTCTTGTTCTCCCAAGGTAAGTGACCCCCCCCCCCCCCCACCCCCACCCCTAGGGACTTTAGCATACACACCCCGTTCTCTAGCCTTTGACTATAGTCGTCTTAACAAAGCAACCATCAAACACAATCATAATATGTCAACAGAAAGGGCGCTTTTAAAGCGTTGGCTCTCCATTACCGTGATCAAACACTTCCCACAACGCAGGTTATTGCACCATTCAGCTGCACGATCCAGCAAGAGAGAGAGAGAGAGAGAGAGAGAGAGAGAGAAGAGAGAGAGAGAGAGAGAGAGAATGAGAGAGAGAGAGAGAGAGAGAGAGAGAGAGAGAGGAGATCCAGCAAAGAGTTTGAGTAGGGGAAATAGGGTTAATGATTGCCAAAGAAAACAATAGCCCTTGAAGACCGATCGATGTCTTTATCTTGACGTTAAAAATGACAACGTTGCACACAGAGTGACGAGCTAAAGAACATCGTTATCATAATTATCACATCCTTTTTATAAAAAAAACCACGTCACGTGTCACATTTCCTCTTATGCTTGGAAGATTTCTTAAAGACCCAGTGACGCACCACGATTAAGTCCCTTGTGGTTTTTTCTGGGTTGCTGTGACCCACATATAATTTTCCCCATATTCAAATTGAGGCTGCTCTTTAAACTGATGTGTCGGTTTGAATTTGGGGCCATTTATATGGGAGTCAGACTTGGTCAAAACAAGATTTATTTCCAGTTATGAGGGAAAACACGTGGAACCCGTGATTTTAACACGTGATCTGGTGGATCTTTAAAATGTCTTGCCAGCTATAAGAGGGAAAACACTTGAAAACCATGATTTTGACACGTGATGTGGTGGGTCTTTAAGTCGGAAGGCGCACGTGGTGGTGTTTTCCGGAGCACAGAAAATTCCGTGGGTTCAAAAGATGATGGATTCATTTAATTATTTTTGTGTTCTTATTTCAGCCTCAGATAAAGCATGATTCTGGAATTT
>CM065680.1:39510490-39515490 GCA_017654935.2 Phymorhynchus buccinoides | reverse complement strand
GAAAGGGTTAAAGACCCAGTGACGCACCACGATTAAGTCCCTTGGTTTTTTGGGGGTTGCTGTGACCCACATACAGATTTCCCCAAGTTCAAATTGAGGCTGCTCTTTAAACCGATGCTTAGGTTATAATTTGGGGCCATTTATATGGGAGTCAGACTTGGTCAAAACAAGATTTATTTCCAGTTATAAGAGGGAAAACACGTGAAATCCGTGATTTTCACACGTGATCTGGGGGGTCTTTAAGATTTCTTACTAGCAATAAGAGGGAAAACGCGTGAAAACCATGATTTCGACACGTGACGTGGCGGGTCTTTAACGACGCAGTTGTCGAGTCAAATACATAAATTAATGATACCATTCTCAAAGCGCAGTCATTGTATGCAAGCCTAAATAAACCACTCGATAAGCATGGTTCTGTCCTATGTTCCACTGCTTTGGGAATAATACAAATCATGTGAAATTGGATATGCTATAACAAACTGAGGATTAGTTCAACAGTTCCCGGGGTGGGGTGGGGGGGGGAGATGAGTCCCCCCCCCCCCCCCCCTCTAGTCTCTCTCTCTCTCTCTCTCCCTCTCTCTCTCTCTCTCTCTCTCTCTCTCTCTCTCTCTCTCTCTCTCTCTCTCTCTCTGTCTCTCTCTCTCACTACCCCCAAATAAGCATATCACGCGATAAGTCCCTACTGGTTTGATTACCCCCTGGCGGTGAAATGTGCGTCCTAAGCTGCTCATAAGGGCCCAAGGCCTATGTACATTAAACCATTTGAATTTGAATCTCTCTCTCTCTCTCTCTCTCTCTCTCTCTCTCTCTCTCTCTCTCTCTCTCTCTCTCTCTCTCTCTCTCTCTCTCTCTCTCTCTCTCTCTCTCTCTCTCTCTCTCTCTCTCTCTCTCTCTCTCTCTCTCTCTCTCTTTCTGGTTTGCATAAGGGCCCAAGGCCTATGTACATTAAACCATTTGAATTTGAATTCGAATTCGAATCTCTCTCTCTCTCTCTCTCTCTCTCTCTCTCTCTCTCTCTCTCTCTCTCTCTCTCTCTCTCTCTCTCTCAATCTATATCTCGCTGTCTCCCTCTCTCTCCTTCTCTATCTCTCCCCAAAATAATTCACAATCCGTCGTAAATCTGAACACAAATAGAGCAAGAAAACTTGGTCGCTGTGCAGAGGGAGGTTTACCCAACCTTTTGCCCAGATAAACGATCCGCTACGCGATTTAAAGACCCACTGACCCAACACGATTAAGTCCCTTGTTTTTTTGCCTGGGTAGCTGTGACCCACATTCAAATGCCCCCGACTTCAATTTGAGGCTGCTCTTTAAAATGATCTTTCTTTTTCAATTTGGGGGCATTTATATGGCAGTCCAGCCTGGTCAAAACAAGATTTCTTACCAGCTATAAGAGGGAAAACACGTGAAAACCGTGATTTTGACACGTGATCTGGTGGGTCTTTAAAGGCCCAGGCAACACTATTGCAGTCAACCGTGATTTATATTCGTGGGCGTGCTTGAGAAATATCGCGGAGATGCAGATATCAAGAAAAGTTAAGGACCGTCGCAAAACGCCTACCGTTAAGAATAACAATAACTGCAACAGCTATATCCCCATCATTAATTTATTGTGGCCTGTATCGTACTGGCTTGTGCTGTGATGTAATTATTTTAAGGAGTGTGCGTTAGCACCTAGCAGTGAATTGATCCATAAACAGTGTAGAATCCGATGCATCAAATAAGGCGCAATTGCAACATGAACATAAATGCGCAACGGGGTTGTGCTTACACAAACATTCTATATCCACGAAATTGAGTACCACTTAAATATGCCTTCTTTAAAGACCCAGTGACGCCGCGCCACGATTAAGTCCCTTGGGTTTTTTTCTGGGTAGCTGTGACCCACATCCCAAATTCCCCAACTCAAAATTGAGGCTGCTCTTTAACCCTTTCACTGCCAGCCATATTTCAGACAAAAAATTCCATCAAATTTACCTGGGTAGAGAACAAAATCCATCTGCAGTATTGGGGATTCTTCTGTGACAGATATAAAATAAGGTCTATCCTTACTTCCCAAAACTGAGACAATAGGGTCTTTGGATAATATGACCCCAATTTGATGCCTTTTAGTGACATAGGTGTTAAACCACTGTGGTGCTAAAATACGACTTTGGCGGTGAAAGGGTTAAACTGATGTGTCGGTTTGAATTTGGGGCCATTTATATGGGAGTCAGACTTGGTCAAAACAAGATTTATTTCCAGTTATAAGAGGGAAAACACGAGAAACCCGTGATTTTGACACGTGATCTGGTGGATCTTTAAAGAAAAGCGAAATCGACCGATGGTGCTTTTGTTTATGATGTAGCCTATAATTTTTATAGAATCCTATTTTATCTGCTCCTGGGACAGTTCAATCAGTATCAACTATGGATGCATCAATGGAGTCTTGGTTTTTACACACCGTGCGTGGAAGAGTTATGTGTGGGATACAGGATCGGGTTTTGAGTGATAGCAATGGTATAGAATCGAGTTTGTGTATCACTGAATTATATACTGTCCAAAAAAAGATACGCATAACTTGTAGGCCTAGTCAAAGTTTCATCTTAATTTCCAAACTTAACAGAAAAGCACACAATGCGAATTTCGTTTTGAAATTTGACATGGTGATAGCTGAATGTATGGATAGTTTATATGTATCCTCCAATCATTCAGTCAGTTGACATCCATGGGTGTGAGGGCTGTCAAAACAGTAGGGAGTGACCGCCTTGAACAGCAACAAGTGCCTGGGACACTATCAGCATGGGACTTGATCAGACGGCGAATGTCTTGCTGTGCGATGATGTCCCACTCCTCCTGCTGCGCATTCAACAACTCGCGTTGATTCACTGGCACATCTTCTCGGCCATGAACGCGTCTATCCAGTTCATCCCAAATGTGTTCTTTTAGATTCATGTCTGATGATATGGTTGGCCAGAGAATTTCGTGGAGGTGATTGTCGGTGAGCAACTGGGTGCCGAGTCGCACAGTAGGGGGAGACGGGGTAAAAAGCGCATGGGCGGGTAAGAAGCCCACCCCAATTATCTCATGAAATAAAGAAAATTTCAGTCAAATTTGCCCATGAGACGAATGCTAGACATTAACGCTCGTCTCATGGGCAAAATGAGACTGAAATTTGCATCATTTCATGAGATAATTGGGGTGGGCTTCTTACCCGCCCATGCGCTTTTTACCCCGTCCTCCCCTATGAGGGCGAGCCTTGTCCTGCAGGAACACAGCGTTAAGGTCGTGCAGAAGAGGAAGGACGTGTGGACACAGAATGTCCTTAGGTATTGCTCTGCAGTTAGGCGCCCTTGCACAAGGGATTCCCTTTCGTAGACGTTTGAGAACAAGGTGTTAACTCTGTGTTCACGAAATTGCATGAAATTCTATCCATGCATGGCACGTGTGCATCAAAACAATCGCTTTTTTGACATTTTAGGCATTGTGTGCGCATGCGCTTGAGCAGAGAGAAACATTGACAGCGATCATGACAAGGACCACTGGGTGAACACTTCGTGCAACAATACAATGACAGAAACGACATTTGAAAACGTATGCGTTTCTTTTTTTGGACAGTATATTAACCCTGCTGAAGAGGTTTGCAGTATTTTTGTCGACTGTTTGTCTGGTTGTTTGGTTGTGTGGTTGTGTGGTGTGACCCCCCCAAAAAAAAAAAAAAAAAAAAAAAAAAATCAACGGGTTCAATTGAAAGGTGGCGCAGGAACGGGGGGGGGGGGGTTTACATAAACGGCGATCAATGTCTTTTTAAGAGTTAATCAGACTGACTCACAGACAGACAGGCAGGCAGACAGAGTGAGACACAATGAGAGAGAGAGAGAGAGAGAGAGAGAGAGAGAGAGAGAGAGAGAGAGAGAGAGAGAGAGAGAGAGAGAGAGAGAGAGAGAGAGAGAGAGAGAGAGAGAGAGTTTCTTTAATTAAACAGAGCTGCTTATTACGGTCGATGCGAAAATTATCATTGCCGTCTTCATGTTCCTTCAAAACGCATCTTATACTAATTAACCCTTTCAACGCCAGCCATATTTCAGCCAAAATGTCCATTAAATTAACATGGTTAGAGAAGGAAATCCATCTGCAGTATTGGGGATTCTTCTGTGACAGATATAAAATAAGGTCTATCCTTACTTCCCAAAATTAAGACAACACGGTCTTTAGATAATAGACCCCAATTTGATGCCTTTTAGTGATATAGGTGTTAAATACAACAAGAATACAACAATCTTTTATAGTTGCTACTCGATGGAGAATTTTTTTTTAAAACCAGCACAATACACTACAACAAGCGCGAATTCGCAATAGTTTGTGGCACGCGGTCTATTTTTGGCCACTCCAATCATGAGTCACCTCCCCTGGCTTTTCAATAATTTTATTCTGTAAAACAGAATGTTATCTCTGCACCATTTCGTAACTTTTTATATCTTTTGGAAAACATTTAAAACTATGTATCCTACTTATACTCATCAAAAGAAGCACCGCATACTCGTCCTGTCTGTTGTAGTGTCTGTATTACGTATGTTTATTATTTTGTACGCTTTAAAATACATCATTTTAAAGAGTGGCCTCAATTGAAGTGCAGCCTCGATTTGAAGTGCGACAATTTTGTCAATATGTGCGACAATTTTGAACCGACAGACCGACCAACCGAACGAACGACCGACCGACCGACAGTGAGTTATAGGTTTGTGGCTTGAGCCACAAACAAAAAAGAAAACTTTGCAATAGACGAACAAAATAGGCGAGAGCACTTCGTGAATATTAGCGTTGATTACCTCGATTTACTCGGTCAAACCCATAGCAACCATGGCGGCATGGCGTCGAAGCTTGAAACCGCAGGATGCGAGTCAGCTACTTGCAAACGTTTTTTTTAGAGTAAACAAAATGAGGGGCGGCCAGTATCCACAAATCGATAGAACTTGCAAAATGAATATAAATGACATCATATTATAGAATGCCGCACGGTG
>CM065680.1:39500490-39505490 GCA_017654935.2 Phymorhynchus buccinoides | reverse complement strand
CTTCCATCCGCGTGTGTTTGTGTGCATGCGTGGTGTTTGTGCGTGTGTGTGTGTGTGTGAGTGTGTGTGTGTGTGTGTGTGTGTGTGTGTGTATGTGTGTGTGTGTTGTGTTTGTGTGTGTGTGCGTGTGCGTGTGCGTGTGTGCGTGTAGTGCGTCCGTTTGTGTGTCTGTGTGTCTGTGTTTAGTACGTGCGTGTGTCTGTGTTTAGAGCGTGCGTGCATGCGTACGTGCGTGCGTGCATGCGCGCGTGTGTGTATAATATATTTTTTTGTCGTTTATTTATTTATGTTGCTTGCTGGTTTATTGATTTATTACTGTAAGCGCTTAGAGCTTTTTATGATTAGGCGCTATAAATGGTAATTATTATTATTATTATTATTACTACTATTATTAATGACCGCAAATTTTCCTATGAGGAAGGAATCCCCGGGAGATTAAAACCTCAGCGTGGTTTGATATTACATTGTTAAGTATATGATGTCCAACATCAAAAACCTTTGGATTGCATCTTCTTAAAAGACCCCCCCACGTCACGTGCCACATTCCCTCTTATGCTAGGAAGATTTCTTAAGATTTCGTACCAGCTATAAGAGGAAAAAACACGTGAAAACCGTGATTTTTGACACGTGACGTGGTGGGTCTTTAAACAGTTTCATATCTGCATTTAATGTCTCATAACCAGTCCATATATTTTCGTTTTGCTTGTAACTCTTTAACCCTTTCACCGCCAGCCATATTTCAGCCAAAATGTTCCTTCAAAATTACCTGGGTAGAGAACAAAATCCATCTGTAGTATTGGGGATTCTTCTGTGACATATATAAAATAAGGTCTATCCTTACTTCCCAAAACTAAGACAATAGGGTCTTTGGATAATAGACCCCAAATTGGATGCCTTCTAGTGACATAGGTGTTAAATCACTGTGGTGTTAAAATGCGACTTTGGCGGTGAAAGGTTTAAACTCTGTCCCTCTCTGCTGGTTTACCCCCCTACACTATCTTTTTACTGGCCAGTATTCAACATTTCATTTTTGTTTGTAAGCATACTCTTAGATTTTGAATTCATGGGATTCGTGGTTCGGCTACAGAGACCATTTGGATGTGTTTTCTTGCAACCTTCCACCTTTGCCAATATAAGACAATTTGAATAAACCAACCACTGAATAAAATAGCGCAGCACCCTAGTCCATGCGCCCTCAACAGCCTACCATGCTTGAAGTTGTCTCCCTGACTAGTTTTATTTCCCTTCCCTGCCAGCCGTCCTTGCGCTTTTTATATAATTAATATATTTCCTCTCTCTCTCTCTCTCTCTCTCTCTCTCTCTCTCTCTCTCTCTCTCTCTCTCTCTCTCTCTCTCTCTCTCTCTCTCTCTCTCTCTCTCTCTCTCTCTCTCTCTCTCAGAGACAGCCAGAAGAAGGCTGTCGCTGGTGTAAATTAACTGAATACGAATAATTGCGTCCTTGGCAGTTCTCTGAGTAGGGGAAACACTATTCATCTGAATGTGGACAATCAGAGATCATGAATTTACTCTCAGTGGGAGCGAATGGAATAATGGCGAATGGAATAAGGCCCTCGTGTACTTTGTAGAAGGATTGCGTGTAGATGGGACTGAGCAATTATTGAGATCAGTACGCATTAAGCAACATATCAAGACAAACATTATAGTATATTTTATTGTATTGTATTATTATTATTGCATTATGTTATGTTATGTTATATTATATTATATCATATTATATTATTATATTATATTATATTATATTATATTATATAGCCTCTATCAGTTTTACGATGAACGCCTCGGAAATTCGACACATATTTACAGAACAGAATATCATTCTGTGACGACGAAGACTGTTTGATTGTGTTGTTAAGTGTTTATTGTCACTAGCCTGGTTTGTAACGCTTAGCAACGGTATTGATAGTTGATTTCAAGCTTCAGGTATTACAGCTACTCTTTTTATATATGGTTTGAGCAAAAGAACATAGTGGGTAACGTTTAACTATGTGTATAACCGTGCATTTTGGGATACTGTTGTAAATGTTAAATTAATTAATTTTGTGCGTTTTGGAAACTGTTTTCTTACAGTCAGTATTAGGATGGCTTGATCATGTTGACACCTTACACAATTGTTTTCCATCACTTTTGTTTCGTTCCTTTTTACATTTGTTTAGCTATTGTCTCGATGTATTTTATGTCCTTTCTTATTTCATTTATTTGAAATTTGTATCTCATTTAGTTACGTGCATAGCCTTATTACTAGAAGGACAAGCATTATCATAGGGCATCCGTGTGGAGGAAAGGCACTGTCATCCTTACCCTGATGTAATTGTTGCTAGGAGGAGGTATGACGGGATAATCACTACTCAGTTTGTTCCGCTATGTCTCTGGCGTTTTCTTTTTGATACTGGCCCTAATCTACAACATTCTTATACAGTGTCTGACATGTCTTTTTTTTTATTCATAGGTTTTGGACGAATATTTAGGCAATTTCCTTTTCATAAATACAGCATAGTGCGTGTTATTATTCTTATTCTTAAAATGTCGACCTGGTTTTTGCAACATTTTAACTGGAAAGGTTGTCATATTGAGAGAAAAAAAATGTTGGCCTTGAGCGTAGGAGTTGGGGGGAGTAGATGGGGTGTTTGGGTTTTTTGTATTTTTTCCGAGATCAGAGTTTGACTGTTTTTCTACTTCCCGTGAGAAGGAGCAGAATTGGAGAATCTTTCATTATGGTTTTTTGTTTTTTTAATTCGTATGCACATGGACAGATGGGGTGTTGTTATAATTTAATTATTACGGCACAGTAAAAAGATACAAACAATATACAATAATGCACAGTGCCCGTTAGCTTAGCCTTGCACCCCCTCCGGGATATAGGCCACCAACGAGAGACCTCCACAGCCCCCTGTCTTGTTCCCTTGCCTCCAACTGGTTCCAGGTAAGGACCATCCTTTTGGTGTCCGCCAGTAGATGTCTTCGCCAGGTGTTTCTTGGCCGGCCTGTCTTTCGCTTGCCTCAAGAGGGGGGGGGGGGGGGGGGGGGTTCAATGCCGAAGCTTGTCTGGTGGTGTTTGACGCTGGCTTCCTTAGTGTGTACAGTGCCCTGGAAAACCCATAAAAATATCAGGTTTTCACCTCGATCACATGCGACCCAGCACCACGAAAGGGACATTAAGTTGCTGGGATAGTTTCTCACAACAGGCTTGCAAACTCAAAAAATGTATGTTTTTGTCTATTTTGAGTTATGGGTATGTTTGTGTTCTCTAGCATCTTATCTTTCATATTTATACAGGATGTTATTTAATATGATCTCTAAATGGTCTTATAAGTGTTTTAAAACGAGTAGGTCAATGCATTTGCTTCAGCTAGGCTAGACTTTAGACTGTGCTTTCTCAAAATGGCGAACACTCACCCTACTAACTTTAAATGCTCATACCTCTGGAACGGTAAAATATACAAGAATGGTTCTTGTATCACTAGAAAGAGAATTGTCTGACGTTTGCAAATGTATAATTTTCTCAGAATGTAACTTTCGTGGTGCTGGGTCACATATAAGGACCTTGTGCTGTAGTCTTTTCCAAAGCTTAATCCCTCACTAACCCAGGGAATCACAAAACAGAAACTATCCTTCGCCGCACCAAAGCAGCAATGTAAGGCAAGGTCATGGATTCCCCATGTCTTTCATTCATTCCATCAGTAATGGTCGGAATACACGTCGTTATTTTTCATTATTTTCCAATAGCAATATACAGTCCTGTGCTCGTAATGTTAGGATATTACTAGCGTATGTATGTGTTGCCATGAGGAAAAGGTGAAGAATAGTGTATTTCGACCACAAGGAGCTCGTAATGGTATGGTATTACTAGCGTATGTATGTGTTGCCATGAGGAAAAGGTGAACAATAATTACGTGTATTGTGTAGTGCTAGTGATGTTGATGAGGATGAGGATGAAGAGGACGAGGATGATACTAACACTATGCATGATAGTTATTATTATTGTCTACTACTTCCATTGCGATAAGGTTTCTATTGTTGTTCGCTCTTGCCTTGGCTATGGTCATTGTTGATATTACTGCTGTCAATGCAAACATTATTATTATTGTTGTTGTTGCTGTTGCTGCTGTCTTTGTGACTGTTTCGTTCTGTTGATATTGACATTATTCCCATTACTGCTGTTTTCAAAAGTATTACTATTCAATGTGAATGTGTGATGTGCTTAAGAAAATTTGTGAAATGGATAAAATGCTCAATAAAACAAAATAATAATGTGTATTTCGACCACAATGACCCAAATGCTTTATTACTTTTTTTCTGACTCTGTGCATCACATGTCTATACCTCTTTAGATGAGTCAAAGTTTAATCTCTGAAGACTCAATCGTTTCCATCAGAATTGTATAATGTGCACCTAATGCACGCAGCACGTGGGGCTTCAAAGTTTAATATCTGTTTAAAATATACACACTCTCTTCCGTCCATCTGTTGCTCTGCTATAGACAGCAGCTGCACCAGTAAACGAAGTTGGCCGTTTTGACTGATCTATAAAGAAGGCAATTTGTCCCAGGTTGTGCTGCAATAAACGAGCACATATATAAGGTCAATTAACGAGGGTGCTGATTTAGAAATTCTATTGGCCTTGGCTTTGGCTTCTTTCATCTTTCACGAACTAGGGTTCAGAGCTGATTGAGCAAATTAAACTTCAATAAATTTTATAGAAAAGAACATAAAGACTAGATCACAAAAAAGATCGTTATTTCCTCCCTTGGCCTCACTATTTAATTCTTTGATTAACCAAAATTCCTTTCGATGCTTACCAGTTTGGTCTGTGGTGTGTTGTTTATGTGTAACATATTCAAGAAGACAAGATGCCACTCTTGAATAAATGTTGATTTGTTTGTATGTCGTCCTCTCCACCATTGCTGATGTGTACTGTGTGGGTGAAGGGTCATAAATACGAACTTGGTACATTCTTTTTTTTAGAGAATGATGCTTTGCTTG
>CM065680.1:39487990-39495490 GCA_017654935.2 Phymorhynchus buccinoides | reverse complement strand
TTCATGAGATAATTGGGGTGGGCTTCTTACCCGCCCATGCGCTTTTTCGTCTTCCCCTATTAGAGATGTTGAACAGTTGAGTAGTTCCATGCTCTCTTGTCAGCAGTGGCTATCTTTTACGGGGTTCTTCACTAAAACTGGAAGTAGTACGGTACAGGTTTCCGTACTGGTATTATACAGTCTTAGTATTTCGATATACCGGTATACTAAAACTGGAAGTAGTACGGTACAGGTTTCCGTACTGGTATTATACAGTTAGTATTTTGATATACCGGTATACTAAAACTGGAAGTAGTACGGTACAGCTTTCCGTACTGGTATTATACAGTCTTAGTATTTCGATATACCGGTATACTAAAACTGGAAGTAGTACGGTACAGCTTTCCGTACTGGTATTATACAGTCTTAGTATTTCGATATACCGGTATACTAAAACTGGAAGTAGTACGGTACAGGTTTTCGTACTGGTATTATACAGTCTTAGTATTTCGATATACCGGTATACTAAAACTGGAAGTAGTACGGTACAGCTTTCCGTACTGGTATTATACAGTCTTAGTATTTCGATATATCGGTATACCGTGTTCATTTGCTGGTAGCATGAGTTCTGTTTGCTGGAGATACGAGCAGTGTGTGTGTGTGCGTGTGTGAGGTGCGTGCCTGCGTGGGTGCGTGTGTGTGTGTGTGTGTGTGTGTGTGTGTGTGTGTGTGTGTGTGTGCGTGCGTGTGCGTGTGTGCGTGTGTGTGTGTGTGTGTGGGTGCGTGTGTGTGTGTGTGTGTGTGTGTGTGTGTGTGTGTGTGTGTGTGTGTGTGTGTGTGTGTGTGTGTGTGTGTTTGTGTGTGTGTGTGTGTGTGTGGTGTTCTTTAGTTTAAACGTCATTTCAGTAAATGTGATTCAGACAGATGTGTGTGTGTGTGTGTGTGTGTGTGTGTGTGTGTGTGTGTGTGTGTGTGTGCGTGCGTGTGTGTGTGTGTGTGTGTGTGTGCGTGTGCGTGTGCGCGCGTGCGTGCGCGTGCGTGTGTGTGTGTGTGAGTGTGAGTAAGTGCGTGCATGCGTGTATGTGTGTTTGTGTGCGTGTACGTGTGCGTGTGTGCGCGGCGCTTGCTTACGCGAGCATTGGGGCACGTTTACAAAGAAACCCGCCATCCAAACACTGAGGCCGCTGTCAAGAAGCGGAGTGATCAGGGAAGGAAGCCTATGCAAACCATTTCCCTAAGCGATTCTTGACCTACACAGGGAACTGCACCATTCCACACAAAGGAGATGATGGATTGAATAAAAGGGTCCTGTCTTCAACGGCCACGACTTCTGCCCTCCCCACTCCCCCCCTCCAAAAAAAAGACAAAAAGACAATCACTGGGGAAGACTGTGGTTAGTGTTGCCACACGGTCAGTACGGAAAGCTGTACCGTACTACTTCCAGTTTTAGTATACCGGTATATCAAAATACTAACTGTATAATACCAGTACGGAAACCTGTACCGTACTACTTCCAGTTTTAGTATACCGGTATATCGAAATACTAAGACTGTATAATACCAGTACGGAAACCTGTACCGTACTACTTCCAGTTTTAGTGAAGAACCCCGTAAAAGATAGCCACTGCTGACAAGAGAGCATGGAACTACTCAACTGTTCAACATCTCTAATAGGGGAAGACGGGGTAAAAAGCGCATGGGCGGGTAAGAAGCCCACCCCAATTATCTCATGAAATGAAGCAAATTCCAGTCTCATTTTGCCCATGAGACGAGCGTTAATGTCTAGCATTCGTCTCATGGGCAAATTTGACTGACATTTTCTTTATTTCATGAGATAATTGGGGTGGGCTTCTTACCCGCCCATGCGCTTTTTACCCCGTCTTCCCCTACGTCGTGGAAGCCAAATTCGTCAATATAGCAAAACCACCGGAATGGTGGAAACGTTTGAAAGGTAAACTACTAAAAATATAAAATACTACAGGAATATTATTAAAACTAGAAACTAGAACATACAACACATTCGTTCAGTTATACAGTGACCTTTAACACAATAATGGTCTTTGTAAGTGGCAAGGCATGACAACAAAAAGACAAGCAAGCAATAAGCGTTTCTTCTTCTTTATCCATGTTGTTGTATACTTTTCTCTTCTGCCTGCTCTGTGTATGTCTGTCTGCATGGCCGGTCGTCTGTATTTCCGGTTTACGTGTAGCATAGCATAGGCATCCCCACCCCCCCCCCCACCACCCCCCACCACTCTAAGTTTCTCAACTCTCCCGGGATTATTTTGTTAGTCTTGCCTTTCTTTGGTGAACAATTAAGCAGTTAGTACGTTAGCAACTTTTGTTTAAGCTAATGATCGCTTTCGCATTTCGCATTTTCGCTATAAGCTTACACCATTAAAATAGTACAACAAACGGAAGAGCCACAGCGTGGAAAGTGGTTTTATGTGAGCATTAGTCTTGTGAGCATTCGTCTTGTGAGCATTAGTCTTGTGAGCATTCGTCTTGTGAGCATTAGTCTTGTGAGCATTCGTCTTGTGAGCATTAGTCTTGTGAGCATTAGTCTTGTGAGCATTCGTCTTGTGAGCATTAGTCTTGTGAGCATTCGTCTTGTGAGCATTCGTCTTGTGAGCATTAGTCTTGTGAGCATTAGTCTTGTGAGCATTCGTCTTGTGAGCATTAGTCTTGTGAGCATTAGTCCGTTTTCCCCTCTGCACCAGAAGGTTCAGAACCCACATTACATGCACATTGATTGCTAAAGGTCACAAGATATCACTATTTCCCGATGGAAACACGATGACTTGTAAGTCACATTATGAGTAGCCACGGAGAAATGGATATTTTGTGAATAATGTTAAGATGTACACAGACCTCTAAAGACCCAGTGACGCACCACGATTAAGTCCCTTGTTTTTTTCTGGGTTGCAGTGACCCACATGCAGATTTCCCCATATTCAAATTGGGGCTGCTCTTTAAACTGATGTGTCGGTATGAATTTGGGGCCATTTACATGGGAGTCAAACTTGGTCAAAACTAAATTTATTTCCAGTTATAAGAGGGAAAACCCGTGAAACATGTGATTTTGACACGTGTGTCTTGGATCTTTAAAGATCCACAGAGCCGCATTGGTCCGCATTTAGACTTACCTCGTATACGATCGAGGCTGCTCTTTAAAGTGATGACTCGTTTTCGTGACTGTCCTCGTATACGATCGAGGCTGCTCTTTAAGTGATGACTCGTTTTCAATGCGTATGGGAGTAATCACTTGTGGCGGTGCCATAGCCGATGAGGTTTAACCGAGGCGTGGTCACCGCTATAACTATCTGTATTAATTTAAAAAATCGGGACTTTACTGGTTTCGTACTGCCTCCGGGCATTGCCTCCAGTATTGTTCCCACCATATTTGTATTTACAAATGTCCCATATGTGTCTGATTCAGACCAAGAGGACGTAAAACTCCATTTTCATTCAATGCGTATGGGAGCAACACTTGGTCAAAATAAGATTTGTTACCAGCTATAAGAGGGAAAACACGTGAAATACGCGATTTTGACAGCCGGTTCTGTCGGGAAAATAGCTCATCTACTTCTCGGGGACAGGGATCAAGAAGAGATTACGCAAATGACCTTCTTAATGGGTTCCAGACAATGGGAAATCCGCCCATGTTCATCGTATATGGAATGATAGACTGAATGACAGGTTCTTGTGGGAGATGCTGTCGCGCGCTCGCGCACATAGATACACAGACGCGCGCATGCGCACACTGATTATAGATACAAGGGCGCTAGCATTGACGCAGGCACACGCACACACACACACACGCACACGCGGGCTCTCTCTCTCTCTCTCTCTCTCTCTCTCTCTCTCTCTCTCTCTCTCTCTCTCTCTCTCTCTCTCTCTCTCTCTCTCTCTCTCTCTCTCTCTCTCTCTCTCTCTCTTATAATGTTGCTATTTGTTTTATTTTCGCTGTTCATAAGCGAATTAGCAAATGGTATTACCCAAAATGGTAAACATGGCATAACACTTACACCTGAGCAAATTCAAATATTAATTCTTCTTTTTGCTGATGATGTGTTATTGCTATCTTACACTATCATTGGGTTGCAACAGCAACTACATATTTTAAATAATACTGCAAAGAAGCTTGGTCTTATTGTAAATATGGATAAATCTAAAATAATAGTCTTTCGCAAAGGTGGACATTTGGCGGTAGGTGAAAAATGGGTATATGATGGGAATGTTTTGGAAATTGTTAACATGTATAAGTATTTAGGCATATTCTTTTCAACAGGATTGTCATTTTCATTTGCTTTGAAAGATATGGCTGAACGAGCAAAAAAAGGTGTTATTGGTATTTTACGGTTGCTTTGGACATTAAATAACCAGTCACCCAAAATATTTCTTTAAGTTGTTTGATTGCCAGATACAGACCATTTTAACTTATCGATCAGAAGTATGGGGTCTTAGTGCTAACCATTCTATCATTGAACGGATACATTTATTTGCGATTAAAAGTTTTCTGAATGTTAGTCTTAGAACACCTAATGCACTGGTTTATGGTGAAACAGGTAGGTACCCGTTGTACATAAATGTTTATGTTCGAAATATCAAATATTGGCTTACACTGACAAAAATGGCCACCGATCGTATTCCCTATAAATGTTACAAAATGCTCTTTAATCTGCACAGTCGAAACAAAAACAATTGGGCATCAAAGGTATGTTTCACTCTTTATAAATTTGGGTTTTGTTTTGTTTGGGAAAACCAGGGTGTCAATAATGATAAGATTTTTCTGAACGAATTCAAGCAACGCCTAATCGATTGTTATACTCAGGGCTGGTCTAGTGATATTCAGACTAAAGAACTTTATTCGTTTTATTCTCTACTGAAGCAACATCTTTGTCTGAGTGAATATCTTTTTGTGTACAAAATATAGTGTCATAAAGAAGTACTTGACAAGAATACGGCTGGGTGTATCACCACTGAAATGCCATGCTAACCGTTTTTCTAAACAAACAAGAAAATATTTAGACTGTCCACATTGTAAAGGAATAATTGAATCTGAAACTCATTTTATGTTCATTTGTCCTTGGCATAAAACACTTAGAGAACAATACATACCATTGAAATTTTACAGACAACCGTCGGAGTTTAGACTGGCTTTACTTTTAGCAAATGTTAAATTATCACATGCAGTTGGCACCTTTATTAGTAAGGCACTGCAGTTAAGATCAACCTGTGTGAACAACGAGCTAATTGAGTTTGTTGTATGCGTGTTTGTAACATATTGTATTACTCGAACGTGGTTTACGGGATGGAGACTAAGTTTTATGGTGTTGTGTGCTTCTTGCCTTAACTTTAACTTCTTCGTATGATTACATATAACACCGTGTGTATTAAGTCACATATTACGAGTTTTTTAGTGTGTGTGTGTGTGTGTGTGTGTGTGTGTGTGTGTGTGTGTGTGTGTGTGTGTGTGTGTGTGTGTGTGTGTGTGTGTGTGTGTGTGTGTGTGTGTGTGTGTGTGTGTGAGTTGGGTGAATGGGGGTATATCTGTGTAAGTGTGTATGTGTGAGGGGGGAGGGATGTGTGCATCTGTGTGTGAAAGAGAAATTATGTCATTGCTTGTAAAGGAGTCCATTTACAAAACTGCACAATTATGTCTTAAAAGACCTTGCTATGAGTATATTGTTGCAACATTTGTTACCTATAGAACCTTCGGAATTCACGGTTTTGCGTATTGATGTACATTAGACATGCAGGTTTAAGATTTACACGGATCTGGCAGAGTGTGAGTGGGTGTGGGGGGTAGAAGGAGGGTGCGTGTGACTGGATAGATATGTGCGTATGTGGGCGTGTGAACACTCTTCTCTGTGAGTTTGTAAGAAAAGGGGGAGGGGAGTGGGATGGGGGGGAGGAATGCGATATATTTATCGACTGTTTAAATGAGTAATGTTTTCAACAGTTTCTGGTATATTGCTTGCCAAATTTTTTGCATAATTTATTCGGCGTATTCTGAATCTATTTTTTATTTGTTATTTTTCTTATTTGTCATCGCCCCTACCCCACTGTTCCGTTTGACATGGGCAGATGGCCCAGTTCATTAAATCGTTGTTCTTGTTCTGTTCTTGTTCTCTCTCTCTCTCTCACACACACACACACACACACACACACACACACACACACACACACACGCGCACACACACACACGCACGCACGCGCGCACGCACACACGCACACGCGCACACGCACACACACACACACACACACACACACACACAACAACAACAAGAGCATGCAGTATTTATGCGGCGCTAAATCATCTTGATATAAATCAAATCGAAGCGCACATGTACGTTAAACATTCATACCACATTCAAACAAAAACGCTATACAAAGAGACAAGACGAAGACACCACACACGTTTGAGAATAAGACCTAAGAAAGGGAAAGAGAGAGAGCTTCAATGACTGGGGGAAAAAGGTGGGTTTTGAGGTTTGATTTGAAAGCGCGCACACGCACACGCACACACACGCACACGCACACACACACACACACACACACACACACACACACACACACACACACACACAACACACACACACACACGCACACGCACACGCACGCACACGCACACACACACACACACACACACACACACACACACACACACACACACACACACACACATGCGAGTGCGTGCACACTTAAACGTGCATGAATACGCACATTTTATGCTTAATAGTAATACTAATAAAATAAAAAACGTATAAATGTTCATATAATATATTCGTTAATTATTTTTCTTTACTATTTTTACTGAACCTATTTATTGAAAAATCTTGCTAATAGCAAGTATCTGGATAAGAAATATAGCCTTGTCGAAATAATCAATACACTTGGTTTTCTTTGATGAGGGGAATTTGCTTAATCCTAGAGTATAGATCATGATCCCAGACATTCTCGACATTGAACCAGCGCAATTATAATTCGGCCTATATCACATGACAACTGATAATAAACAACACACCATTATGTAAATGAAACACGGTGTTGCATGCAGATTTATTTGACACTTCAATATTTTGATATTGATATCGAAATTAGATATCAACTGCATTATTGTCATGAAGACGCCCTCTTAAATCAGTAATATTAGATTATTTCTTCCAGACGTACGAACACGGAATTGCTTAGAACTGCATGTAAATTACTGTTCTGCACTCAGTTTTGATACAAAAGATAGAGGGTATAACAATAACATTTCGTCGTTGTTTTATCCTTCTCGTATTTTAGTTTATTTTTTCTAACAAGGCGGTTATATTTTATTGGTGTTTATTTCTTAGTTTTGAAATGGCCATAATTTATGAGGAATTTTTTTTAAAAATTAATTTTGTAGAATTTTAGGGTAACAACCTTTAAACAATGTTCTGAAAACAAAACTGTTCTGCAGAAGTTCTAAATGAAACGCAAAGCAATAAACTTACCAATCACAAAACAAAAACATAGTTTCCAACATTGC
>CM065680.1:39455490-39462990 GCA_017654935.2 Phymorhynchus buccinoides | reverse complement strand
ATGACCAGAATACAGAAGATACATTATACCGACAGGCAGAAGTTCTGCACACACGCATTGCAAAAATCATCAAAAATGTAAATCAGATTCAAAATTAATTTTACTTTGGGTAATCCTAAATCATGCAATTGTACACAGCATGATTTAGGATTACCCAAAGTAAAATTAATTTTGAATCTGATTTACATTTTTGATGATTTTTGCAATGCGTGTGTGCAGAACTTCTGCCTGTCAGTATACATTGAAAACGAAAAGCGCAATGATCCAAAACAAAATCAATATGCGACATAGATTTACAAGGGGAGAATACTCTGGAAACGGGTCAAAGGGAAGGCTACACAAAAAGAAAACACAATTCTGCAAAAACAACAAAAGAAAACGACATTGAACAAATCAAATAAAACGCATTTTTGTCAGGCAAAAAGAGGTGTGGGGTGGGGAGGGGGGTGGGCAGTATTGGTTAAATGCAGAAAAATAGAACAATGCGAAGACATAGACGAAATTTAAAAAAGAAGCTAGAAATAGGAACATTTAAAAAAAAGCTCGTTTGCTTTTGTCCTTTTCTTCTTCTTTACTTTTTTTTCTTTCGTACTTCCAATGGGGTGCGTGGCGCTATCGCTACGTATCGAAAGAACTACCCGTTGTTACCGCTACTACCCGTAGAGAACAATTCATGATGACTGTCAATCTGTCAGTTTGAATTCCGATAGACTAACCCTAGCCTTATTCCTAACCCTAACCCGAACTCGTTTCATAATCTAACCCTATTCCTTACCTAAGTTTAACCCTAGCCCTAACCCTTAGTTGCCGTAGTGATTTAGCCTGGTAGTGTTATCGATACGTAGCGATAACGGAATGCCCCCCTTCCAATGCTTGATGAGCTTCGTTCAACCTCCAACTGTGCCTACTGATCTGCTGTGTTCTTTTAGATGGTTTTATCATCACAATGGATATCATTCGCCCTCCAAATCAACACCTTCACCAAAATTTGCTCTCTCTCTCTCTCTCTCTCTCTCTCTCTCCACCCTCTCTCTCTCTCTCTCTCTCTCTCTCTCTTCTCTCTCTCCCTCTCTCTCTCTCTCTCTCTCTCAGCCTCTCTCTCTCCCATCTCTCTCTCTCTCTCTCATCCTCGCTCTCGCGCTTGCGCTTGCGCTTTATCTCTCTCTCTCTCTCTCTCTCTCTCTCTGTGTCTCTCTCTCTGTCTCTCTCTCTCTCTCTCTCTCTCTTTCATCTAATTCTCTCTGTCTCTCTCTTTCTCTCTTCTCTCTCTCTCTCTCTCTCTCTCTCTCTCTCTCTCTCTCTCTCTCTCTCTCTCTCTCTCTCTCTCTCTCTCTCTCTCTCTCTCTCTCTCGCGGCGCGCGCGCGCGCGCGCGCGCTTGCGCGCGCTTGCGCTTTCTGTCTGTCTCTGTGTCTCTCTCCTCTCTCTGTGTCTCTCTCTCTCTCTCTCTCTCTCTCTCTCTCTCTGTGTCTCTCTTTCCCTCTCTCTCTCTCTCTCTCTCTCTCTCTCTCTCTCTCTCCTCTCTCTCTCTCTCTCTCTCTCATTCACTCAATGCGCACGTGTCCTTATCTGCCCTGTGTTTAAAGACACACTGACCGACCACGATTAAATCCCTTGGGGGGTTTTCCGGGTAGCTGTGACCCACATTCAAATTCCCCAAAATTCAAATTGAGGCTGCTCTTTAAAATGTTTCATTTCGAATTTGGGGGCATTTGTATGGGAGTCAAACCTGGTCAAAACAAGATTTCTTACCAGCTATTAGAGGGAAAACACGTGAAACCCGTGATTTTGACACGTGATGTGGTGGGTCTTTAATGCCAAAAGAGTTAGTGCTTCGATTGGTGCAGAGTGAAGCAATGAGCTTGTTGTTTTGTCAAAGGCAGCTAGAAAACACTGAGAGGGTGGAAACATTCACCATAGGTAGAACTAGTAGGCCTACTAGGAGTTTACGAGATCGAGAGTGTTGTTGTTTTCAATCACAGAATATTATTCCGTTTAAGGGAAATAAAACAGATCATGTTTCCCGTTTGTGAAAGTGAGGGAATCACGAAAATAAACGCCTATTTTGAAATCGTAATATTGTTTATATAACACATTTGATAGATCACTTTTTGGTAGTGTAATATCCCACTATATACATCAACATTATTTCATTTAAGCGTGTTTATTTCTTGACAGTAATGCTGAAACTAACAACAACAACAACAACAACAACAACAACAACAATCACCATAAGGACTAGACAATTACGATACCCTGTATTTGAATGACAAGCCAGATGAATGGAGTATTTGGTTTATGATAGTGATATGCAAACCTGTTTCAATGTGTAACCAAATCTGCTCTTTCAATGTGCAATCAAAATACTTTTGAAAACCAAAAGATACTACAAAATATATCTGTATTATTCCTTTTGTTAGAAATCTTTTGGCTTTCGCCCGACGATATATTGAAAGACCCACCAGATCACGTGTCGAAATCAGGGGTTTCACGTGTTTTCCCTCTTATAGCTGGTAAGAAATCTTGTTTTGACCAGGTTTGACTCCCATACAAATGCTCCCAAATTGAACGCGAAACATCATTTTAAAGAACAGCCTCAATTTGAAATTGGGGGCATTTGTATGTGGGTCACAGCTACCCAGAAAAGAACAAGGGACTTAATCGTGGTGGGTCAGTGGGTCTTTAACGCGGTTCGTCCTAAACGAGCTAGCGAAAACTCAACCTCGAAGGTTGGGATGAAGGTAACTTTACTTGTCTTGTTCCCTCCCTTCCTTCCTCATCAGTCACACAAAAATCGCATGCAAAAAAAAACAAAACAGTGGCTGGCGCGCCTCTGGCTGCGACGCACTCTCCAGGTGGGAGCAACCCGAATTTCACAGAGACGCCTCTGTGACTATAATGTACCTAACCTAACCTATAATCGCAGACGACGTGGCACTGGCCGTTCTGATAAGACCCTGACACTCTTGGCACGTGAGGACATTAGACAATTGTTCCGTGTTGCACGTGCCGCTACTGTCTGCAACACCGTGCATTGTATCTGTGGAGAAGGCAGACACAAAGGGTAGACAGACCATGCCCTCAATAACCGCACCAAGACAGACACAAACAGCGGGAGATGGATACTGAGACAAAAGAGAAACTGAAACAGAGAGGGAAAATAGTCGGAGACAGAAATATTGATAATTAGATACATTTCTTCTCTGTGTGTGGCATTATAACATTGTACCTTTTCTGTCACCCCCCCCCCCCCCCCCCCCCCCCCCCCCCTTGTCTTCCCTAATGGAATACACACATGCTGTGTCTTCTGTCGTTGTTTCTTTACGTTTCTTTCTCTTTATTTCTGACTTAATTCCATTGCCTTTATTCAATATACCTCCTACAGATTTAATCATTTTTTTGCCGAAGAAAAGCGTAGAGTGTGTTCAACTAGATTACGCTTGTGTTTAAAAGCAGCAAAGGGGTTCTTTGAGAACTGGACACAAAGTGGCGAGGAATGACCAGAATGACAATCAGCCCTTTGTTAGTAAACAACTGCGCTGGTGATGGGGAAAAAAGCAAGCAAGCAAAACGCACGTGCCTTATTTACAGTCATGCTCAGACGATCGACAAATCAAATGGACACAAGACACCAAGGGTACAGAGGGCACACTAATACCATTATTGTCACCTCATAATTATGCATTCACATAATTTCCAGGACAAATCAAATAGACACAAGACACCGAAGGTAGGGAAGACGGGGTAAAAAGCGCATGGGCGGGTAAGAAGCCCACCCCAATTATCTCATGAAATAAAGAAAATTTCAGTCAAATTTGCCCATGAGACGAATGCTAAACATTAACGCTCGTCTCATGGGCAAAATGAGACTGAAATTTGCTTCATTTCATGAGATAATTGGGGTGGGCTTCTTACCCGCCCGTGCGCTTTTTACCCCGTCTTCCCCTAATGTCCAGAACAGAGGGCACACTAATACCATTCTTGTAACCTGATAGTTACATTAACATAATTTCCAGGAGAAATCAAATGGACACAAGACACCGAGGGTAATGCCCAGAACAGATGGCAAACTAATACCATTCTAGTAACCTCATAATTATGCATTAACATAATTTCCAGGATGTCATATCATGATTTCTCCTTGTATCTATGATGCATGCATCCATCGCAAAATTACATGATGTTAATATCCCTTGGTAGTTTTGTTTATGTTGATACAAATCAACACGTAATCAGTCAGTCAAGAAGCAAATGTTGGAGGATATTAATATTCTTGCTGGAAGACACAAAACTGCTTGTGTTGTTGGTTTGATAGAAATCGAAACGATCGCAATTTTCCAACAACCTTTTGTAATAGAAAAGTACTCGTGGTTCATTTCGTTTATTTCCTCGTGTCTAAGACTGAGCTGGTGATTGGATATCAGAACATTAAACTGATATTATATTTCCTTTCGGGGGCGGGAGTTCGCCATAACCACTTCCTGAAGTCAATTTCCTTTCGCTAAGCCATAAGTCGCGTAGCCGGAAATGAACCATGAACCGAAGAACGTTACGGTAATCATCAAACGCAATCGAAATCTTTACTCGACAATAATGATAGTGGGGACAATAATGGCAGTGATGATGATGATGATGATGATGATGATGATGATGATGACGACGACGACGACGACGACGACGATGATGATGATGATGATGATGATGATGATGATGATGATGATGATGATGATGATGATGATGATGATGATGATGATGATGCCGACGACGACGACGACGACGATGATGATGATGATGATGAAATGATGAGTAGGGGACAGTAAGAGGAGGAGGCGGAGGAAAAAACCCAGAAGGAGAAATACAGATACACATAATAACAAGCGCGAAATCGCAATAGTTTGTGGCACCTAATTTTTACCACTCCAACCATGAGTCGATTCCCCTGGCTTTTCAATAATTTTAATCTGTAAACCAGAATGTTTTCTCTGCACCCTTTCGTAACTTTAATATCTTTTGGTTGAACATTTAAAACTATGTATCCTACTTATCGACTCATCAAAAGAAGCACCGACATACTCTTCGTGTCTGTTGACAGTGTCTGACATTAACAAACCTTTATTATTTTGTACGCTTTTAAAATACATAATTTTAAAGTGCGGCCTCAATTTGAAGTGTAGCCTCGAATTTGAAGTGCGAGCAATTTTGAACACGGACGGACGGACAGACGGACAAACAGACCGACAATACCAGTTATAGGTTTGTGGCTTGAGCCACAAACAAAAAGAACATGAGAACGCAGACTCAACTCCGGACATGCGTGAGCCAAACAAATCCAGCGGAACAGATGCTACGTTCTACAAATAAAGGTCAATAACCCTGGGCTGTGAATATGACCCAAATGTCACGTGAACATTGTCTACAAAGATGTAGCATATATATGCTGGTCCAATTAATCAGGAATCGGATATCTTGTCAACAGAGCAGAGGGTGAAAGTGATGGCATCTGTCACGTCGTCTATTAACACACTTGTTAAATTGAGCCATTGGGTAAACGCACACGCACGGCGCGTCCACACACACACACACACACACACACACACACACACACACACACACGCTGAGAGAGAGAGAGAGAGAGAGAGAGAGGGGGGGGGAGAGAGAGAGAGAGAGAGGGAGAGACATGAGAGAGAGAGAGAGGAGAGAGAGAGAGAGAGAGAGAGAGAGATGAGAGAGGAGAGAGAGAGAGAGAGACAGAAGATGTGCCCCCCCCCCCCCCCTACATTTCTCGGTTAATTCCATTTTTCCGTTTTTGCCTTTCTTACCAAACATGAAGCTGTATTTTATGAACATTTTCAGCTAATTATCTTTGTTCAATAATTAATTGCAGTCATGATAAAGGCCATTATCTAATAGGACCCCCCCCCCCCCCCCACCCCCCCCCCCCCCCCCCCCACCCCGCTATGTACTGCAGTACACCGCGGCATTTGTCACAGTTGTGGTTCATTGCGTTTTTTCGTCTTATAGAGGGGGGGGGGGGGGGGGGGGTTAGGCTTAGGGTTAGTATTCCAAAAAGATAATTAAACTGAAAACGGTTAATAAAATACAGCTTTATGTTTGGTAAGAAAGCCAAAAACGGAAAAATTGCAATTAACCGAGAAATGCAGGGGTGGGGGTGGGGGTGGCACATCTTTACCGAATGGGAGTATGAGAAAGACAGATGCCACTTGACATTCCATTGCAATATTCGGTATTTACCTTTACCCAATATTCTAACAAGGCTTTCTTTCCGTACTACACGAGAAAGCATGTTGATCAACAATAAATTAGCAGTTTCGAGTGTCACGACAACATAATAAGTTAATGTTCCTAAGATTATTCACGTTTTATGAATGAACCCGTACCAAACCTTAAAATGCAAAACAAACCACGATTATCTCCTTTAAGTTTTGCAAGAATGTTTTCATGACATTTTCTTTCATTCCCACGAGCTACATAGTCAGTAGTTACAGAATGGAAACATCCCTGTTCACTTGAACTGGGAGAACATTAAACGGTGTTTTTTTTAAATTCTGTTCTTTCTTTTTTTTACGAAGACCTCCTCACTACCATGAAGAAGAGGAAACTGAAGTGGTATGCGGCCATGTCATAAGAACCGACGGTCTTTCAAAGACCACCCTCCAGGGAACAGTCCAGGGAAGCGGACGAAGAGGCAGACAGAAGAAGAAATGGACCGACAACGTCACTGAATGGACCCAGAAGTCTTTTGCAGAAACCCAGATCCTGGCACATGATCGGCATGGATGGAGGAAGTTGGTGTTCTCGTCAGCGCAGCGCCCCCACGACCATCCACTGTCAAGGGGCCAGTGAGCAGTGAGTGAGTTCTTTTTTTTAACTTGTTTGACATGATAGCTATTAGCATGTTTGCCTCCACCAAGGAGGATATGCTTTTTGTTGTTGATTGTCTGAGGGTCTGTTTGTCCGTCTGTCTTTCCCTTGCATAACTACAGAAAAAGGACTCGATGGTTTTAATAAAGTCTAGTGGAGATAAAGGTGTGGTGTTGCCTTTTAATAATTCATTTACATTGGCCACACATATTAAACTTGGCGTGTATAGCCCAGATTACGGTTCAAATACAGATCAAGCATACAGAGCAGTAAACTGTTGAGAACTTAACAAACACAGTTGATCAGTCTGTATTCATCATAATTATTATAAAAATGTACATAATTAGTCCGTCACCAAGACGGACTATTGCGATGGGCTGGTTTGTATTTTTGTTTGTTTGTTTGTGTGTCTGGTTTTTTTTTGTGGGGGTTGGGGGGGGGGGGGGTTTCTGTCTGTCCCAAGGATATCTCCCGAACCGCTTGGCCGAATCGCGTCAAATTTTGTGTGAAGGTGTGCCTCCTTAATAGGAAGCAGATCGGCGCAAACCATTTTGCCGTCGTGACCTTGACCTTGACGTACGACCTTGAAAACCGAAAATCTATTTTTAGCCATATATCGG
>CM065680.1:39422990-39447990 GCA_017654935.2 Phymorhynchus buccinoides | reverse complement strand
CCTGCCAGTGGAAAACACCCAGCGCGGGTGATATGACTGCACACTGTTTTGCCAACCTCTCACACTAGGCCTACCCATTCGTAACCCCCTCCTGTTTTGTCTGGGAACTACCAAGTGTATTTTGTTTCTGGTACCTACCCGCTTTGGATTTGAAAGAAACCCCTGTTAAAATCTGGTCGGTTTGTGCGCATTATAATGTCCCCCCTGTTTTCTTCCGTTTTTATTTAAAATTCATTGTTCAGTTCGTCTGATGACGAGAAATGCATGATGTTGTTATTTTTGTTTTAAACATTTATATTTGTCTTAAGAATCCGTCAATCGCATAAACTGTCGTGACGTAGACCTGTTGTAGATTTCAATAGGGCATTTGCCACGCGCCGGCGACCTTGAATTTCACTGAGTTGAATTTGGAGAGTTGAATTACAGAGGTCAGCGCAACGGTAGAACGAGCTCGGGCAAATTAGTAGTCTAGTATAGAGTACGAACACTCGTGGCAAACGCGCTATTGATGGATAATCAATCATAGATTGATTGCCTTTTGCCTGTCCACCCAAACGAATTAAAACTGAATACATCCGAGGGGTTATTGGTACTATGATTTTGCGTGTGCTTCTTCTGGAATCGAATAAGTTTCGTTGGTGTTTTTTGTTACTGAAATGTTGACCGTATCAGACAGCTTTAATGAAATACCACAAGACTCAGACAGTTTTGAGTTTTTATGTGAGCCGCTGAGTGATAATAAAGGTAAGTTGTCTCCTCTTTTTGTTCGTGTGATTTTTTTTTAGTAATAGTCCGGAAGGAAACCTTCTCTAAATCGCCTAGAAAACAATAGTTTTCATTTTCTGAATTATTTGAGGTGGCTAAAACATTCCAAATGGTATTGATATTATGATGTTTAAGAAGTATTATAGCTAAATATCGCCACTTATATCCTGATCAATACAAAGATATATATGTTTAAAGACATAATTTACATACAATTATATCTTTAAATGGTTATATATTCACGTTGATCAGCATATAAGTGGTGATTGTTTACAATAATACTTCTTAAACATCATCCTATCAATAATACCAGTTGTAATTTTTTAGCCATCTCAAATAATTAAGAAAATGAAAAATATCGTTTTCTAGGTGCTTCAGAGAAGGTTTCCTTCTGGAGTATAATTGTAACGCTGATTGGGCGTGTGGTTGGTTAATCTTGAAATTATTATGGCGAAAATGAAATAGGAACTTTCGTGTGAAATAATTCCAATTAAAGCTGGCCCTTGGGTACCTTATCAATTCAATATTAGAAAACTGTTTGAATAATGAAAAACTTCCTACGAAAACAAAAGTGTTATTATGTCAAATATGTTTGTGTAGTTTAATCTACAAAATTCGCCTAAATTCATGGAAGACCAAATGTTCCAAAGATGTAGAATGCGCTTGTGGCCACCCACTGTCCGTTCATCATATAATTTTGAATGTCCAGTTTTAACTTCCCTATACGACCTTTTTAAAATAAATATAGCAACCTAACGGCCTGTGAAATAAATCATTTACAGCCCTGAAATGATTGCAATTGCAAAGGTCATACCCAGCTCTGAGATTGTTCATTTGTTATAATTGATTCGATATTTTACGGTTTATTATTGCATTGTTGTTGATAAGCACACTCACACACATACGCGCGCGCACGCACGCACGCACGCACGCACACGCACGCACGCGCGCAAGCACGCGCACGCACACGCACACACGCACACACACACACACACACACACACACACACACGCACACGCACTTTTCCGCTCATTTTAATGCAATATGTTTTTCTTTTTTGTTCTTTTTTGTTTTGTTTAATTAATTATTTTATTTATTTATTTAAGTCTAATATCACCATTGTTGTGACCAGACATTAAATTAAATCAGTCATCAAACAAGAGATGTACGCTTTTAACAAATTACACATAATTTTGTATTATACACGCAAAACAGGCAAATAAAATTAACTAAAACATGAGTTTGTCTCTCTCTCTCTCTCTCTCTCTCTCTCTCTCTCTCTCTCTCTACCAATTCAAGTTCACCATTGTTAAGTATTATCCATGTTTGCTTTAAATCCCATTTTTGATTTCTTTTTCAATTATTTCATGTGCCAATTTTTGTTCCATTTTCTTGACTTGATTGTTTTATGTCAAATTTTCTTTGCTTGATGCATGGTATGAATGTGTGAGTGAGAGGGCAAGGTGTAAAGAAGCTAGTGTGTAGCTTATCCTTTTTACCCTCAATAAAACCTTCGTATTCGTATTCGTATTCTCTCTCTCTCTCTCTCTCTCTCTCTCTCTCTCTCTCTCTCTCTCTCTCTCTCTCTCTCTCTCTCTCTCTCTCTCTCTCCCTCCCCCTCTGCGCGTGCATTCACGCATGTAAGCAAGTACGTACGCATACACCCACAAGCAATCTCTAATAACGATAACAAGAACAAAAACTCTGAGGCCTACAGCAACAAAAGCTAGCCAGCGAAACAGCAGGACGCCCCATAGCACAACTGTTTCTAGTGTAACTATGGCAGTTTGTCATGCGTAAGTAACTTCTACTTACAAAACTCAGAATTGGTAGCTTCTCAGAAGTCGGGTACTGATAAGAAAGAAGCTATTAGCGCCAATACGGAGGTAATACGATTCTTTTGAACAGTGTCTTATCCGATAATTGTTCGGACTTCTTGTCTTTTCGCCCGTATCAGCCGTTCCAATGGGCATTTGGCTCATTATGCGCATTGGCGTGAGAATGCGTGAGCTGGGTTATATATACAGAAATGTACCTAATTTATAGGCAATGGCCTAAACCTACATGCAAGAACGCACACAGACGCACAGACAGACAGACAGACAGACAAACACACACACAAACACACACACACACACACACACACACACACACACACACACACACACACACACACACACACACACACACACACACGTACGACACACTTTCACGTATATACACACACGCACGCACGCACGCACGCACGCACGCACGCACACACACGCACGCACGCACACGCACGCACACACACACACACGCACACACACACACACACACACACACACACACACACACACACACACACACACACACACACACACACACTCGTGTACGGCGCACACTTACAAAATCATTTACATACACATAATCGAATTCAAAAGATGAATGTAGACGATTTTCATTCTGCTTTCATAGTCATTCATACGGGTTTTTTTGTGTTTTTTTATATATACATGTATTTTGTTAAATTAAATAACATTTTGCTGAAAAGACGTTAAAAGCTGAATAGAATTACAATAGCATATACAATAGCTTCCCAACACATAACCCTGTAGGCACGACGGAGTATACTACCTGGCGTGCTAACAAGCGCAGTAGACGTAAAGTACAAAGCAGTAGAGGTGGGGGGGGAAACCGGTTTGAACCGAAAAACCGGTGCTAAGCTTTCGCGGTTCGAAAAACCGGTTCGAGTTGCTGTGAATCGGTTTTTTAACTGCAAACTGAAAGTAATTTTTTCTTAGAATAACGCATTCTTTTCGAAAAACAACGCCGATTCTCAGCGCAGATTGGGTGTGTTTGTAAACCAAGAGTAGGCTGTTTCTAGTTTGTGGTGGTGTATGGCTTTGACTTTGACTTTGACTTTGAGTTGAGTGTGTGTGTCATAAGTCATAAGTTTCTTTATTGTGTGTGTGTGTGTGTGTGTGTGTGCGTGCGTGCGTGTGTGTGAATATTCTGACAAATGAATGTGTTTGCATAGGTAAAACTAGTGATGCGAATACTGGTTTGAAAAACCGGTTCAATAAAACCGGTTCGGAGAGGGAAAATCGGTTTAAAACCGGTTCAGATTTTTTAACCGGTTCTCAACTCTACAAAGCAGCTGTTTGCAAGGTAACTGTAGTCGACAGTTTGTACGAACAGAGCCCCGATAAAGTCCATGCTTAACAGACAGCCAACTTGTCAAGAGGTGCCTGCAGATTAAGGTACTAGTAGGCATACCACCTAAGCCGAGGCACTTTGTTATTTTTGTATAAGGCCTTTATACTGTTTTATTTTACGTAACTGTCTTTATATTAAGAAAATACATTTTTGAAATGAGAGACTTAGTGGGATTTGTTTTACGCCAGAGGGCATGACGCTCGTGTGGGGCTAATCCTCTCTATATTCTTAGTTGGGGATAAAGAAAGAGAGAGAGAGAGAGGGAGGTGTCCCACCATCTCTCTCTCTCTCTCTCACTACGCCCAATTAAGAAAATCGCGTAATAAGCCCCTAGTGCATTGACTGCCCTCTGGCGTGAAAACAATCGCCACAAGTCGACCATTGATGTAGAAGGACTTAAGCTTTGCCCAAATCATTTATAGGTGTGTTTAGAGGCGAAAAGACACATTTTTTACGTCGCGGACAGGAAAATGGCTTTATTTACTTTGACACTTATGGACACAAATTTGATCATTGGAGAGCCTTCAAATTTCACCCAAACAAAGACAGTGAACTGTTTTGTCACATGAACCAAACAGAAAGCAGGTAGGTCTATTGGATATTGTCCTACGGTTGCTCGCATTACAAGAAAAACAAGTGGTGAAAATATACACATTAAAAAAAAAAAGTAATGCACAAGAGAACTCTGAAGTGAGGTTCATAACACGCCACAGTGGAAAAACGAAGTGTGCAAAATTTGAAGTCTTTAAGTCAATTAGTTCTTGAGATATCCTTTGCAAACCGCATGACGTAAACATTTCGTGATCATTCTGTATTTTCGAGTCTAAACACACATAAAAAAAATTGTTTTTCGCAAAGTTTAAGCCATTCTACAACAATTCCATTGTCTTTTTTTTAATATAAAGCCAGTTACGTAAAAATAAAGCAATAACAAGTGCAACGCCGAGCGGCTGCGAGGTCTCCTCGCAGCATCGCCGAGCTAGAAGTCGAGAGAGAGAGAGAGAGAGAGAGAGAGAGAGAGAGAGAGAGAGAGAGATTTCAGAGAGAGAGAGAGAGAGAGAGAGAGAGTCAACCACAGAGCTACAAAGCTGTTTCATGGCGCATGTGTGTTCAGACCCGTGATTTGAGCGCGCGCGATCATGCGCACACGAGCGCACAGAAAAAGTCATGACAACTGTGTTATAGACCATTCATCAAGAAATGTGAGAAAAAAAACTGCATTGATTGAAATACATGCAAAACTTCGCGCGATATTAGCGATTATGTGTTTCGGGGTTTGAACCCCGTAACTGGCGCGACCTTGACCTTAATGTAAAACTAAATACATCAGTGGATCTCTTGCATCTTGGCAAACTAGTATACCAAATTTGATGATGATAGACTGAATAGTTTTTGAGAAAAACGGACGAATAGCTCGGACGGACGGACGGAGGCACGCCGGACGGATCAGACAGAAACAATAGTTCCCGAACCTTCGGCTCGAGGACTAAAAAGGCTATAATATAACAAAAATGACAAAAAGGGCCACGGCTTAGGTGGTACTAGTACCTTAAGAGAAGTTGGGTGGAAAGAAAGGCTATCGTGTAATGTTGTCTATCTGTCCGCCCTGAATATTTCAGTTAGTCTGCGTGGTTTTATCTGAAGTATTTGCCGGTTGCGTTATGTGGTAACAAATTGCATGGTGCGTGCATTCATACTGACCTTTGCGTCTATATATATATAGGGCCTACTAACACATGAACATACAATCTCTCTCTCTCTCTCTCTCTCTCTCTCTCTCTCTCTCTCTCTCTCTCTCTCTCTCTCTCTCTCTCTCTCTCTCTCTCTCTCTCTCTCTCACAGAGAGAGAGCGAGAGAGGGAGAGAGTTGTCCCTTACGAATCTGAATACCATTTTTTCTTTCTGAATACACTGAAACCCGCTTTATTTTAACTCGGTTATTTTCAATTTCGGGATAATTTCAAGTCATTCTAAGGTCCCGGCCAGAGGCCTTCTTTCTATCTGTTACAAAACCCCAGATAATTTCAATTCGGTTAATTTCAATTATCGGTTAATTTCAAGTAAAATTTCGGTCCCAACTGAAAGGAAACCCGGTTAATTTCAAGTGCTCGGTTAATTTCAAGTCAACACATTTTTCAAGAGGAGGAGATCGGCTAAATTAAATTGTTTTGCTCGCCTAATTTCAAGTCAACACACTTGTACTTCAATTTTTTCATAGGCTTGTCTAAAATCTCTACGCTCGCGCACATGTATGTCACTGTGTGTCGTCTGGCTTTGATGAGTGTTTATGTTTTGCTTGTTGCCACTTGTTTTATATTCTGTTTATCCTCCATGCCCCCAAGAGGGGTCAAAGGATTATTATTAAATTGAAATTGAAATTGAAATTGTGTGTGTGTGTGTGTGTGTGTGTGTGTGTGTGTGTGTGTGTGTGTGTGTGTGTGTGTGTGTGTGTGTGTGTGTGTGTAGCTTTAACCTTTGTTTGAACCCTTGTCTGAGAGGAGTGTCGATCAGATCACCACAGTTTTTTGGCTTTCGCCGGAGATGCTCATAATAGAGTAAGATAGCGGACAAGAAAGTGAAGCACGCTACACTTACTTTAAAAAGGAAAATAGAATTAATTCAGTGCGTGGAGGCCGGTTGCAAAACAAGAGGGACATTGCAAAGGATTTCAACGCCTGTGCATCAACAGTGTCTCACATTATCAAGGAAAAAGACAAAGTTAGGAAACTTTACTATGGTGGCGAAGTCGATGCCAGAAAATTAAGACGTCATAGGTCCGCCGTTCATGACGACGTGGAGGCTGCACTTCTCCAGTGGTTCAAGGAAGCCAGGAATTCTCGCATACCCATCACTGGACCTATACAGTATAGACCTTAGAGCTTATATGAGATGAAGGTTCAAAACCGGAAGTCTTGTTCAGAATCGCGCAAATAACAGTTGAACTCAAGACCATATGGCGCGACAAGAACATCTCTTTCACATACTGTATTAAACTGTTGTGTTCACTTATAATCTCCATCTTCTTGTTACTTTGTGAAACCTGGACTCTCACAGCTGACGCCCAAAGAAGAATACTGTAGAAGCCTTAGAGATGAGATGTTACCGCAAGATCCTGAACATCTCATACAAAGACCATACTGTATCATAAATAAGGAAGTCAGGGACAGAATCATTGGACCTCATGACTACCTGCTCACCATCGTCAAGAAAGGAAACTGAAGTGGTACGGACATGTGACGAGATCAAATGGCCTTGCACAAAAAAGCATCCTGCAAGGCACAATGGCTAAAGGAAGACAAAAAGACAGACAGAGGAAGAGGTAAAGGGAGGCTATTATCCGGGAGAGGACAGGGCTGGGTTAGTTAAAGGAAGTCAAAGAGACAGACCGAAAAGCATCACAAAGAGCAGCACATGACCGGGACTGATGGCGGAAGATTTGTCAGGAAGTCATCTGTGGTGCCTCAACAACCCACCCCTGAGTTAAGAGATCAGTGACGATGACAGTGAAACACCATTTAGCCGAAAGTAGAACAGTTTGTATTTCTGGTAAAGTATATAAAAGATACAAGTGTACACTTTCTAAACGCATAAATCAATGTGAAAATATCCATACTATAAAAAATTCCTTTCTCCCCTGTCTTGCTTGGTTAATTTCAACTTTTCTCGGTTAATTTCAATTTTGTGTTAGGTTAGGCAAAAGCTTGAAATTAACAGAACACTCGGATAAAGTATATAAAAGATACAAGTGTACACTTTCTAAACACATAAATCAATGTGAAAATATCCATACTATAAAAAAATTCCTTTCTCCCCTGTCTTGCTGGGTTAATTTCAACTTTTCTCGGTTAATTTCAATTTTGTGTTAGATTAGGCAAAAGCTTGAAATTAACAGAGCACTCGGATAATTTCAAGTTCGGATATAATTTCAAGTCATTTGGTGGTCCCAAGGCACTTGAAAAAAAGCGGGTTTCACTGTACCATTTTCTCCTTATTTGTTCCAAATAAAATGCTCTACGAACGCTGTTCTTGCCCAAGAAAAGTTTCACTAATCCCACGAAATGTAAAATGTCGATGCTTTTAGCAAGCCCTCAGCACACGTGTGGTCTTGCAAATTTCATTTCGAAAGCATTTGAACTTAGAAATTCACCTAATACTTGAATCTCCATCTTTACCCCTCCCTTCCATCTCCTTTCCACTATATTTAACGTAATGCACGGCCATTCTTATTCACGAAGTTGTCCATTTCTCACAAGTGTGTGTTTTTAGACTGTTGTTACTGCAATGGTATAATGTTGCTTCATGTTCGGTAATAATGATTTTGATTTGATAACCGTTTTGATAACTTATCTGTATGCTATTTATTGCTCTTGTGTGTCTTTTCTATGTACCCCCCCCCCCCCCCTCTTTCCCTATATAACATGGGCAGATGGTCTTGGTCATTAAAGTTTCGTTGATCGTTGATCTCTCTCTCTCTCTCTCTCTCTCTCTCTCTCTCTCTCTCTCTCTCTCTCTCTCTCTCTCTCTCTCTCTCTCTCTCTCTCTCTCTCTCTCACACACACACACACACACACACACACACACACACACACACACACACACACACTTTTCCTTCACTGGCAATCAGTTTCAGGCCACCAGAAAGAAGTCCTCCCAAATTGAACTAGAGCGTTAAGACGTTAGATCTCACACTAGTCACAAGTCATAAGTCACAAGTCACACAATTTATTGTCCCAAAACATCGATATACATCTGTGGTGGCACGTAAAAGATAAACAGTGAATACATAAGACCACGGCTCAAATATTAAAATAGAACATTCACGCGACGGCTGCAGTGCTTCACCTCGCGGCTGATAACGAACCTTTATTTCACAAGGATTAAATAGAGAGAGAGACACAGACACAGACAGAGAGAGAGGGAGAGCTAGGTGCTCGGCAGTATTTTTGCCCCTGGCGACCTTGACCTTTGACCAATGACCATTTTCCTAAGTACCTATCCCCATGCAAACTTTGGGCATCCTTGGTCCCTCCGTTCAAACGTTATCGTGCCAGGTGCTCGGCAGCATTTTCGGTTCCTGTGAACTTGACCTTTGACCTATGACCTTCATTTTCGAATTTAGCCTATATGTCATTAGTACTGTACCTATCCACACGCAAAATGTGAGCATCCTAGGTCCCTCCGTTCAAACGTTATCATGGCAAGATAGATAGATAGATAGATAGATATATAATTAGATAGATAGATAGATAGATAGTTAGATAGATAGATAGATAGTTAGATAGATAGATAGATAGATAGATAGATAGATAGATATATAGTTAGATGGATAGATAGATAGATGTGTTGTGATATATGTGCAAAATCTCAGTTTAGACGTGGAAAATATCTCAGTCTCTAGATAGATAGGTAGATAGTCATGAGCAAACAGAAGTCGCTAAAAAAACCCATAACCAGCTTCGTTCATTCTTTAGACAGATTGATAGACAGACAGACAGACAGACAGACAGACAGATAGATAGACATAGATAGACATATAGATAGACATATAGATAGATAGATACATACATAGATAGATAGATAGATAGATAGATAGATAGTCAGGAACAAACATAATTCGCTGAAAACATTATCCCAGCTTCGCTCATTCTTCGCTCGGGGCTAGTAATAATGGTTCAGAGCAGAAAGCTAAAAGCGTTCGATGCACATGACTGTAGGCCTTCTAGACTTGAAACTGCTAGTGCTAGCCAGTTGCTTTACGAATTCAATTTGGTTCAACCCTCCCCAACCCCCCACGTCTACCCCCTTTCTCCTCAAATGAATAGTAAGTCTATTCCAGGAAAGTGGGAAAAAAAGGGGGGTTAGTGATTTTGTTCATCGATTTAACATGATTTACATAATCCTGTTACAATACCCCCCAAAAAAAGAGTGCGGGGCGGAGTTTCAGATTGTCACGGGCCCCGGGTCAATTACTCATATTAGTCCCTCATTTTGTGCAGCCATGGTCCTATGAAATTTGCACTAAAGTTTAAGTTTGATACGATAGTAACACATTACAGGCCCATTATTTTGGATTTTGAACCATCATTTTCTGTAATCAGGGGGTCATTTTGACCCATGGAGTTTAAAAATCAATCTTTTGTCTATTTGTTTTACTCTAATGCTCTCTCTCTCTCTCTCTCTCTCTCTCTCTCTCTCTCTCTCTCTCTCTCTCTCTCTCTCTCTCTCTCTCTCTCTCTCTCTCTCTATATATATATAAACGATCAAAAATTGAAGAAGAAAAAACAAACACACCATTAAACTTTCCTCTTATGTATATATATATAATTTGCTTTGATAAAACTGTTTTAGTATCCAATGTATGTTTTGTGAACCTAAGAAACAAACTCAATTACTTTAACTTTAGCTTTACCGATTTGTTCTGTGTTCTGAAAAGAATATATATATATATATATATATATATATATATATATATATATATATATATATATATATATATATATATATATATATATATATATATATATATTCTCTTGTAGAATGTCTTTTTTGCTCAGGTTGGCATCCACTGGACAGTCAAATTGCAGGCCTATCATGCAAACTGATGAGATCTTCTCAAGATCGAAACAGCTGTCTTTGCATCAGGCACTGTCCCTCCCCCATTGGGAGAAAAAGTAAATCAGCACAATTTATAAATATATATATATTGTTTGTTTGTTTTTTGAACACGAACATTACTCAAATTTAATTTTAACTGGTTTTGTTTCTGAGGTTCACAAATAAAGACATTGGACACAGAAAAGTTTATCAAAGCAAACTATATATTTATCTATCTATCTATCTATCTATCTATCTGTCTATCTATCTGTCTGTCTGTCTATCTCTACATCTATCCCCCTCCTCTCTCCCTCCCCCTCCTCTCTCCCTCCCCCCTCTCTCTCTCTCTCTCTCTCTCTCTCTCTCTCCCCCTCCCCTCTCTCTCTCTCTCTCTCTCTCTCTCTCTCTCTCCTCTCTCCTCTCCCTCTCTCTCTCTCTCTCTGTGTCTCTCTCTGACACACACACCCCTCCTTTCCCAAGTGTCTTCGGAGGGGACGTTTTCTGAATTATCAAACTGTCATATTCGTTACAAATTATTTTGAGGTGGGGGGTTTTACGCTCGTGATCTAAGCCAGGTTTCCAGTCCCTCGTCTTGTGGGGTGGTGGTGGTGGTGGTGGTGGTGGTGGTGGTGTGGTACGGAAGCGTGCGTGAAGAAAATAATCATTCTGAAAGTAGAGTAGGGCCATGGGATGGGGTGGCGGGGGCAGATAGAATGGGAGTGGTCGGCAATTTAAGAAATCTTTTTTTCTTTTTTTTTTGGGGGGGTGGGGTAGGACCTTGGTTCTAGAGGCTAGGCGAGCTCACCCGTGCCTGTGTGATTTAACCCAAAGGTGACAGGTTTCTGGCTCCAGCCAAATGGGAAAACTCCAAAGTTCTGACATCTTCATCCCTCTAGTTTCAGACTTCAGACGTTTTCCCTCCTTACCCCCGTCTGTCTGCCGTTTCCTCCTACTTTTCCCCTCCCCCTCATCCCCCTTGTGTGTAAAAAAAACCCACCCACATCACCCGTTTCTACCTCTTCATGTTCCCCAGTGTTTCCCCTTTTAACCCTTTCGCCGCCAGCCTTTTACCAGCAAAAACAAACAAGCATTAAACTTAACTGGGTAGAGACACAAAAAAAGTATCTGCAACATTGGGAATTCCTCTGTAACATGCATAACATTAGGCTTATGCTTACCCCCCAACATTAATTTTAAAAAATAGGGTCTTCGGATAACAGGCCCTGATTTGATGCATGTTAGTGACACGGGCGTTAAACCTTTGTGGTGCATAACTGCGACATTGGCGGTGAAAGGGTTAATGTTCCTCGCATTGTCCTTCCCTTCCCTTTCACCCCCCCCCCCTCCACACACACACACACACACACCACCCCCTAATCTGTAAAGGAAAGTAGGGTAAAAATCGTTATTAGACAAAATAATTGGATGTAGTATATGATTGTAACCTCAAGCTCATTTTGAAATATGGCTCGTTCAAGCCATGTTGACAGTGAGTAGATAATTGTATGCCTTAGGCCTTTTCTACAACGCAATACGTGAACATAATACATACCAACTAGCAACTTGACAAATTGCAGCTGAAGAAGGATTTATTTATATACACAAATTGCTACAAATTGCTACATATTTATTCAGTTTTATGTAGGCCTGAATGCTTAATAATCTGAACAAAAATGAATGTTTACTAATCTGAACAAAAATGCCCATATAATTATATAGGTCTCTCTCATCCAGCAGTCCATCACTTACCTCCACCTCCTCCCTATCTGTCTGTCTGTCTTTGTATATGTCTCTTTCTCCCCCCCTCCCTCCCCCCTCTCTCTCTCTCTCGCTTTCCTTCTCTCTTCCCCCCTGCCTTCTGCTGCCACCCACTCTCCAACCTCTCTTCCCCACAGATTCGTATTCACGTAGATTGCTGGGGCATAGGGTGATTTGGACAGCAAACATTCGTCCAGACAAAGACAAAATAGTTCGTGTTTGCTTAGCTTGCCTTCAAAAAGACAAACAACGTTCGACTGAACACGAGATTTTGTGTCCACTCACACGCGAACGGACGATTGTGCGCGCATATAGATACACAGACACGCACACACACACATGTGCACGCACACATACACGCACGCCGCACACACACGCACACATGCGCGCGCGCGTACACGCACACATACGCGCACGCATACACACACGCTCGCGCGCACGCACACACACACACACACACGCACACACATACACACAAATCAGTATTCTGTGCATGTGTTGGCATAATTATATTTCTCAATCCACCCCCACTTTCGAAATTATTTTCCTCTTCAATGGTCAACCTACGGCGATATTTTTTCACGCCAGAGGGCAGTCAATGCACTAGGGGCTTATCACGCGATTTTCTTACTTGGGCGTAGTGAGAGAGAGAGTGATGGTAGGACCACTCACTGTCTCTCTCTCTCTTTCTTTATCCCCAACTTATAATATAGAGAGGATTAGCCCCACACGAGCGTCATGCCCTCTGGCGTGAGAAAAATCGCACTAAGTCTCTCATTCTCGCACTCAGGCTATCTTGACTTTTAATTAGTTTTTCTATCCCACTGTAATTCCAGTTGTCCAACGCACATTGTCCCGTGATCTGTGCTGCTTGCAGGCGTTCTGGCATTTCTTTAATGTTTCGTAAATGTGTGTACCGTACTCGCATGCTTGTGTGCACAAGTGTGATTGCGTGTAGGCCTATGTGTATGTGTGTGCGCGTGTGTGTGTGTGTGTGTGCGCACGTGTGTGTGTGCGCACGTGTGTGTGTGTGTGTGTGTGTGTGTGTGTGTGTGTGTGTGTGTGTGTGTGTATGTGTGTGTCCGTGTCTGTGTGCGTCTTTTTTTAAAATAGAAAAACAATAGTTCCCCGAACCTTCGGCTCGGGGACTCAAAATGAAGGATGGCTAGTATCCACAAACTGATAGAACTTGCAAAATGCAACGTACAAAATATAAATGATATCAATTTTAGAATGATGACGCACGGTGCTCACACACGAGGCGAGAGCTGTGGATATACCTGATGGTAGAGTAACTTCCCCTGTCTGACCGATTGAATTAGTCAGGATCACTCCCACACACTGTGAAATTACTCCCCTTAGTTATTTCCGAACGATTCCTATTCTAAGCAGCAGAAATAAAAACAGATGCAGAGCAACAAACCGACACACAACAAACATTGGGCCTGGTCACGTGACGAGTAACACGTTCGTCACCGAACATTAATTACTCTTTTTCTTTTCTACGGGAAACGAGCAATTAGTGTATGGGAACATAGCAATTAGTGTTTGGGGGGGCAAATGTGTCACTGATCACGTGACCATGCCCGAATAACAAAGGCAATGGGGTAGTGTACAAAAACATGGAGTACGTTCACAGTGTAATCGATCTTGAAAGGATCGTTGGCAACTTGTAATGTGCAAACATGCTGAGGGTCTTCGGACATGTCCACAGCTTCATGAAAGCCAGTCAGAAATCACGTGACTGTCCAATATGGCGGTTTAGCCCCACATAAGTGACGCAAGACGTAACTGCTTCTGCCTAAGGTACTGCCTCACTCACAGCTGTTTCGGGGGGAGGGGGGGGGGATTTAGTTTATCTATTTTTTCCGACGTTTTTTCAAGTCAACTTTAGTTTACCCTAAGATACTCTTCATAAATAACAGTCAAGAGTATGTTGTAGTATGTGACTAAATTAGTTGTATTCAGTGGCTATTGCTAGATTTTCTAAGTCATGGGCAATGTTATTCATGCTTGCGATACTAAGTGTATTATTTTCTACTAAATAGGTTGCATGATACTGATCAACAAAAATAAGATATTACCATAAATCTGATGAAAGAAATACATAACAAATACAATGAAGAACATACAGCCAAAATAGTTTCACAAACAAATGCTTGGTGCTGTTTCTATCTAGCATTTTGAGATTCAGTCTTTTAACTAAACAGCTTGATTTTGTGTGGGACGGAACAGCTGTGCACTAATTTACCTAAAACTCTTTTAGCAGTTGAGCATAATGACAGTAATGTCTCATTTCATTTGTAATCTCTGTGACGTTAGCATTGGCCTCTCGGAGAGGCCAAAGGGCAAATTGCGCGTTTTGGGCTAAGTCTTTAGTTTTCCTTTGCGCGCAAATGACAAGGGTGAGAAGAAAAATTAAGTTACAGATTTATTAATCAGTCATGCGTGAACATTTATTTTGGGTATTTGGTACTTTATAGTCACAGAGGCGTCTCTTTGAAATCGGGTTGCTCCCACCTGGAGCGCGCGACGCCCGTTTTTTAAAATAATTTGCATGCATTGCTATGCTTTAAATGTTATCGACACGGTGTGCACATGCTTCCCATTGGATCATTTAAGGTACCGTCTTAAACGGTCTCCCATCCGCGCATTTGTAACATTGTGCAGGGTATTTTTACATTGCATAAGAGTTCCGGCCTATTGCTATGATATTACTGCATCGCAAAGTGTATAATGTCAGTATAAGCAGTCAAAACAATGTCTGAAATGTTCGCAGTAAGTGTTTCCCTTCTCCATAAACAAAATGTGTGTACTCACTGGATTGTGTTCTTCACCCAACATCGGCAGAATCTTCAATTTGATGAAGGAGGCTGATTAATGGGAAGAAGAAGAAGATTTCTGCCACACCCCGTGGTCTTCTGGAGCATTCTGAGGCTTGGGTGCAGTTGGCCGTCAGATTTGGTTGCGGTGAGTAGATCTCAGTTGCATTTGTTTGGTCACAGGCGGGGTGGATTGACAGTCTGTGTAGGCTACCGGTAAGGATTCTGCCTTTCTACCCTCACCTCACTGAATGTGGCCATTCTCTTGACTTGACCAACTCCAGAATCATTGAAACAGAACGGCCTACCCTGAAAACAAAAGAAAAGAAAAGAGGCCATTAACATTATAGTAAGAAAACCAACTCTCAATATTGGTAGCCTTCACAGACTGTCAATTCACAATGCCTGTGACTAAACATATTCAACTGACATCTACTCACCGCATCCAAATCTGACAGCCAACAACACCCCCACAAGCCTCAGAATGCTGAAGAAGACCACGAGATGTTTAGGGAATATTCAAGTGAGTACAAACATGTTGTCTCTGTGGAAGGGAAACACTAATGGTAATAGTAAGGATTCACTTGTGTTGAATGTAATTTCAAATCATCTCGATCACGAGAGAGAGAGAGAGAGAGAGAGAGAGAGAGAGAGAGAGAGAGAGAGAGAGAGAGAGAGAGAGAGAGAGAGAGAGAGAGAGAGAGAGAGAGAGAGAGTGAGAGTGTGTACCAACAACAGTAGCGCATAGTTTTCAATATCCACACACACACACACACACACACACACACACACACACACACACACACACACACACACACACACACACAGAGAGAGAGAGAGAGAGAGAGAGAGAGAGAGAGAGAGAGAGAGAGAGAGAGAGAGAGAGAGAGAGAGAGAGAGAGAGAGAGAGAGAGACAATCATGCACACAGAGACACACCTACACACACACTCCATAACACCATCCCATACTCACGCGCATACGCACACCCTCACGCGCACTCACACATACACGCTTACACACTCATTACACTTACACACGCACACGCACACACACACACGAACACGCGCACAAGCACGTCCACATAATTGCACGTACACTAAAGCACGCGCGCGCGCGCGCGAGAGAGAGAGAGAGACAGAGACAGAGACAGAGACAGAGACAGAGACAGAGACAGAGACAGAGAGAGAGAGAGAGAGAGAGAGAGAGAGAGAGAGAGAGAGAGAGAGAGAGAGAGAGAGAGATCAGAACAAACAAAGTATTGAATTAACGTTTGAAATTATAGCCTTAACCCATATGCATCTATGGTGTAGTAAAAGACTTCAAACATAAACAGAAAATGGATGAAAGATAGAGAGAGAAATGGACACGAACAGAAAAGTAATCTATCAAACATTTAAAAGGTAAGAAAAGGAAATTTAACCCCAAAAATCAGCATGTACAAAACAAAAGCCTTGATTAAAAAACAAAAAAAGGACGGGCTAAAAAATAAAAAAGCCATTACAAAGTAAAAGCGAAAAATCAAAGAAGTGCAGAAAATCCTTTCAAACTCAAATACGAATAAAAGGCGCAACAATGATAAAGACGATAAAACTAGATTGATGAAATGACATTTGAATAACTGCATACTGGGAACTTCTGTAGAAATGCCCCTGAGGCTTTCCATAAAACAAAATTGAGTTACAAATAATGTATCCATTCTGGCATTGTCCACTTCGACGCAGACATTTACAGCAAAAAGAAAAAGCATGTAGTGTTTTGTTTTGCTTTTCTTTTGTTTTGTTTTATGTTTTGTTTTGTTCTGTTCTAATTTGTGTTCAAAGAGAGAACTAACATTATATGCGTTTGACAATGCATGCTCAAGCCAAAGATTTGTGTTATCAGCTTTTGATTTCCAGAATGAAGATTGTTTTGTTTTTTTCGTGTGTGTTTTTTGGTGGGTTTTTCTTTTGGGGGTAGGGGCTTTGCTTTAAGTATGCGTTTTAGATTATTAAATAAATGTGTTAGTTATGTTAATATCTATTCTGACCAAACTAAAATAGGCCTATACGTATAAAAGCATATTTAACCCTTTCAACGCTAGCCATTCCTCAGCCAAATTGTACCATTAAACTTACCCAGGTAGATAACATAGTTTGTTTGCAATATTGCAGATTCCTCTGTGACATGCGTAAAATAGGGCCTATCATTACGTCCCAAAATTAAGAACATAAGGTCACTGGATACCAGACCCTCATTTGATGCCTTTTAGTGACATGGGTGTTAAATCATTGTGGTGCCAAGAGGCGACAGTGGCGATGAAAATTAAATTCTGTGTTTGTTTAATAATCTTCCGAAATGTGTTGTTTTCAGTTTTCAGAGACAAAACGTGGACGTACGTCAGCTTTACGTTGTAACTGAGTCGAGCCAATAAACATACTTAGGCTAGCTTAACGTGTATGAGAGTCTTTGTTTTCGACCATGACTGCCAGATAGTTGAGAGGCAGCTGCTATTCTGGACGGCTGGGCTAAAATGTGTTCATAGTAGATATGCCTTGACCAGGGTACACCCCTAATTCTCTCGGACAAATGGATTTGGGTTTTTTGCTGTCCCATCTTCTGGTTCGTACAGTGGCGTTGCTCCTACGCCGCTCATTCCGAATCCCAATTCGCAGCTACACCCCGGCTTGTTCAGGTCGCAGAATCCGAGACCAGCAATCCAAGGGGAGCGAATCTATATTAGGCCGTCAGGAGGCATCCAACCGAAGAGACACTGCACTGCTGCTGAGTCACCTCGGTGGAGTTCAGCGGAGCCAATCCAGGACACCACCTACTATTCGTTTAGTCGCTCCGCAGAACACCAAATGGATTTGAGGACAGATGGCGTTGAGGAAGGTCCCTATAGGCCAATCAATCCCTTTGGCTGCAGCACTAGAGCCAGTACACCCCCCCCCCCCCCCTAGTGTGAGCGTCATTGTCTAGTTTAATGCATACAACACGTAGCTTTGTCTTATGTGGATCGCAACATACCTATAACTTTTCGATTATCGTTACTTAAATCTTTTAATAGTGATTGATTTTGAAATCTTCAACTTCAATCGACTGGAAACATCAAAACCGAGGAAGACTAAAAATTATGTTCAGCGCCTCCCTCATAGATCTTTGTGGCGCCTGTGCAGACTCTCAGTTGACGCAACAATTCAGGTTCATGCACAATGCATTGTCATATTTCAAAGTACTGTAAACCTAGAATCTATGTCTCTTAGTTAGGCGCATAACGGCAGCATAACGCATCAGCGCTCATAATTGACAGGAAACTGTTTGAGAGATCGCAGAATAAAAGAAGAAGAAGAAGAATCTATGTCAAGTAATATTAAACCTATTTTGCCTTTCCGATTTATGTGTTTCCTGGCAGGCAGTGAAAAATAGCAATGCTTATAATGGACTGCCTTTTTTGCAATCATTATTGAAATCATACACGCTCTGACTTAGAGAGGCAAGACGACAAAGGGTTAAATGGGATGCATAAGGCACTAGATGCAGAAATACAAAAGCCATGCACATGTTTTGGCAAAAAGTATGATATGCAGAAAGCTCCAAGCAGACTTCCAAACAGAACACAGCACAGCAATATCGAAAGGAAACAACAATGCCCAAGAACCAAGTCGTGATTCGTTTGCACCGTTACACTAACACGCAATGCCTTCGTTGGATTCTCTTTTGTGCCGTAAATCATTGACTGATGGATATATCGGGCAGTTTTCTCTTCTTCTTTTTTTTTTTTTTTTTTTTTTTTTTTTTGGGGGGGGGGGGGGGAGCAATTTTCCTCTTGATCTAATCGAGGATATGACCCATAAGACTCCTTTTGAAATTAAAGAAAACGAAAAAGATAAATATCACGATAGGACTCGTAACAAATGCCATCATGTCCAGTAGGATTCAGCGTGTCATAGAAACATTGCATTTTAATCTGCATAAGCTTTGAAATGTTAAACCTAGTGATTCCTGCACATCCACGTCCGCGCGCGCACACACGGACGCACGGCTCGCGCACACACACACACACACACACACGCACACACACACACACACGCACAAACACACACACACACACACACACACACACACACACTTATTCTGCTTGCGCATCACGTTTACATTATGTCCGCCCATGATATGATTATAATGAATCTTGCCATATTTGGCTAGATTGTGTATTCAAATCGTTCACGCGAAGCGTTCTCTGTCTACTATAATACATGTAGTAACTTAGAGAGATTAATATGCTGACGACCCTTTCCTTTCTTTGGTCTATAGCAATCAATGTTATCTTTAAATGGAAAAAAGAGATGACAATTAGTTGTGATGGTTAAACCATATCAATAATATTGATAGAAAATTAACGTCAAAGCGTATATTTCATTTCAGAAAACACATGATGGCATGTCCAACAACAATTTCGAAATGATGTTCGCAACTATTTGTAACGTTACAACCAGGAAAAGCCAAAATAGTGCTGGCATACGGGTTTTTTTCCTCCGCGAGCGTTTTGTAGCATTTTTCTTGCGCAACCTTTCCATGGTGTCTATATTAAACAAAGGCATTCTCGGATGGGCCCAGCTGTGTCAGTAATGGAGAAATGAATGGTTTGATAAACGTTATCAATAAGGAAGCCTATTGCTTCTCATCCGTGAAGCAGCTGGCTTATTTTGAATGCACAAAATGTTGCGTTGCTAACAGGCAGAGAGAGAGAGATGGGGAGGTGTTTGTGTGGGGGTGGGGGGGGTGGGGTGGGGGGGGGGGGGTATGCGCCATCAGGCTTTTTATTGTGCGTGTTCATTACGTTTTACACTTATGGGTGAATTTGTGCATCGTTAGCTCATCTTTATTTGTTTGTTGTTGTCTCTCTCTCTCTCTCTCTCTCTCCTCTCTCTCTCTCTCTCTCTCTCTCTCCTTCTCTCTCTCTCTCTCTCTCTCTCTCTCTCTCTCTCTCTCTCTCTCTCTCTCTCTCTCTCTCTCTCTCTCTCTCTCTCTCTCTCTCTCTCTCTGCGTTTGCTTTTAAATATGTACATTTTAAAGATGAATATGTAAAGTAAGATTAGGATTGATTTTGCCATGTGTTATTGTTTACCTTTCAATTTGTGCCTGTTGAAGAAGAGTGTGTAAAGTAGGCTGGTGTTTTATTTCCCCGTGTGTATGTGATTTTGTCATGTGTGTTTGTTTACTTTTCCATTTGTGCCTGTTAAAGAAGAGTATGTAAAGTAGATTTGTGTTTTATTTTCCTGTGTGCATGTGCTTACTTCTTACATCTGGCAAATTTAAAAAATAAGTATAGTTAGTAGCATTTGATTTTGTTTTGTTTTTATTGAGTTACTATAGGATTGTATTTTGCATGCTTTGTAATCCTTTGTGCTAATTTCCCCTCCTTTTACATTTTTACTTTTGTAAAGACTAAATGTAATTTTTTACAGAGGGCTGGATAAAAAACAACCCACCATGTAATTGCTATTCTATTACCCTCTGTATTCAAATGAATACATTTCTTTACAGACGATAGCAGATCGATCCATTGAAACAGGCAGAAAATGGACAACAAGAACCACGCAATATTTCCTCAGAGAGTGTTTTAAAGACCACTGACCCACCAAGATTAAGTCCCTTGTTTTTTCTGAGTAGCTGTGACCCACATACCAATCCCCCCAACTTGCAATTGAGGCTGCTCTTGAAAATGATATTTCGTTTACACTTTGGGGGCATTTGTATGGGAGTCTCAAGCCTGGTCAAAACAAGATTTTTTACCAGGTATAAGAGGGAAAACCCGTGAAACCCGTGATTTTGACACGTGATCTGCTGGTGGGTCTTTATGCAAACATTATACATAAGCATATGATATGCGCAATAGATTATTTCCCACTCCTATTGTTCTTCCGTGGCTGAATCTGTAGATTATTCAAGTTGTCCTCTATTTCTCTGTGTATGTTGCAGATGCTCACACTTGTCAAAGGATGATTGCTGCACATCTTGAAATGGTGGAGACACTTGTCCGACCAGCTGTCATCGTATGAGTTCGCCTTTATTTTGTTTTGCCCAGTCGTTTGTCTCCTGGCTCCATTCAGCATCAGAAGCATTTTGCTGCTGATCTTTTACTCTCTGAGTGTTTGAATCGATTCTGTGCACATTAAAAAAGAAGTTACCCGGCTGACTTTATCATTTGGGTTTTGTTTGTTTGTTTGTTGTTTTGTTGTTGTTGTTTGTTTTACTCACAATCTTATCTCATACACTTAAAAACAATGAAGTTTCAAGGGAACGTAAAGGAACCAAAGTGTCAAATTAATATTAGTTTATTTATAAATGATGTCACGTTATTCAAATAACAGCGATCATTAGTGTTCTGTTCCATGCTCCTTAATTGATTAAATGACTTGCAATTAATTAAGCAGACACTTAGCTTACGAAAATTATGATGACATTATTTAGGTCAACAATAAAACACTAAGTATTTTCTCTGAAAAGAGACATAACCTGTTAGAGAAAACACACACGATAACTTGTTTGTTTGTTTCTTTGTTTCTTTGTTTCTTTCTTTGTTTGCTTGTTTGTTTAGCAAAAACATATTAGAAGTACAATACGTAGGAATTTCACTGAGTATGTTTACTAATACGTTCCAGCTATAAATTAATTTAAAGTCAGAAAAAAAAAGCGAGAGAACAAACGGTTTCAGAAAGGTTCAATACATGAAATGAATGATAACATTGAATGCCTTCTTGTTCCTGATAACACGTCTACAGCAGCAGTTGTACATTCCAGAAATAGTCACAATCTCTGATTGGACTGAGTACAGTAAGCATGCATTTTAAGTGAACACACGAAAACAAGTAATGTGAAAAACAAATTGCTTTACGTCTTCATAATACGTACGTCTGTGACACCTTTATTACGGCATTTTACCCGTGTGTATCGCACTTGAATTATCTATTTTATCAAAACGAAATTGCAACACCAGTGGATTGATCTGTACGTTCTAATTTTATGCCTACGAAATAATACTGTTCTCCGAGGGAGCTCCTTTAGCATCACGCGACCCTTCCTCCAAACATGGGAACATTGACTCAAGACTGAAATGACATCAGCAACATGACGAGTCCTCGGAGATGCCAGAACTACAGGACTCCACCCCACTACCGTCCCAACGGCACCGCTTCTCACAGCCACCTTCCCGCTCTCTTCTTCGTCCTTTCCTTCCTCCCCGTCCTCCTCCTGGCTTTCGCCTCTTCGCATGGCCTGGTCAAGGCTGCTGACCTCTCCCCCTCTCCTCTCTCTCCCTTCCACAAAACGTCCAGCTCCCCCACCCCTACCCGACTCCTTCCCCTCACTATCGGGTACCTCCCGATCGACAAGACCTACCCGGCGCACGGGTACCACGTGGTGGAGCGTCAGTATCGCGTCATTTCCGGTGCTTTGACGTACGCCATGGAGGTGATCAACAGGGAAAGGGTGATACCTGGCTACCGGGTGAGGTTCGTGTGGAACGACACCCACGGGACCATCTCCGGGGGTCTGCAGGCGCTGACGGATCAGTGGCGGAGAGGGGTGGACATGTTTTTGGGTCCTGAGGAGACGTGTAACTACGAAGGGAGGCTAGCCGCGGCTTGGAACCTGCCGATGTTGTCTTACGTGAGTATGAAGTTGCTGTTGTACCTGTGTGTGTGTGTGTGTGTGTGTGTGTGTGTGTGTGTGTGTGTGTGTGTGTGTGTCGTACTGTGTATATGTGTGTGTGCGCGCGTGTGTGTGTGTGTGTGTGTGTGTATATATGTGTGTGTCCATCCGTGAGTACGCATGTGTGTGTGTCCGATTTTGTCACTGTCTCACGTGGTGTTTTTTTGGCTTGTAATAATATAGGTAATACTGTGTGCGCTGCTGCGTGTGCGTGATGATAACATTCATTATATTCGTCAAGAACGTTAAGCTGGATTTTTTTTTCGGTCGTAAATGTGATGCCGCAGTTTCAGTCCAAATCTACTTCCATAGTTGCAAAATCCAGAAATAAGTACCTGTACTCTACTAATTCTTGGAAAGAAAATTTATATCAAGACCTTTATTTTCTTTCGGGAGGGGCGCGGGTGTGGGGAGGACTGTAGGCCACTTTTTGTGGGTGCTTCTTAGTGTTACTCTTTAGTATAATCACTTGCAATTAGGCCTCGCATATATATATAAACGATCAAAAATTGAAGAAGAAAAAACAAACACACCATTAAGATTTCCTCTTAAGTATATCATTTGCTTTGATTAAACTGTTTTGGTATCCAATGTATGTTTTGTGAACCTAAGAAACAAACTCAATTACTTTAACTTTAACTTTACGATTTGTTTTGTGTTCTGAAAAAAATATAAAATAAAATAAATAAAAAATAAATAGATAATGTGCTGATTTACTTTTTCTCCCAGTGGGGGAGATAGACAATGCCTATGCAAAGACAGCTGATTCGTCTCGTGAAAGACTCTTCAGTCTGCATGTCGGCCTGCAAAGTTGTCCACAGTGAATGTTCAAGCTGAGCCAGAAGACTTTCTACATGAGAAAGGTTGTCCTCTTTGCACCAGATTGAAAGTCCACAATAAAAGCAAACCAGCACTTAATTGAACAGAAATGGTAAAAAGCTTATGTAAAATAACAAAAATAATAATGTCCTAAAATTACAATCCCTCGAAGAGACTAGAAGAGATGGAATGCCATGTTGGTGGATCCAGTGAAGGATTCAATATATATATATATATATATATTTAATAAAATAAAAAAGACGCTGGTAAGCCCATCCGTTTAGCTTTGATCTGTTTACATCCATGTTTTCGTTCGTCCGTTAAAGGGCCAGACACACGTCCACAAAAAACCCGCACGACTGTACGATACGATTCGATCACGTGATCTCGACGCGCCAATCCCATTTTGTTCTTGGACATCACGTGATCGTATCGTATCGTACAGTCGTGCGATTTTAGTGGACGTGTGGCTGACCCTTAAGTGTAACGCGCGCGAACGCTCAATGCTGGTAGATCAGGAAGGTTGAACAACAACACAAAAGGGCTTGGGTGAATGACTATAATAGTTGACGATGCAGGGGTCTTATTATCACGGATCACGGGTCTCTACTATACCACCGGCCTCTAATAGACCCCAGACCACCAATACAAACTGTGCTCGTTAAAACGGTATAGGACGGCTTTTTGACAGTTCGTGTGGTATGTCATTAGTCTCCAGAAAGGTGATCAGGTACTACATTACCCGGTGTCGCCTTTCAGTCCTGACCCTCTTTGGGTGATCTTTCTTCGCCTAGAATATGACTGTCATGTCATTAAGGTGACGGCCATGACGGGTGTGGGGTGGGGGGGGGGGGGTGAGTCTGCTGAGCATGCAAGACCTATACGAACATATTAATTATATTATTCTTAGTCTTATTCTTTTTAAAAGACCCCCGGTATCCCCACGGGTGGGGTGGGGTGGGGTGGGGGGGTTAATTATATTTATTTTACAAAGAAGCAGGACAAGGCACTATGTGTATTGTGTATGTCAGACTGTCGTTTCTGACCATGACTTCCAAACAGCAGAGGAGAGAGCCATCATTCTGGAGGACCAGGCTAACATGTGTCTGTAGCGTGGTTTCCCAGGGTAGGAAGAAGAAATAATGTTTTACGCCCTCTTTGGCCTTTCGGCCATGTGGGGCATATTTCCCTACATCCACCCCTCACTATTTATATGAAAAGGAACTGAGGACACCTGGTTGTTGATTGTTGTTTTCGTTCCCCACCTTAAACGCTCTGGGGGCACACCCAGTGCCATGTGAACATTTCGCATGGCCTTGGGTGGGAAGATTACGTGTATGGCTGCTTTTAA
>CM065680.1:39382990-39390490 GCA_017654935.2 Phymorhynchus buccinoides | reverse complement strand
ACACATACACGCACACACGCACTCGCACACGCACACGCACACGCACGCACACGCACGCACACGCACGCACACGCACACGCACGCACACGCACACGCACGCACACGCACGCACACGCACACACACACACATACATACACACACCCACACACACACACACACACACACACACACACAACGCACGCACGCACGCACACACGCACACACGCACACGCACACGCACGCACGCACGCACGCACACGCACACACACACACACACACACACACACACACACACACACACACACACACACACACACACATACATACACAGACACACAGACACACAACCGAACAACTATCATGCTATAGGCTCACTTCTATAAAGAGAACAGGGAGGACTTTGAAGGAATCCTTGGAATGCTGTGACAGATTGCATAATTTTTCTTTGACTACAGCTGAAAGTTAGGGTTTGATCGATCATAATTATCCGTGTGTATCACAGTAGGCCTACGTAACCAATTTTCACACATAATTTATTCATATTTAAATGTAGCCAGATTTTTTTTCTGGCGAATTATTTAAAACGGTAATTGCAAAACGTAGTTCTTTCAATAACGTATCTTATTCATATTGAAAGCAGACATTGTTGTCGTTGTTGTTTTTTGGATCACACAATGTCATATTCATGCGGTGATTTTCAAAGAAATGGGAAGGTCATTGAAGATAGCAACTCTCCTGATATAATATGGAAATGTTGAGGACATTATTGCGTGAGATAGAGATGATATGTCTGCTCTGAATGACATGATAAATGGTCAGTGTGCGTGTGTGACAGCGTAAAATGTAACAACGGCGCAAAATGTAACAATTGTTACATTTTGCGCTAGGCGCCCACCTTTTGACGAAATTAGCAAAACAAATGGCAGAGTTTTTCGTCATTACAGATCAAATCGAAGTAAAATCTTCAAGGAGTTAATGAATTTGTCTTCGTCATAATATACCAAATCGAAAGATAAAAAAAAGTCTACATCTTAATTTCCAAATGTGTGTTTGCTTGCTTGTTTGTTTCACTCGTTCTTTATTCGATTTAGCATTATTACTTATGCAAAGTATGCAGGTTGTTTTATTGATTTTTTTCTTTCGTGTGTTATTTCTTTCTTGCTTTCTTCTTGGGTACAGCGGGGTTTTTTCCGCCTGAACAATGCCGAATTACTGTTGTGTTTATGGATGTAACAAATCACAGCTACGATATTTTCTGAAGGTGGACGCCTAGCGCAAAATGCAACAATTGTTGCATTTTGCGCGGGCTGCCCGCGCAAAATGTAACAATGTTCGCAGCAAAATGTAACAAAATCGAACATTGTTACATTTTGCGCTGTCACACACGGACACTGACCGTGCACTGGGCATAAGCATAATTATGCACTTCTCTCGCTGTGTCAGTGTGTGACCGTCAGTCCGTCCGTCTGTTCATATGTCTGTCTCTCTAGTAGATCGTCACAGAGTCAGAACTAATAAGTTGAATTACGTCATGGCAGAATTCATTTTCTCTCTCTCTCTCTCTCTCTCTCTCTCTCTCTCTCTCTCTCTCTCTCTCTCTCTCTCTCTCTCTCTCTCTCTCTTCTCTCTCTCTCTCTCTCTCTCTCTCTCTCTCTCTCTCTCTCTGTGCACCACCCCCTCAGAGACTTCCTCTCTGGATCTTACAAGATCACCATAAACCTTTGTTTATGCCTTACAGGGCGCCAAGAGGAAGGCATGACCTTGGGCCTCATGCGTATTCATGAGACTTTCAAATAATATGAAGTCTGGGGGATGGCAGAATATATTGCACGCTGCTGTGCAAATGATGTGCAAATAATGACGACAGTATTGCGTGAGACAGAGGTTATCAGTATCGCCTGGAATGACAAGACAGATGGTTGTCGTGGGCAAAGACAACTCGCTGGATTTTCTTAACCCTTTCACCGCCAAAGTCGCATTTTAGCACCACAGTGATTTAACACCTATGTCACTAAAAGGCATCAAATTGGGGTCTATTATCCAAAGACCGTGTTGTCTTAGTTTGGGGAAGTAAGCATAGACCTTGGTTTCTATGACTACGTCACATAAGAATCCCCAATACTGCAGATGGTTTTTTGTTTTCTACCTGGGCAGGTAAATTTAATGGCAATTTCTGGTTAAAATATGACTGGCGGTGAAAGGATTAATGGACTTTCTGTATATTTTCCATCGTTCTAGGTTTTATGAGGTGGGTGGGTGTTTGTTTCCTTTTTGTTTTTGCCTATTCAAAGCTAAGCCAGAAAATGAAGTAAGAATGAAGCTGTGGTCTCTTTTGCACCTCTGTCAATGATGATGTCATTGCATGTTAACCCATTGACTGCCAGAGAAAATAACAGAAAAAAAATCATCGGGAAAATCATGCCATAAAAAAGACAACTGACTGACAGAGACAATCTGGAAAAATGATCTGGAGATATAGACCTCGTGACTGTGCAAGAGCAAAAGCCAGGGTTACTCCTCTTCATCTGATGTCATCGGGTCAGCAAGTAATACGTTGGTGGCAGGCAGGCGGTTAATAACTTGTGCAGTGAACAAAATGGGACACTGGGTATGAAGCAGACCCTCCTTGATATATTGTAGGAATCTCTTTTTTTTTAAACACACTCGGTAAAGGTCAAGAACCCCCCCGCCCGTGCCCCCCCCCCCGTGCCCCCCCCCCCCCGCCCCGTGCCCCCCCCCCCCCCCCCCCCCCCCCATGTGCCCCCCCCCCCCCCCCCCCCCTACATTTCTCGGTTAATTGTATTTGTCCGTTTTTGCCTTTCTTACCATACATAAAGCTGTATTTTAGGAACCTTTTTAGCTAATAACCTTTTTGGAATACTAACCCTAGCCCTAACCCTAGCCCTAACCCTACCCCTACCCCCCACCCTATAAGACGGAAAAACGCAACGAACCACAACTGTGACAAATCGCGGTGTACTGCAGTACATAGTGGGGGGGGGGGGGGGGGGGGGGGGGGGGGGGGGGGGGGGGGGGGGGGGTGGGGGGGGGGTGGGGGGGGGGGGGGGGGGGGGGGGGGGGGGGGGGGGGAGGTGGGGGGGGGGGTGTAGGGTTAGGGTTAGGTTTAGGGCTAGGGTTAGGGTTAGGGTTAGTATTCCAAAAAGAGAATTAGCTGAAAATGTTCCTAAAATACAGCTTTATGTATGGTAAGAAAGGCAAAAACGGAAAAATACAATTAACCGAGAAATGCAGGGGGGGTGGCAGAGGTATTTACCGTACATGATAGTGTTAAGGCGAGCCTGTGCGTGGAATGCTGCTTAGGCCTATTAATTGTGACCCAGCACCACGAAAGGGACATTAAGTGTCAAACTGACCATTCTGAGATAACTATACATTTGAAACGTTCAGACAATTCTCGGTCTAATGACACAAGAACCATTCTTGTATCTTGTTGCGTTCCCGAGTTATGAGCATGTAAACTTAGTAGTGAGTGTCAGCCATTTTGAGAAAACAGTCTAAAATATAGCCTAGCTGAAGAAAATGCATTGAACTACTGGGTTTAAAACACTTATAAGACCATTTAGAGATCACATTCAAGATTATCCTTGATAACTATGAAAGATGAGATGTTACAGAACACAAAAAATACCCATTAACTCAAATTTGACACACACAAAAATAGATTTTGGACTTTGCAAGCCTGTTGTGAGAAACTAGCCCAGCGACTTGATGTCCCTTTCGTGGTGCTGGGTCACAGTTTATTTATTTTGAGCGTTACTGTTTTCTTCGTGAATTCAACTTTGGGTTCCTCGGCTTGTTGGTTTGCTTTTCCCTTCTATTCTATTCGTTTGTCTCTTTAATTTGCCTTCGATCTATTTTATATCAACATTGAAAAAAACAACTTCCTAAATTGACCAAAACGAGTTGTGATGTTTTTGCATGGTATTTGTCAGATGCAAACAGGTCTACTTTAACCCTTTCACCGCCAGCCACATTTCAGCCAAAAACATTCCATTAAATTTACCTGGGTAGAAAACAGAATATGTCTGCAGTATTGGGGTATTCTTATGTGACATTTAACCTCTTGACTGCCACCAACGTATTACGTACTGACCTGATGGCATCACTGATGATGTCATCAGATGAAGATAAATAACCCTGATATGCTGGCTTTTGCTCTAACATAATCAAGATGGTTATATCCCCAGACCATTTTCTCAGATTAGCTCTATCAGTTGTCTTTTTCATGGCATGATTTTCCCAATGATTTTTTCTTTAATTTTCTGTGGTAGTTAAGGGGTTAATAAGGTCAGTCCTTAATTTCCCAACATTGAGACAATAGGGTCTTTGGATAATAGACCCCACTTTGGTGCCTTTATAGTGACGTAGGTGTTAAATCACTGTGGTGCTAAAATGCGACTTTGGCGGTGAAAGGGTTAAACATTGTCTGCTATGCTACACATTCAAGACGCTTAAAGGCCAGCCACACGTCCACTAAAATCGCACGACTGTACGATGCGATTCTATCCCGTGGTCCCCAAGAACAAATGTGATTCGAGCTTCGAGATCACGTGATCGAATCGTATCGTACAGTCGTATGATATTAGTGGACGTGTGGCTGGTCCTCTAGACGCATACATGCGAACATTCAACACACACATAGACTCTCTCTCTCTCTCTCTCTCTCTCTCTCTCTCTCTCTCTCTCTCTCTCTCTCTCTCTCTCTTCTTTAATGTAACCCGTTCAACGCTAGCCATTCCTCAGCCTCTCTCGGTCTCTCTCTCCTCTCTCTCTCTCCTCTCTCTCTCTTCTCTTCTTTAAAATGTACCATTAAACTTACCCGGGTAGAGAAAATATCATGTCTGCAATATTTGGGATTCTTCTGAGGCGTGCATACAATAGGGCCTATCCTTACCTCCCAACATTAAGAACATAAGTTCACTGGATACCAGACCCTCATGTGATGCATGTTAGTAACATGAGTGTTAAATCATTGTGGTGCCAAGAGGCGACAGTGGCGATAAAAGGGTTTTAAAAGATCGTTATACTATACGTAGATTGATAGATTTCTATTAATGTTACCATCTATTCTAACTAAATACTTACCAACACTCAAAACAATAGCAAAGAATTGAGGTGTCTTTGCTATTGTTTTGAGTGTTGGTAAGTATGGTTAGAATAGATTGTGGTATTGTTTCATATATTTATGCTTTCTGTTCAATTGTTTTCTTTGTCTGAGGCTATGGCGCAAACAAACACTCGCTGTTTCAGCTAACCCAATTTTTGAATTACCTTCGATAAAATAAAATAAAATACTCGTATTTGTATTCGTATTCGTTTTCGTTGATTTTTCTCTCTCTCTCTCTCTCCCATTTCGCACTTTTTGAGTAGACAAATAACACAAGAGCACTCAAATTGTACATCTTATTTTAAACAAACGCAGAGAAAGTACTCGCCACTGACGCAAATTTCGTATTATCCCCATGATGTTAAGTTTCAGGGTCCAGTTGTTGGAGGAGAAAGATGGATTTCCTTGCCCGATCCATTCGACGTTGACAAATCAGTTCCGAAATTCCATTTCGTGCGATTCCATTGTACTGAGATGTGACGGATGAAAGTTGGAATTGTCAGTTAAGCTGGATGGGTTTTCTCCCCCTGGGAGAATGTAAATGTAGATTGGTGTGAAAGGCATAGAAGCGTAGAAAAAGAAATTAAATAAGTTTGTGAATATCTCTCTCTCTCTCTCTCTCTCTCTCTCTCTCTCTCTCTCTCTCTCTCTCTCTCTCTCTCTCTCTCTCTCTCTCTCTCTCTGACTCGCTTCTCTCTCTCTCTCTCTCTCTCTCTCTCTCTCTCTCTCTCTCTCTCCATCTCTCTCTCTCTCTCTCTCTCTCTCTCTCTCTCTCTCATCTCTCTCTCCATCCTCTCTCCTCTCCATCTCTCTCCTCTCTCCTCCTCTCTCTCTCTCTCTCCTCCCCTCTCTCTCTCTCTCTCTGTGCGTGCGCGCGCGTGTATGTGTGTGAGTGGTGTGTTTGTGTGTCTGCCTGTCTGTGTGTCTGTCATTCAATGTGACAGGGGGGGGGATCATATTTGTAAGGCGCTTTGTGTTTGATTATATAATGCAGATACATTTCCATTTCGAATATAAATGTCAATTAGACCATATGAAATCCGGATGACTTTGCGATATTTATATTGACTTTTTTGTTCAAAGGCCAACAGGACAACAACAACAACAACAACAACAACACGACAGGGGAACAAACAAAGCAAAACAAATCAAGAACAGTACATCCGCGGTTGCCAGAGTTATATTACCTCAGCAGATATGTGCTGTCGTAATAAACATACCTGACTGAAGGGTCATTGTCTTAGAACTGTGACACTGATAGGGTGGTTCCAGACAAAAAGAAATGTCAGTGGCCTGCAAATCTACGTTATTCTGATGCTTTCCAGAGCCCTGGTGATGTCATCGCGTGAATGGTTGCAGATGCAGCAATGCATAATAACCTCTTTGATGACTGTCACTGTATAGTGAATGAATTCCCCCTACGCCTTCCTTGCTCTTGGCTTGAAGTCCTGATAACGTTGTCCTTTTTAGTTCCCGAGCGAAACTTCGGGAAGTATTGTTTTTTGGGCCGTGTCCGTGCGTGCGTCCGTGCGTGCGTCCATGTGTGCGTGCGCAGTGCGTCGGACCGGCCGCGTTTTCTTGAAAACCGTTCAGTCTATTTCAATCACTTTTAGTATACAAGTTCTAGAGGATATTACCTATCGATTGATTGCTTTAGTTTCATTTCAAGCTCAAGGTCATGCTGATTAAGGAGTTCAAGCCCCAAAACACGTAATCGCTAATATCTCGCGAAGTTTTGCACGAATTTCAATGTATTTTTTTCACAACGTTTTCTGATTAAAGGGCTATAACAATAAAATAAATCACGAATTTGTTTGACCTTGGAAACGTAAATCTATTCTTGTGGCCGTATCTTTCACATAGTTGGACTTACAATGTTCACATTTGGAATGCATATACATTGGCTTATGGCAATTCCGAATATTTAGTACAAGAAAGGTCAAGGTCAAGGTCACAACGGTTATAGTCTGCCGATAGGGCCATCTGTAACCGGTCATTTACAACAACACATTTTTTAGACATTTATTATTTATGAAGGTTTTGTTTTGCAATTGCTCAGTTTCTTATCCTTAGAGTGCAGATGCGTCATGCTGATGCTATGTGCCCAAGTTCAGCCGCTCGGGAACATCTGCCGCTCGGCGATCCACTTGTTTGTTGTTGCGTCTATTCTGGATGATGATGTTGTTTTATTTTTCCTCTTCTTCTTCTTTCTTCTTCTTCTTCTTTCTTCTTCTTCTTCTTCTTCTTCTTCTTCTTCTTCTTCTTCTCTTCTCTTCTTCTTCTTCTCTTCTTCTTTCTTCTCCCCTCCCCCTCCTCCTCCTCCTTCTTCTTCTTCTTCTTCTTCTTCTTCTTCTTCTTCTTCTTCTTCTTCTTCTTCTTCTTCTTCTTCCTC
>CM065680.1:39365490-39375490 GCA_017654935.2 Phymorhynchus buccinoides | reverse complement strand
CTCAATCTTTGTTTGTTGTTGTTCCACATGTGCCTGTTCGAGTGAGCCTTGAAGGCTTTGCCTCTTGTTTTATTATTAAAAAACAAACAAATATTAAAAGCACTAACCAAATACGATCAACAGAATAGCCGCTGTACCGACAAAAGGAGCCCAGCACTGACCCTAAAAGTTCAGCATGAAAGAATGTTACGGTCCCCCCCCCCCCCCCCCCCCCCCCCCCCCTCCTATCTCCGTATTGTACAGCACACAATATCAATTGGTCACCTGAGCGGAGATTCATTACTGTCGGACTCCCGACATTCAGGCGTGACACGTGCATGATCATTGCAATAGCCGCACGTGGTCACGAGGAATGGAATTCTCCTCAGACTTGTTTCCACCCAAGCGAGGATGATAAAAACAAGCGCGAATTCGCAATAGTTTGTGGCACGCGGTCTATTTTTACCACTCCAATCATGAGTCACCTCCCCTGGCTTTTCAATAATTTGAATCTGTAAACCAGAATGTTATCTCTGCACCATTTCGTAACTTTTTATATCTTTTGGAAAACATTTAAAACTATTTATCCTAATTATGCTCATCGAAAGAAGCACCACATACTCATCGTGTCTGTTGCAGTGTCTGTATTACGTATGTTTATTATGTTGTACACTTTAAAATACATCATTTTAAAGAGCAGCCTCAATTTGAAGTGCAGCCCCGATTTGAATCAAATGCTTTAAAGCAGGCAACTATTTTACTAACTTGTGGCAGTGCCATAGCCGATGAGGTTTAACCGAGGCGTGGTTACCGCTACACATATCTGTATTAATATTTTTAAAAATCGGGACTTTACTGGTTTCGTACTGCCTCCGGGCATTGCCTCCAGTATTGTTCCCAACATATTTGTATTTACAAATGTCCCATATGTGTCTGATTCAGACCAAGAGGACGTAAAACTCCATTTTCGTCGTCGCTTCGATTTGAAGTGCGACAATTTTGCGAAATGTGCGACAATTTTGGACCGACAGACCGACAGACAGACAGACCGACCGACAAAGTGAGTTATAGGTTTGTGGCTTGTACAAACAAAAAGAATAGGGTATAAAAATGATCAAAGAGTCTTCGTTCCTTTGATAAATAAACAACCCCACTATCGCTGCTTGACCTTCTTTGACGTTTGAATTAATGTTTCTCCCCAGTTCGCTCAGAACAAGTGTGTCTTGCGACTTGCAAACGAGAACGTGTGAGTTTATAATTATGTCAGTGTGTACGCCTATGTGTATAATTATATACAGAAAACTTTCTTACCAAGATCAATTCATCTGTTGAACTCTTAATGCACTGCATCGAGTGATTGTTTTGCTGAGCAGCCTGTCCATCTCCTTGGGATTGAATTTGTGCAAGTCTATTATTTTTGTAGTCCCCTTGTTCTACAATAGATTACTGCTGTGTATGTCCTTGACTAAATTGTCTGTGTAGAGATGGTGTAGGTACTATTACTGCTGCATTTTTAAGCGTTATTCTTGCCTCGTTGATTCTGGCTTGATTTAAAATGTATTTTTAAAATGCGTTTTGCTTTTAGTTGAGTATTTGTTCGTATTCGTCCAGTTTGTTAATTACAATATTGCAGTGTTATTAGTTTGTATTCTTGTTGATAAATGTCTTTATTGTTGTTTTTCTTATGTGCACCTGGCTGCAATTTCTCTGTTATGAGATAATAAATATGATTTGATTTGATTTGATTATGTGTAAAAACTACAGCGCATTTCTGTTCTAGTGGTCCTTGAAGGTATGTGCGATAGTAAAGATGTAGCGTACCCGCTACTCAATGTTATCAGGTTGTTGTTTTTCTTACCAGTACTAATGATAATACTATCATTAATTACTACTACTACTACTACTACTACTACTACTACTACTACTACTACTACTACTACTACTACTACTACTACTACTACTACCACCACCACTACTACTACTACTACTACTGCTGCTGCTGCTACTGCTGCTGCTACTGCTACTACTGCTACTACTACTACTACTACTACTACTACTACTACTACTACTACTACTACTACTACTACTACTACTACTACTACTACTGCTGCTGCTGCTGCTGCTACTACTACTACTGATACTACTACTGCTGCTGCTACCACTGCTGCTGCTACTACTACTACTACTACTACTACTACTACTACTACTACTACTACTACTACTACTACTACTACTACTACTACTACTACTACTAATACTACTGCTACTGCTGCTGCTGCTGCTGCATGCTGCTGCTGCTGCTGCTGCTGCTACTACTACTACTATTGCTACTACTACTATTGCTACTACTACTACTGCTACTACTACTACTGCTGCTGCTGCTGCTACTACTACTACTACTACTACTACTACTACTACTACTGCTATCTCTCTCTCTCTCTCTCTCTCTCTCTCTCTCTCTCTCTCTCTCTCTCTCTCTCTCTCTCTTTCTCTCGGTCTGTGTCCAGTTTTAAAAAGGCGGTAAAGAACACGCCCACAGAAGCTTCTTCCATACCCCAATGAATCCCACCTCTGTGGGCTAGGTGAGAGTCAAGTCCTTTTTCAAGCCAACTACAAAATTACCAAGGGCGGGACAAGCGTTTCAGGGCAGACCATTTCTGGAGTGGGGCCTTTGTGGGGACAATGAGCTCTTCTTTGTGTTAAGGCGACTGATGTGGGTGTGCACTGTAGGATTCTTGCAAATCTTTGTTGTCGTAAATGGATTGGTCTGAGACACAGAGAGAGAGAGAGAGAGAGAGAGAGAGAGAGAGAGAGAGAGAGAGAGAGAGAGAGAGAGAGAGAGAGAGAGAGAGAGAGAGAGAGAGAGAATGAATACGAATACGAATACGAATGTTTTATTGAGGGTAAAAAGGATAAGCTACAATAGCTTCTTTACACCTGGCCCTCTCACTCACACACTCACACCATGCATCCGGCAATGCAAAATTGACATAAAAACAATCAAGTCAAGAAAATGAAACAAAAATTGGCACATGAAATAAATGACAGAGAATCAAATTGGAACATTAAACAGATATACAGAGAGACATACAACATTTACAAGAATCTTGGCATAAGAGAGAGAGAGAGAGAGAGAGAGAGAGAGAGAGAGAGAGAGAGAGAGAGAGAGAGAGAGAGAGAGAGAGAGAGAGAGAGAGAGAGAGAGAGAGAGAGAGAGAGAGAGAGAGAGAGAGAGAGAGAGACAGATAGATAGACAGACAGACAGACAGAATCAAACAAAGCAAACAGGCATAGAGTGAGAGAAAAGAAGAAGAAGGAGGAGCAGGAAGATCATCAGAAAAAAAATGATGAGACAAACAGACAGAGTGAGAGATTGACATAGGCAGAAAGAGAGAGGGCGATGGAGGAGGATCCACATCGATTTAGTATAAATCGAGTTTCCCCACGAAATTGTTCATAAAACCAACGACAGGATGGGAGATTGATAATCTAAAGGGATCAGGGTTTGGGGTACACTAGTTTGCGATGATAACGCATTTGCCTTCAGCATGAGTTAATTTCGGATGCTTTATGTTCGGACAAAGAATTAGGAGTACCTCAATATGGCTTGTCATCTTATTTGGGTTTCTTGTTTCTTTCTTAATTTAATGCGTCAGGTGCTACTCCACTATTATTTGAATGCATTATCGATTTGTGTGATCTTCCAATGCATACCATTCGTTTTCTTAGTTTGCTCTCCAATGTCGTCTTCTGTAAATACATGAAGGTTGTCTTTGTTGCTTCGCACAACGAAGGTCCTTCAGAAATATTCTTTGCCTAATTTGATTTGTGTTCTACGCTAACTAAATTTGGGAGAGAGAGAGAGAGAGAGAGAGAGAGAGAGAGAGAGAGAGAGAGAGAGAGAGAGAGAGAGAGAGAGAGAGAGAGAGAGAGAGAGAGAGAGAGAGAGAGAGAGAGGGAGGGAGGAGGGAGTTGAGGGAGGGAGAGAATTTCAACAATGCGCTATGCAAACGTATGCTCACATGTCGGACCGTGTGCCTCTTGAAACAAAAAAAATATACAAACATACATACAGCAAAACAAAGCGCGCACGCACGCTCACACACATACACGGCCGTGCGTGCGCATGCACACACACACACACACATATATATATGATATATGCACACGCACACGCACGCACGCACACGCACGCACACGCACGCACACGCACGCACAAAAGCGCACGCACGTTCACACGCACACGCACACGCACGCACGCACACACACACACACACACACACACACACACACACACACACACACACACACACACACACACACACACACACACACACACACATGGTATGTTTTTTTTGTCCTTTGCACTCTTTTTTCTATGCGCTTTCATTTGTTCCACGGCCTTTGTTGTTGTTTGTTCTCTAAAGGACAGGATGTAAAAAAACAAAAACTGTAAAGCTTACTCCTTTTATCCTCTTTATATATCATTTTGACTTGACTTGACGTGACATGACTTGACACATGCATGCGGGCACACATACACATTGAGAGGGGGCAGAGAGAAAGATATAAAAAAAATAGTGAGTAAGTAAGTAAGTGAGTGAGTGAGTGAGAAAAGCTTCATATAAAGTTTACTTAAGCTTAACGCATTCAAGTCGTTCCAGCCATAATATTATATGTGCGGAATTAATAGATAGCTGTCAATTTGATGCATTTGTTTCAAGGGAAGTAAATCTTGTGTGCACACACTAAACCTTGGTCACTTCTAAACTCGCTTCGCTCCCTTAGACCACAAGTTTGCCTCTGATTTTGCTTTTGTAGTGGTTTGTTGTGGGAAAACCAATTGGTGTAGAGAGTTGTTTTTTTTTTTATAAAATGTCTCTATATATATATATATATTTTTTAAGTCTGATCTACCACTTCCCTATGTCTAAACCTGAAGTAAAAACTTGTGATATTCTTTCATTTCTCGCTTTGTTATTTATGTATGTTTTGCTTGTGTGTATGACTGGAGTGATTTGTGAGTTGTTTTATATATTTCAAAATCGTTGCGATGCGAATGAGTTAAGTTTACAATGAAGTTTGTTAGTGTTTTATTTAGGAGACCGTTTTCCACCACCCAAAGACCTCCATTGTTTAGCTTAAGAACATTTTACAAACAAACAGACAAGGGGGAAAAAAAGAGAGAGACAAAAAAGCAGAAAAAAAAGCAAAGCGGGGAACAAGTATCTGGTGAAGTCTTGGAGAGAAAAGGTTACCATCTGCTCACGCGTAGTGAAGGTCACTGACTCTTGTAATTTACTTTTAACTAATGAGTCAACGTACAGGGTTGTTCAAACGTATGTAAAATAAGCAAGTCATATTTCCAGCATGTTTAAGCAAAACATAGACATATAATAAAAGTATACACACGCACGTTATCGCATGTACACACACACACACACACACACACATACACGCACGCGCGCGCGCACGCACGCACGCACACACGCGCGCACGCGCACACGCACACACACACACGCACACACACACGCACACACACACACACACACACACACACACACGCACGCACGCGCGCCCGCGCGCATGTACTTTCACATTTCCAGCATGTTTAAGCAAAATATAATCATATAATTTTTAAAAATATATATACACGCACGTCATCGCATGCACACACACACACACACACACACACACACACACACACACACACACACACACACACACACACGTGCACACGCACACACGCACACGCACACACACACGCATGTACGCGCGCACATTACACCCGCGCGCACGCACGCACACGCGCACGCACACGCACGCACGCACACGCACGCGCACGCACACACACACACACACACACACACACACACACACACACACACACACACACACACACAGACGCGCGCGTGCTCACACACACTCGTTTTAAAAGGCATTACTTAATGCTGCCCAAGTGGGGGGTTTTTCGCTCCTTTTTTTTGGAACCAGTAATAAATGACCACTTTCATGCCACCATGACACAAACTAATGGAAAGAGCATTGCTTCGAATCATCTCCGTCAGTGTGGAAGCAATGCCTTGAATTATGTGCTAGCAATAGCCTTTATCTAAAAGACATTATGGTAAAGGGTGAGAAGAGGAAGAAGAAGAAGAAGAAGAAGAAGAAGAAGAAGAAGAAGAAGAAGAAGAAAGAAGAAGAAGAAGAAGAAGAAGAAGAAAGGTGAAGAAGAAGAAGAAGAAGAAGAAGAAGAAGAAGAAGAAGAAGAAGAAGATGAAGAATGAATGAGAAGAAGAAGAAGAAGAAGAAGAAGAAGAAGAAGAAGAAGAAGAAGAAGAAGAAGAAGATGTAGAAAGGTGAGAAGAAGAAGAAGAAGAAGAAGAAGAAGAAGAAGAAGAAGAAGATGTAGAAAGGTGAGAAAAGAAGAAGAAGAAGAATAACATCAACAACAACAACCAACAACAACAACAACAACAACAACAACAACAACAACAACAACAACAACAACAAGGAAGACGAAGAAGAAGAAGAAGGAGAAGAAGAAGAAGAACAACAACAACAACAAGCAACAACAAGAAAGAAGAAGAAGAAGAAGAAGAAGAAGAAGAAGAAGAAGAAGAAGAAGAAGAAGAAGAAGAAGAAGAAAGGGTGAGAAGAAGAAGAAGAAGAAGAACAACAACAACAACAACAACAACAACAACAACAACAACAACAGCAACAAGAAGGAAGACGAAGAAAAAAAGAAGAAGAAGAAGAAGAAGAAGAAGAAGAAGAAGAAGAAGAAGAAGAAGAAGAAGAAGAAGAACAACAACAACAAGGAAGAAGAAGAAGAAGAAGAAGAAGAAGAAGAAGAAGAAGAAGAAGAAGAAGAAGAAGAAAGAGGAGAATAGTTCGGTTCGCTTTGAAGCATGTTTGTTTATGTTTTTGTTGTTGTTGTTTGTTTGTTTGTTTGTTTGTAAGTAGAAAGAGAAGAAAAAGAACTAGAAGAAGAAGAAGAAGAAGAAGAAGAATGTAATCGCTCAGTCCGCCAGAAAGCATTCTTCCTAGACGCTGACGACAGACAGACCAAATGAGTGAGAAAGGGAAAACCACAAGGAACAAAAAAATGACTGACAGACAGACATAGGAAAAGAAAACAAATACCATCTGATGAAAGCCGGGGAAATAAATCCTACCAGCTGTTCCCCCCCCAGTTCCCCCCCCCCCCCCCCCCCCCCCCCCCACCCCCCAAGGTCGCTGACTCCTGTAGTAGTATGCTGAGTGTTGGTAACATATTAGGCTCGGTGTATATCTTGTGTCCTGACTAATACAAAGCGTCTGCTTTGTTTCATTCTGTGTTTTTCTCACACCTGCTGCCATGTCATTCACACCGACTGGCGTGCGTTGTGTACGCATTTGGTCCGCTGTCGCCCATGTTGTTTGGGCCTTGGGGAAGTAGGGAGACCAAAAGAAGCAGACCTGCTTGTGTGTATAACCTGTCAGCAAGTCAAAAGCAACAAGGCGTGTGCTACCTGTCACACGAGTGTCAAACATGCTGGGTCCTCGGTAGAACACAGATGGACACCGAGCATTATGGGGAGTGTTCGTACAGAGCTGAATGGTTTAGTACGTGGGGATAATACGAGAAAACAGCAACAATCGCTCCCCAAAAAACACTTTTGACGTGTAATGGATGCTATACCTTTTAGTTTATTTATCTCTGCTTTTTTTCCCCCATAACGTTAAAGATCCACCAGATCACGTGTCAAAATCACGGGTTTCACGTGTTTTCCCTCTTATAACTGGAAATAAATCTTGTTTTGACCAAGTCTGACTCCCATATAAATGGCCCCAAATTCAAACCGACACAGCATTTTAAAGAGCAGCCTCAATTTCGAGTTGGGGAAATTTGGATCTGTGGTCACACGTCTTGAAGAAGTTATAAAAGAAGTTATTAAGTATGGATGTAAAAAGACTGTGAAAAAGTAAAGTCGTGTTCATCGCGTGTGTTTACTGTACACGTGCGTATGTATGTCGTCCAGGACCCACCAGCGTGTAATCACGAGTGCGTCTCAGACAGTCAACACGGGTAGTAAGTAGTATGTGAATTAGACTAAACTCCCCCAAAACGGTTGACTGTTTAGCCTAATTTACATACTACTACCCGTGTTGACTGTCTAAGACGCACTCATGATTACATGCCCTGAACTCCTAATTTATTATAATAATTATCTGATACGCAATCGTATTCGGACGCAAAAAACAACAACAAAAAAACAACCTTTCAATGTTGATCAGGGGATTTGAACCACGCTCCCCCTACTAGCCCATCCACTTAGTGTACAACACGTTTCTGTTTAGTTCCTCGTCTTCTCATTCGAGCTTGTTTAGTAGTTAGCCCTTTCACCGCCAGCCATGTTTCAGCCAAAAATGTCCATTCAAATTACCTGGGTAGAGAACAAAATCCATCTGCAGTATTGGGGATTGTTCTATGACATTATATAAAATAAGGTCCATCCTTACTTACCTTGTGGGCCGATGACCAATTGGACGATAATGTTCTCACTTTCGACTTGCTTCCCAAAACTAAGACAATAAGGTTTTTGGATAATAGACCCCGATTTGATGCCTTTTAATGACATAGGTGTTAAATCACTGTGGTGCTAAAATGCGACTTTGGCGTTGAAAGGGTTAATCCAAACCCATGTAGGAATCGGCTATAGGGCCAGGTAAAATATTTAATTTTACAAAGCTGTCAAAGTTTAATTCACGAGGATGGGACCACGACTTCCCTCTTGGAAACTGTGGGCATTACTGAAGCACGAGCATGGTTGGTTAAATGTAAAATAGTTATTCAAACACATTGGATTGGACCCATACGTCTTGGCCTTGAAGATCTTAAGTGGTTTTGCTTTCCTTTTTGTCTCTTTTTTTGCTTTAGGTCGTGTACACATTATGAGCGTAAGTTCCGTGCGGAAACCCAGAAGTAAGTGAAAGAAAGAAGGGTAAACCTTAACTTTACGGCATTATGGGAAATTCGGACACGAGCGCAAATCTGTTCCATTCTTTCTTTTACTTATTTACGGATTGCGCACGGGTTTCCTCACGGAATCAGCGCATATAATTGTGTGTACACGGCCTTAGGGTACTGTAATTTAGTGCTTGTGTTCCCATGTCGACACGCTTTTAAATACTTCTTTTTTTTCGTATCCGTGTAGGCATTAAGAGCTTATAGTAAATCTGATTAGATATCAGCTAACTCATTGCTGCCACCCCTGCGAGCTGAGAGAGAGAGAGAGAACTCAGAACTCAGAACTCAGAACTCAGAACATTTTTAATGATTAGGCCATCTGCCCGTATCAAGAAGGGGAGGTGAGGGGAAGGGGTGTTGGTGTAAATACATTGATCATTCATAGATAAGGGAAAATAAAAATAAACATAAAAAGTAAACAATAATGATCGAACCCAATCCAAAGTAAACCAACCAAGGGAACACATAGCATAGCAAGGCATAAGAAAGGGAAGTGGAAGGAACATACATAAATGGTATGAAGTATTACGAGCAGCGACATAAACTATTGTCAGCTGTTGTATCTTACATTAACAAAAATTACCACGTGCAATAATTAAGTGAGGAATGGGAGGAAATAATTTCATAATTATACACATTTCATTCCTCTATGTGTCTCGCACGCGCACACGCACACATACACTTACACGCACACTTACACGCACACACACACACACACACACGCACGCGCACACGCACACGCACGCACGCACACACACACACACACACACACACACACACACACACACACACACACACACACACACACACACGTTCGCACACATCAACGCACGCACGCATGCACAATATCTTTTTTTTCTTTTTCTTTTTTTCTTATCTCGTATTGGTTGGGAAACAGTGGGAGAAGATGGTTATTATTTGATGAACACAGCCAATCCAACCTCAAAGCGGCGTACTTTACTTTTAAACACCGCATATCAATAGGTTCATATAAACAAAATATAATAC
>CM065680.1:39345490-39350490 GCA_017654935.2 Phymorhynchus buccinoides | reverse complement strand
GATGTCTTTGTGACACATTTAGAATGGCGTCAATCCTTACTGCTCAAATTAGGAATACAATATCATTGAAAAACAGACCCTGACTTCAAGAGTTTTTATGACATGGGTGTTAAATCATTGTGGTGCAAAAATGCGACATTGGCGGTGAAAGGGTTAAAGCAGGGCTAGGGGGTTTCCGTTCAAAACAAAGTGCCTCTTACTAGTATGGTCGCTGCTGCCAATCGTTTTTTTACGGTAGTTCTAAACACCGGAGCGGACCGAAACGGGCCAAAACGGACACCGAAACGGACTCAAGCTGAGGCTTGATATAAGGATACACATATTTGGCCCCCAAATATTACATTTTGTGACAGTTACAAGCGTAAGAGCTTATTAGTACTGTTTGATCAAGTCACTTCTCCTTTCTTCTGTTCCTTCGTTATTGTGCTTATATGCGTCTACTAGTGTCAGTGTGTGTAGGCTATATTATGTCGTTTTAAGTGTATACATGTGTACACTTGCATCTGCAAACAGTGTTTGCAGCCATATGTGAGTGCATGCATGCATGTATATATATATATATGTGTGTGTGTGTGTGTGTGCGTGTGCGTGTGCGTGTGTGTGTGTGTGTGTGTGTGTGTGTGCATCCATGTACAACTATGTGTGGCCATTCCGGCACATGCGTGTGCATGCATAATTATACGCATGTGTGAGTGTGTTTGTTTGCGTACATGTAACCCCCCACCCCCACCCTAGCCCCCTGCTTTAAGCTGCGCTGGTGACTGCACTCATTTTCAGTTTAATCTGTGTCTGAACATTTATTTTTCTAAAAATAAATTAATAAAAAGACCGTTTATCAGCAGACACAAACAGAACAAAAAACCATAGTTATAGTAATTTACAAAAACGCTGTGGGGATAAAGTAGAAGAAAAGAAGAGATGCACAATAATTAATAATTATGATTCTCTTGCAGACGATTGTCAGATCAGGAAAGAATGATTTCTACATTTAGTGCCTTCTATTTGTGTCCGTCGTGTGAAGAAAACACTTTTATTGGACATGCAATTTTTTGTTTTTTTGTAGTGTCCGTGGAATTAGCACCACGTTCACCTTTGTTTTCTGCATGGATATGCGTTGTAGCCTCTAATAATTATTGGATACGTGCTTGCGTCTTGGCCAACAGAGAGTATTGTGACTAATGCGATCAATGTATTGTTTAGTAGTGAAGAGAGAGTAATGTGAAGAAGAAGAAAGAAGAAGAAAACAAGCGCGGATTCGCAATCGTTTGTGGCAGCGGTCTATTTTTACCACTCCAATCATTACATACACTGAGTCGCCTCCCCTGGCTTTTCAATAATTTTAATCTGTAAACCAGAACGTTATCTCTGCACCATTTCGTAACTTTTTATATCTTTTGGAAAACATTTAAAACTATTTATCCTACTTATTCTCATCGAAAGAAGCACCGCATACTCGTCGTGTCTGTTGCAGTGTCTGTATTACGTATGTTTATTATTTTGTACGCTTTGAAATGAAGATTCATGTGCTCTGTTCAGTATACAATTCTTTCCATACCTAAGGACTGTAGATATGACAACTGAAATGTTACTTTATGCCCAAGTATTTGTTTTCTCTTTTACAATATGTGCGACAATTTTGGACCGACAGACAGACAGACCGACAAAGTGAGCTATAGGTTTGTGGCTTGAGCCACACACAAAAAAGAAATGCCCTTGTCCTTGGGTGTATGGGAGGGAATATGCAGAAGCATGTAGTACCTGTCATGAGAGATATGACAGAAATGTGTGGTTTTTTACTATTAAAAAAATGCTTTTATTAATGTTTCAAAGAAAGTAGTGCATCATTGCATTAGTCCTTTTTTTGTGGAGTGAGCGCGAGGTAACCACACACATGCAACACAACAAAAAGCAGAGAGAGAGAGAGAGAGAGAGAGAGAGAGAGAGAGAGAGGAGCCCTGAAGACAGAGAGAAAGAGAGAGGCGGAAAACGTTTTGAAAACTTGAAACCTGAACTTTATTTTCCAAGGATAAAGATTTTAGGCAACGCCTAGTCTTCCAATCATACATATAACTGTCCAAAAAAAGAAACGCATACTTTTTCAAATGTCGTTGCCGTCATTGTATTGCAGCACGCATATCCTCCAAACTACTAGAAGTGTTCACCTAGTGGTCCTTGTCATGATCGCTGTCAATGTTTCTCTCTGCTCATGCGCATGCGCACACAGTGCCTAAAATGTCAGAAAAGCGATTTTTTTCATGTCCACGTGCCATGCATGGATAGACTTTCTTGCAATTTTGTGAGCACAGAGTTAACACCTTGTTCGCAAATGTCTACGAAAGGGAATCCCGTAGTGTTGGTGCAAGGGCGCCTAACTGCAGAGCACTACCTAAGGACATTCTGTGTCCATACGTCCTTCCTCTTCTGCACGACATTAACGCTGTGTTCCTGCAGGACAAGGCTCGGCCCTCATACTGTGCGACTCGGCACCCAGTTGCTCACCGACAATCACCTCCACGAAATTCTCTGGCCAACCATATCATCAGACATGAACCCAAAAGAACACATTTCAGGGATGAACTGGATAGACGCGTGCATGGCCGAGAAGATGTGCCGGCGAATCACCGCGAGTTGTTGAAAGCACAGCAGGAGGAGTGGGACTTCATCCCACAGCAAGACATTCGCCGTCTGATCAAGTCCCATGCTGATAGTGTCCCAGGCACTTGTTGCTGTTCAAGGCGGTCACACCCTACTGTTCTGACAGCCCTCACACCCAAGGATAGCAACTGACTGAATGATTTGAGGATACCGATGCACTCGCCATACATTTACCTATCACCATGTCAAATTTCAAAGCGCAATTCGCATTGTGTGATTTTCTGTTAAGTTTTGAAATTAAGATGAAACTTTGACTAGGCCTACAAGTTATGTGGATCTTTTTTTGGACAGTATAGAACACGAACGTGGCAGGGCTTACTACACATACTGATGCGAACATAAAGGTAGCAATGCAGGTGATATTATAATACAGAGAAAAATGTTACAACGCGGCAAAATGATACATTTGTCACATTTTGACGCCTTGCAACATTTTGCGTGGAAAGTCCTGCGGCAAAATGTTACAATTGTAATATTTTGCCGCGTCATAGCATTTTGCGCGGAAAGCCTGCGGCGAAATGTTTCAATTTTGTTACAAATGTAACATTTCGCGCGAGGCGCCCACCTATGATTGAAAGTTTTCAACGTTGTTGAAAATATTACCAATTTAAGCAAATTGCGCGAGGAGCCCGGGGCGCCTCACGCAAAATGTTACAATTTTAACAAAATTGTAACATTTTGCCGCAGTCTTTCCGTGCAAAATGCTACAACGCGTCAAAATGTGGTTACAATTGTAACATTTTGACGCGTTGTAGAAATGTTGTGCTGCCACAGGGGTCTTTGCAAAAAAAGTGAAAGGGCGCAATGACACTCCCATTTTTTATTTGTTTTTGTTTTTCATTTACACAAAAGGCCAAGTGGGAAAGGGCCAAATGGGAAAGGGCCAGTCGGGACGTCCCCACCCCAAAGGTCCGCATGCAAAAATAGGTGGAACTGCATGAACGGTGACGCCTTCTCCAAGTGGGAGCAGCCTGAACTTTACAAAGACGAGTCTATAATGTTAACACCAATATTTTTACACCAGTACCAATACAAAGAAATGTCAAACACTCTAAAGAAAATAAATAAGTACAGTAAAAACGAAAGACAGACGTCTATAAACACACATAGATTTCGTTTATCTTATACTGTCTTGCTCTTTCCTCTTCATGCAATGTTGTACGTGTCAGCATTACGAATGCTCTGAAAAACGTATAACATTCATACCCCTACTAGTCTGCGAAACATTGTATAACTTGAAGGATCGTTATTTCCCAAGGAGGAGACGATAATATTCACATCCTAACTTCTATATATATACTGCTCACAAAATGTAGGGGATATTGTATTTTGTGAGATCACCATGGGTTCAATGACGAAAGGATAAGGTATATTCAATTTGGAAACAACAGTATGTTATTTCTTGAACATAAAATCAAAGACTAACATTAATTGTCAAACGTGACGTGATTGCCAGAGAAGACAGTAATCAATAGGTGCAATATACAAAAGTCACAGAAATAGTAATAATAAAACAGTTGAATTGTCATTTTGGAGGTCACAATGTGCCCAACGCTGGCGTTTTCCAATGTCAGCTTGTACCGTTTAAACGGTCGTAAGAAGATCTAGGGACGCCGGGGAAAAAACAACCTTAATCCTCCAGAAAATCTTCAGGAGACTGTTCCACATCATGAGAAATCACTGCCTTGAATGTCTGGTAGCAAAACAATGGCCCAACGATCTGTCGACTGTGTAAAGGTGCTTTGTGATTTCCAATAACACACCCACTGACGTTTATCGCCTCTGTTAGTCACGTGACACTTAAAATAGATTTTTGGTCTTCGATTTGACAGCCAAGAAAGGCTGAACTATCATTTCCACGTGAAATTACGCTTTTGGCCTGGTTATTGAATCCATGGTGATATTGCAAAATAGCCCCTACGTTTTGTGAGCAGTGTATATTGGGTGTTGTTTTTTCACACACATGCAAGCTCACGAGCAGGAAAGAGGAAGATGTCAGGGAAGGCAGAGACAGAGTAAACTGAAAGTGAGAGAGGCGGGGGAGTGGGTGGTGGGGGGGGGGGGGGGGGTATGAGGAGGAGTCAAGCTCCTGCCTACGATTATGCATGAGTGTTGATTTTGTTGCCCTTTAATATTATTCCCGGATTCTTGCCGACACGGAAGCTCTGGGAGGAATAGGGCCTACATATTAACCATTCTGGCACTGAACCTTATTAGTATAAGCCACACACGCGCGCGCGCGAGAGCGACCGCTTGTACGCACACGCACACGCACACACACACACACTCACACACATACACATACACGCACACGCTCGCATCAACGCACGCACGAGTACACACAC
>CM065680.1:39335490-39342990 GCA_017654935.2 Phymorhynchus buccinoides | reverse complement strand
GAGATTACTGCGAACTTGAAAGCCCCGTACGGCGTTATTATTCATTAATTAGATTCATGAGTAAAAATCGACTATGTGATCTCTCTTAGCTTCTTCTATGCAAGAGCATCATCGATTTTCTGATGTTATGATCCTCTGGAAGGGCGGAAATTAAGGAGCTTTTCCGTGCCGTGATCGCATCAGAATAATAGCGCGTTTTGCTTCTCAATATTCCTAACTATTATTTTGTCCGGGGAATATTTTTAGCAGTTGTTTATTTCTTCTTCGGAAAGTTAATGGTTTGCTAGCTCACATCAAACGAATTCCTTGCTCTGCTAAAACAAATTTGTGTTTCAGACACACACACACACACACACACACACACGGACGGACACTTGGCTTTTTACTATATGATGACTAGCAATCGCCCCATGGCAGTTAACTCCCGTGGCAGTTTTAACCCCATGGCAGTTTTAACCCCGTGGCAGCTATCTCCTCCCTACACCTACCCCCTCCCCACATTTACTTGCTCGGGGACTTATCTGCCACTCGGCGACACACTTGTTTGCTATTGTGGCTTTCAACAGACAGCCAGTCTCAAACACACGAAAGTGAAACTTTCGGTTTTGCATTTCCAAGAAGAAGGCAGCATTTCACCTTCCAAGAAAATGGATCACAAATGTGTAAGGTCTTTCTTTTCAGGGGGGGGGGGGCACATCTTGACCTATCGCAGAAAGAGTGTTTCATTTTCATAATCATTTTGACTTTGACCTCGCGCACCCAGAGAGAGAGAGAGAGAGAGAGAGAGAGAGAGAGAGAGAGAGTAGTACTTCTTCTTCTTCGTCGTCTTCTAAGTTCTTGTTCTTCGGTCGTTCAGGCATGTTTCTGTCAATTACGAACGTAGATGCATCATGCTGCTGTTATGCGCCTAAGTAAGAATAATTAGGCCCAGCATGTCTGACTTCAGGTAGAGGAAATCTTTTTGAAAGTATTTCTTGAAAAAAGGCAGGAGAATTTCTGTCAATTACGAACGTAGATGCATCATGCTGCTGTTATGCACCTAAGTAAGAATAATTAGGCCCAGCATGTCTGACTTCGGCTAGAGGAAATCTTTTTGAAAGTATTTCTTGAAAAAAGGCAGGAGAATGGACCGGAAAGGCAGAACGATAGTAGATAACAGCATGCAAAGGGAAAAGGCAGAATCAAAGAGACTGACAGATTAGAGGTAGTTATAAGCACATAACTTCCAGAAGGTGGGGGAACTATTTGTACGGAAGACCCCCCCCCCCTCCCAGTATCCCTAGGGGGGGGGGGGGGGCTTGCTGCGTTCTACTCCCACCCCCACCCCCACCCACACCCACACCCAGTCAGTCTCTCTCTCTCTCTCTCTCTCTCTCTCTCTCTCTCTCTCTCTCTCTCTCTCTCTCTCTCTCTCTCTCTCTCTCTCTCTCTCTCACTGTCTGTATAAAAATAGCTGCAGCGCGCTCGCGGTGGGGAGGCAAGCAAAGAGCCAAAGACATTGAAAAGAAAAGACTAACATCTGGTCCCTTTTCCCTATATGAGTAGTGAGGACAGAAACACTGGTTGTGTCCCTTTTAAACATCTTTATGACATTTGTCGATAGGCCAGTTGAATTCTCCGTTCAAATTCCAATCTGAGTCTTTGCTTAGCCGCCACTGTGAACTACCCCACTAACGATAACTCTATCAGCCAGGCTCGCCGTAACTCTTAAGTAGTCCATCTTCCCCTTTTAGAGTCTTTGGTTATGTGTCAAGTGTTGGTTGAAATTAGCGTCCTGCAAAATAAATCGGTTTATAGCGCGTGTTTATGAACGGATGCTGTTGAAATTTTGCACGACGATAGTCACTATCCCTGGTCACGCATTTTCCAAATCTTGAGTCAATGTCGGGTCTGGTTACGCCGCGGTTTGTGAAAACGTGAAGCGGCCTGTCGGCGCCCGTATCTCCGGCATTTCTGAATCGATTCGCTTCCGGTTTGGCACACGGATAGTCCCCGGCCTCGGTCATCTTCCTGCCAAATTCGAAGTCAATCGGCCCAGAAACGCCGGAGATACGGGCGCCGAGAGGCCGGCGGATGCGCGTTTCGCGCATTTGCGAAACCGCGCAAATGATACGGCCGCCTCGGTTGCCGTTGCCATCGCCCCGTTAGGGCTCACAGCAAATTTGACGCGATTCGGTCGAGTTATAAGGCCCGTTTCGTGTTTCAGACACACAGACACACACACACAGACACACACACACACACACACACGGGACACTTGGCTTTTTACTATATGATGATGATAACAATCGAACAAAATACTTAGCAGGTGATTGAGAGGCTGGAGATAGATTGAAAGTAGACCAGCTGATGGACAAAACGGCGGTTCAGTTAATCCGCCGTTTTGTCTATAGACAAAACGGCGGTTTGGACAAAACGGCGCCCGATTTTGAACCGCCGTTTTTGTCCAAATGAAAGTTGGAGTTATAAAAACTCATTCTTGACAAGTTCTCATTTTTGTCCAAAAAAAATCTTTGTTAAATAAAATGAATAACAAGCTGACCACTGACACTGGTCACTTTGGCCTAATTTTACCGTTTGAATGCTAATTAGTGTATTAGGAGATCATATGAACAATTTTTTGGACAAAACGGCGCCCGATTTTGATGTGGTTGACCAGTGGTCAGTGTCACTGACCAGTGGTCATTTTGGCCTATTTTCACTGTTTGACTGCAAATTAGTGCATTAGGAGTTCATATGAACACAAATTTTGATGTCGTTGACCAGTGGTCAGTGTCACTGACCAGTGGTCACTTTGGCCTATTTTCACTGTTTGACTGCAAATTAGTGTATTAGGAGTTCAAATGAACAAATTTTGATGTCGTTGACCAGTGGTCAGTGTCACTGACCAGTGGTCACTTTGGCCTATTTTCACTGTTTGACTGCATATTAGTGTATTAGGAGTTCAAACGAACAAGGTTTGATGTGGTTGACCAGTGGTCAGTGTCACTGACCAGTGGTCACTTTGGCCTATTTTCACTATTTGACTGCAAATTAGTGTATTAGGAGTTCAAATGAACAAGGTTTGAACGGCGGATTGTTGAACCGCCGTTTTGTCCAAATCATATAGAAAATTTGGACAAAACGGCGGATCTAACCCCGCCGTTTTGTCTACAGACATTGGACAAAACGGCGGTTAACACCGATGGATGGAAGTTCAGTTTAACGTCGCGTATCGGCTTTCGCCATGTACGACGGGCTGAACAAAACAACCAGGTATAAACAAAAATTTATGTTCCTGAATCACTGTCTTAACCAAAAGGCTGAGAAGCGATCAGTTGTCTGAACATTGTAAAAGGTTAACACCGATCCACACGTTCGCCAACTGCAGTCGTTACAACACTGTCTTATGAAGTATGATGCTGATGAAAATACCACTGTTTAAATTAATCTGATAAAGTCTTTCGTGTAGACCCCAGACGCACGAATCTAATTAAATATGTTATATAGAAATACAGCTTCTTCTTTTTTTTAATTCGTGTATGGAGATCTGCAAAATATAGCGAACGAAAGGAGCAGTTAAAGACTGAAATAGTGAGGACAAGAGAGGAGATAACGAAATTGAACAAAGTCGGAAAACTCTCTTTCTAATTAACTCATTCACGTCGTTGCAGCCATAGGGGAAGACGGGGTAAAAAGCGCATGGGCGGGTAAGAAGCCCACCCCAATTATCTCATGAAATAAAGAAAATTTCAGTCAAATTTGCCCATGAGACGAATGCTAGACATTAACGCTCGTCTCATGGGCAAAATGAGACTGAAATTTGCTTCATTTCATGAGATAATTGGGGTGGGCTTCTTACCCGCCCATGCGCTTTTTACCCCGTCTTCCCCTATATGTGCGGAATTAATAGATAGCTGTTAATTTGATGCATTTGCTTCAAGGTAATTAAATCTGGGTGTACACCATACTTCGCTCCCTTAGACAACAATTTTGCCTCTGACTTTGTTTTTCTCGTGGCTTGTCATGTTGTGTGGAGAGTTTTTTGTTTGTGGCTCAAGCCACAAAAACCTATAACTCACTTTGTCGGTCGGTCGGTCGGTCTGTCGGTCTGTCGGTCCAAAATTGTCGCACATTTTGACAAAATTGTCGCACTTTAAATCGAGGCTACACTTCTGGCCGCTCTTTAAAATGATGTATTTTAAAAGCGTACAAAATAATAAACATATGTAATACAGACACTACAACAGACCACGACGAGTATGCGGTGCGGAAAAGAAGAAAGACTTGGAGGGAAGAAGAAAAAGAAGAAGGAATCTTTTGATGAGTATAAGTAGGATAAATAGTTTTAAATGTTTTCCAAAAGATATAAAAAGTTACGAAATGGTGCAGAGATAACATTCTGGTTTACAGATTAAAATTATTGAAAAGCCAGGGGAGGTCACTCATGATTGAAGTGGTAAAAATAGACCGCGTGCCACAAACTATTGCGATTTCGCGCTTGTTTCTATATAAAGTCTATATATAAAAAAAGTTTGATCTACCACTTCCCTATGTCTAATCCTGAAGTAAAAACCCGTAATCTTCTTTCATTTCTCCTTTTGTTTATGTATGGTTTGTTTGTGTGCATAGCTGGAGTGATTTGTGAGTGGGTTTTTTAATTCAAAATATTTGCTATGCGAATGAGTAGCTCCCCTCCACCAAAGTTCATTACGATAGCAATCATCTAGCAATGCGTTGATCAGAGCCAAAGTGAGACAAACAAAGCATAATTCTCAAAAACAAAAAATAATGTGCCAAATTCGCCTTCATGACCCTCCACCCACACAGTACACATCAACAATGGTGGAGAGGACGACATACAAACAAATCAACATCTATCCAAGAGTGGCATAGCCTTCTAACCATCTAACTTTAGAAAACGATTTCTCAAAGCTTTTAACGGGGCTTCTACTATACGTGCGATTCTATTGACTACGATCCGATTTTGACATTTCTGAGACACGATTGACGTGAAAATTTCTACTGTCTAAATAAATCTGATGAAATCCTACTAATTATGTTCAATAATTATGTTGTAGTCTCTCGTTTACGAATTTGAATTTTTTGGGGGGTAATCTTATTTTTGTATCGGACATTTTATTTGACTCGTGTTTTGCGGTCTACATGAGTATAGAGAACGAAAATAGTACATGTATTTTTAGAGGGAAGTATTTCCCTTGAATCATGACTCACAGACATCGTCACAATCGTATCGTATTGGGGTCAAGCCGTATGCAGTGTGGCTGGCCCTTTAAAGGCCTAGCTACACTACATACGATTCGATTCACTGCGACCCGATTTTGATATCTGTGAGGCATGATACACGTGACGGTCTACTGCCTACAACATAATTCTGATGAAATCCTACTAGTTATGTTCACTATAACTATCTCAAATCTCCCGTACACGAATCTGATAAAAGAAATATTTTCGTATCAGAAATTATGTTTGATTCGTGTATTTGACGCTACTTGAGCATACTGAGTGAACATAGTGGCATTATTTTTACGGAGATTCCCAAAACAGCGCATAGCCCATATGAGCGCGCCCATATGAGCGCGTTTTATAGCCCATATAGGCGCGCTTCTGATGGCCCATATGAGCGCGTGTTTTCTAGTCTATTAGCAGATAGTAGGGTTAGGGTTAGGGGGAAATTATTTTATGTGCTGTGTTTTCTCGTAGATTTTGAAATTAAAGAATTATGATTGAGATGCGCTCTTTTGGGACATACGTATATCGGCCTTGTAGGATAGATACGCGCTCATATGGGATACGACCACCCGCGCTCATTTGGGCTATGCACCCAAATCGTCATTTGCCCAAATGCGCCCTTTTGGGTTACTTCCTATTTTTAGACGGAAATATTTCACGTGATTTACAACTTAACAACAACATACAGTATTTATACGGCGCTAAATCTGGATAGAAATCAAATCAAAGCGCACACACACGTAAAGGGCTTCGCACACTAGCGTCAAGATCTCGAGATCGCGGCGATTTTTTGCTGCAAGGCGCAGTTTGATGCGCCGCTTGCGTGTGAGAGATTCGCGGCGCAGCAGGATTTTTGATGCGTAGCTGCGCGATTTTTTGTTGCTCGAGAATAGAACCGGCTCTAATTTTGATGCTCAAGATCGCAGAGATCGTGAAACTAGCCAATCACAACGGACGGAAGGACCATAACTCTCATTGAAGAAAAAAAAGGGCAGACTTGCTCGAACCCGAAATAAAGCGTCTGACGCTACAGTAATCTTTCCTTGCTTTCCAAACAAGGAAGTTCGCGCGACAAGAGGCGAAGCGACAAGAGTCGTGTGTGGGAACACCACTGCCTCGCTACAATGTGTGCTGTGATGCAGGCGTCAACGCGTCAAGGCGTTGCTCTGAGAAACAATTGACGCATGATGCTAGTGTGCGAAGGCCTTTAGCATTCATAGCGCATTCAAACAAAAACGCAATACAAAGCGAACACACACGGATGATATAAATGGAACATAGCAGAAACAGACCTAATCGCAAGAGAGAGAAGAGAAAGGAACTCACAGATATCGCCACAATTGCATCAAATTGTAGGGGAAGACGGGGTAAAAAGCGCATGGGCGGGTAAGAAGCCCACCCCAATTATCTTATGAAATAAAGAAAATTTCAGTCAAATTTGCCCATGAGACGAATGCTAGACATTAACGCTCGTCTCATGGGCAAAATGAGACTGAAATTTGCTTCATTTCATGAGATAATTGGGGTGGGCTTCTTACCCGCCCATGCGCTTTTTACCCCGTCTTCCCCTATGCAGTATGGGCTATGTGGAAACTCGTAAAATGAAAGAGTATTTCCATTAATATGGTTTGATCTAATAAGTTTGGGGGAAATACTGTTTTCCTTTACTTAAATCACCAAGCATTGGGTGCAATTGCGTTGGTTGGTTGTTATCTGTGCAAAATGTCATATTATTGCTAGGAAAATAACATACATTTATTAAAGTTAATGATTTTCTCTTAGAGTTATGATTATCAGTATGCTCTCCCTTTTTTTTCTACAGGTAGAATGATTTGGGTTTAATGTTGGCTGTTTAGGAGAACATAAACTTGTCCACAAAAGACGCGCGAACACATGAACATGCACATGCATGAGCACTCGGACACGCACGCGCACAGAGAGAGAGAGAGAGAGAGAGAGAGAGAGAGAGAGAGAGAGAGAGAGAGAGAGAGAGAGAGAGAGAGAGAGAGAGAGAGACAGAGAGAGAGAGAGAGAGAGAGAGAGAGAGAGAGAGAGAGAGTCACTCACTCACTCATTCGCATATATACACCCATATATGCATGCATGCTTCGCACGCGCGCGCGCACTCACACAATAAAACACACACACACACACACACACACACACACACACACACACACACACACACACACACACACACACACACACACGCACACGCACACGCACACGCACACACACACACACACTTATTTTTCTTCTTTTTTATAC
>CM065680.1:39325490-39330490 GCA_017654935.2 Phymorhynchus buccinoides | reverse complement strand
TGAAATAAAGTATACATATATATATATATATTAGCGCATGCCTCTGGTCCTTTTCCACCCCCACAGCGACGATTAAAGGGCCAGCCACACGTCCACTAAAATCGTACGACTGTGCGATACGATTCGATCACGTGGTCTCCAGGGACAAGTTTGATTGGCGCTTCGAGACCACGTGGTCAAATCGTATCGTACATTTATACGATTTTAGCTGACGTGTGGCTGGCCCTTAAGCCTGGGCACAAAAGTAGAAGAGTTACATGCATTATGTTTTCAAATTTGTAATCTAAAAAAAAGTAATAAAAACAACGAAAGATCGACACATTATGCAAAATGCTATGCATTATCACCCATCAATAGTTATGGAACTAAAGATTACCAAGAGTAATAACTGTCTAGGGAACGTGGAGATGAATTATGCTATGTAATCCTTATCCACACATACTGGAAGATTCCAATCTGTCTGTCTGGCGCCGTTCCTGAATATTTTGAAACTTGGTAGCAAGCTGGATATAGTTTGATTTGGGAAGAAAGACCATTTCGATTAGTGTGGCTGAGTTTTGTGAGATGTGTTTGTTATATATTGTGAGGGTGTGTGATTACAATGCATGTGCTTGCATAATGCATGTGCTTGGCTATGCGCGTACATGTGTTTTGTGTGAACATGCTTGCGAGCGCATGCTTGTGTATGCGTGTTTGTGTGTGTGTGTGTGTGTGTGTGTGTGTGTGTGTGTGTGTGTGTGTGTGCGTGCGTGCGTGCGTGTGCGTGCGTGCGCGCGCGTGCATATGTGTATGCGTGGTTGTGTGTATGTTTGTTTGTGTGTTTGTGTGAGTGAGTGAGTGTGTGTGTGTGTGTCTGTGCATCTGTGTGTCTGTGTGTGTCTATCTGTGTGTGGGGGTACATGCACTATCAAGAGAACGTTACAAACAATGTTTTCTAGGAAATCGATGGAGGTTAGATTAGAAGAAACGAAATATGTTTGTGTGATAGACTTAAGAATATAATTATTCGCCCATAACATCACTATGCACTCCCACCAAATGTAAAGACATTCACAGCCAAGCATCCTGCCATGTGCTTGTCTGTTGTTAGAGCTTTTGTCACTGTTTATGCCGTCAAAGCAAAGCAGGTGGACTCCAAAAAAAATAGTTACTTCCCTCTTGTCGGTTGAGATGCAACGGACAACCAAGAACGTCAAAGAAAAAATGCATGGCGCTAGAAGCGATTGAGCTGACTCGCATCCTGCGGCTTCAAGCTTCGACGCCATTGTTGCATTGTCGCTATGGTATTTGACCGAGTGATGGAGGTAGACAACTCTAATTTTCGCGAAGTGCTCTCCCCTGGGTGTGTTTTTTGGAAAATAGTCTATTATTATTACAAGACATAGTGTATTGTGAAAGTCATTGTAAGCTAAAAACAAATTGTTTTCTGTTACCAAAACAAAAGTCTGAGCATGGTGTCCCCCGTGTGGTGGACCAGTCGTGTGCATCGGTAATAGTCATCATTCTTGTTCGTTGTTTATTGGTTGAAAAGTAAAGTTGTTGGTAATAGTCAACAACAACAAAATATCCCCCCCCCCCCCCCCCCCCCCCCCCCCCCCCCCCCCCCCCCCCCCGGCGGGCTTCCACCTTTCATGGTGGGGGGGCTTACGGAGAGTAGCCCAACAGCCTCCTAAAGTCCAACCACACGTCCTCGTCGTAGGAGGCGGGCAACGGCTTAGGCTGGCTTATGTGGTTAGGACCCTCCCGGGGGATACCGTGGGGTCTTTCAGCAGAAATAGTTCCCCCTTCTTCTGGAAGTTCTATGCTAGTAACTTCCCCTACTCTGTCACTCTCTTTGACTCTGTCTTTTCTCTTCTTTTTGCTTTCTGGCGTCTACTTTTTTCTGCCTTGTTGGTCCATTCACCTGCATTTTTGTTTGTGGCTCAAGCCACAAACATAACTTACTTTGTCGGTCGGTTTGTCGGTCGGTCGGTCTGTCGGTCCAAAATTGTCGCACATTTTGACAAAATTGTCGCACTTCAAATCGAGGCTACACTTCCGGCCGCTCTTTAAAATTATGTATTTTAAAAGCGTACAAAATAATAAACATATGTAATACAGACACTACAACAGACACGACGAGTATGCGGTGCTTCTTTTGATGAGTATAAGTAGGATACATAGTTTTAAATGTTTTCCAAAAGATATAAAAAGTTACGAAATGGTGCAGAGATAACATTCTGGTTTACAGATTAAAATTATTGAAAAGCCAGGGGAGGTAACTCATGATTGGAGTGGTAAAAATAGACCGCGTGCCACAAACTATTGCGATTTCGCGCTTGTTTCTATAAAACCCTTCCACGTTTTTCTTTTTTACAATTTATGACATGCCAGTTGTTTTTTTATTGTACACTGGCATCCATGCGTGATAATTACGCACTTGAGTGGGCACCTGTTGTCCATTCTGCAGTGCATATTCGCTTATATAGCATTTTGTATGTATTTTAGCTTATACTAGTATGTATTTGTTATCCTTTTTTACTGGTTTTTTAACCTGGATCCGATAAATGAGAGCATAGTAGCTCCACGTTTCCAGCACTGTGTGGACTTATGTGCTATAGGGTATAATAATGGAAGTGTCATGTTATGAATTGTACTACATTTTTTGTTTTCAGGTTTTGTACGTTGCTAAGATTCATGGATTTGTGTTTTGCTATACATGGTGGATTTTTATGCGGTGACAGTCCTGAGATAACCATAGCTGTTGACGGGACTATAACAGACTAACTAACTAACTAACAAAATATTGAGTCTCTCTTAGGTAGCTTCTTTCCTCCTCTGTTTCCTTGTATTGTCCCAAGTTAACTTTCTACTGTATATTTGCTCTATTTTATCACCGTTGTCTTTGCCGTGCAGTTCCCAAAATGTGACCCAGCACCACGAAAGGGACATTAAGTCCCTGGGCTTGTTTCTCACAAATATCTTCTTCTTTTTTATCAATTTTGAGTTAGGGGTATGTTCGTGTTCTCTAACATCTTATCTTTCATATTTACAACGGACAATCTTTAATATGGTCTCTAGGTGGTCTTATAAATGCTTTACAACGAGCAGTTCAGTTCATTTTCTTCAGCTAGGCTAGACTTTAGACTGTGTTTCCTCGAATTGTCTGAAGCATTCCAGTGTATAGTTTTCTCAGAATGGTCAGTTTGACACTTAATGTCCCTTTCGTGGTGCTGGGTCACAAATGATCCTTGTAATTCTGATATTTGGCTCGATATGATGAAGAATAATCCTAATGCGATAAGTGTGGATAGAGAATCGCTAGAGGATTGGCATCGTAATCAACTTTGGTGGAGGGGAGTTAATTAGATTGGTTCTGACCCACGCATTGCTAGATGATTGGTATCGTAATCAACTTTGGTGGAGGGGAGTTAATTAGAAAGAGAGTATTCCCCCTGTGTTCAATTTGCATAGAGAAACAAACTTCCTCACGGGTAGACTCGGCTGCCAAAGGGTATTATCCGTTGGCTGAAATGATCTGTTTGATACCCAGACTTCGTAGTCAGCACTTCTTGTGGACGCTACACTTGATCACCCGTGCTGTCTGACAGAATGCCAAAGATATGGGCAAGGCATGGCAAGGACATGTTCATGGAAATTAAGACGTAGCGAGCATGTGGATAATTGTCAATGTTGACGTCTTCCAGACAGACAGATAGACAGATCAAAGGTACGTTATGGTCTCTAAATTATTTTCAACGTGACATATAAGGTTTGGACAATGTGAGGTTGAGGCAGGAAGAGGGCGAGACAACTGGAAACACAATGACAACAACAACATCATTTTTTTCTCCACAAAGTCAATTTTGAAAATCTTCAATCCCACATCATCTTTCATCAACACACACAGACTATTCTCTTATATATATATTTTATTTTAACTATCATAATAGTGACCATATAACACAAAAAGGCAACGATGCTGGGACAAAATCAAAATCAAACAGGAGGAAAATATTTTTTTTTAAACGATTTATTAACTAAACATGAAGGGAACTAACAAAATAAAAGGTTTGCCATGGCTTTTATACAACTGAAGTTAATATATTACTCTCGAAAAAGAAAAAAAGAAGGCTGAAGTGGCAGTTCATAATGAATCAGAAATAGACCGCGCATTGTCAATGTTAAGAACTGCTCTTAAAGGGGCACCCTGATGGATGAGGTTTTGTAACAAACACGTCGAGATCACCCGAAAAACACCCTTTACAGAGATTTGCAACACTCGCTTTGCTCTGGTTTCCTTGAAATCAAACCGTCATATCGGCGATTCCTCCTTGGCGGAGGTGCTGGAAGTCAAATTATTTCACACAAAGAGAAGGCGTGTTCCGTCTCTTTTCTAATGGCTGCCAAATCGTTTGCACGAACTGTTCGCAATACAAGCCTTTTTATTTTTATTATTTTTAATTTTATGCAGTTTGTCTAAAGGAGTTTCGCTCACAACAAAGGAAATACCTCCTTTTTTTTACTGCACTACAAAAAACCCGAAAACGCTTCAACCACAATGAGTGTCCTCCACCCACCCCATCCAAAATGGGTACTATCTCCGCCAAGGAGGAATCGCCGTTTTGACGGTTTACTTTCTAGGAAACCAGAGCAAAGTGGCTGTTCCGATCCTTGAAAAGTCTGTCTTTCTGGTGATCTCGACGTGTTGCATGCAAAAAATCACCCGTCAGGGTCCACCTTTAAGACCAAAATAAGTATATAACCTGCGATGTAAAACACGACACCGATTGCCAACATGTTGAGCACGGAAGGCAAAACATTTGTTAATATCCGTTCAGGGTTGGGTGCCTGGGGTGACTGCCCTGTAGCTTTCGGGGAAAAAACCAGGAGATTGATGGAAGACCGAACAAAGGAAAAAAAGAGGCTGGTGGGTGGGAAAGCTCTCGGTTTCATCTGTAATTACCGGTGTCATGAGTTATTTTTTACATTGGCCAATGTGTATCATCTAAAATTTAACA
>CM065680.1:39297990-39307990 GCA_017654935.2 Phymorhynchus buccinoides | reverse complement strand
CGTTATGCGCCTGAGAAATATGGTTATTTCCAGCGGGCCATTTCCAGCATGTCCGTCTTCGGCTGGATAACACATTTGTAAGCGTTTGTAGAACACAGGCTAGGAGAATGGACCGGTAAGGCGGAAAGACAGTAGATGACAGTAAGCAAAGGGGAAAAGGCAGAGTCAAAGAGAGTGACAGATTAGAGGAAGTTACAAGCGCAGAACTTCCGGAAGGTGGGGGAACTATTTATACACAACATACCCCACCACCACCACCACCCCAGGTATCACCACGTGGAAAGGGAGTCAAAAATGAATCTCGTCGATTAGAAGTACGCTCAGAACAGGACTCGCTATTCGGAATCCACGAGGCATCGCCCCTGTCTCACAACATGTTGCATCAATAGTTTGATACGTGTGTGTCAGGATACCTGCTAGATGCAGGCTAAGCCGTCGTCCTTTGTGAACGGGCCCAATGGCATGAGACATCATAACCCTTTCACCGCCAGCCATGTTTGAACTACACTTTTCCATTAAACTTACAAGGGTACAGAAAATAATTCATCTGCGATATTGGGGATTTATCTGTGACATGTTTAGAATAGGGCTTTAAGCTTACAAGGGTACAGAAAATAATTCATCTGCAATATTGGGGATAGTATCTGTGACATGTTTAGAATAGGGCTTATCCTTACGTGCCCGAAATTAAGAACACAAGATCATTGGATAACAGACCCTGAGAACAAGGCTTTTAATGACATGAGTGTTACATCATTGTGGTGCAAAAATGCGATATCAGCGGTGAAAGGGTTAAAAGGTCGCTCTGTTTGTTTTGGTGTCCTTTTTTTTTTGCGTGGTCTATAATTATTTTCTGTTTGAAATCTGGACAGATTGGTTAATTTACAGGAATAGGACACTTTTGACGCTTTGTAATAGCTTCTGTGTGGGTGCGTAGCGCTTCCGCTACGTATCGAAAGAACTACCCGTTGTTACCACTACGACCCATAGAGAAAACATTCATGATGACTGTGCCAATCTGTCAGTTTGAATTCCGACAAACTAACCCTAACCCTATTCCTAACCCTAACCCGAACCCTTTTCCTAACCTAACCCTATTCCTTACGTAAGTTTAACCCTATTTCAGCCCTAACCCTAACCCTTAGTTGCTGTAGTGATTAAGCCCAGTAGTGTTACCGATACGTAGTGACAGCCGTACTGATTCATCTTGGTAGTGTTGTCGATACGTAGCGATAGCGGGGTGTCCCCGTTTCTGTTGTTGCCGTGGTTAATGATGATGATGATGATGATGATGATGATGATGATGTTGTTGATTATGTGCTCACTGCGTGTGATTGAAGGTTTTTTTTGAGGGGGTTGTGTGTGTGTTTATGTTGTCGTTTTTGCTTTATGTGTATTTGTTTCTCGCATTTAAATAACGTTGGAGTGACAGCAAAATAGCTAGGCGAAGAGCACCATGATGCGACGCATATTATTAGTTTTCTTATGTGCTTCTTATTACTGATTTATTTTGATTCCTTACTTCCTCTACGTTTCTTTCTTTCTATTTCTGGATACAGAATGTCAGCATGATTGATCCCCTTACACCCCACCTTTTTTATTCATTACTATTTTCTAGAATACTTGCATTTTGGGGGGTTTTGCTGTGTTTGGGTTTGTTTTTTCCTTACAAACTTGCACACTTTTTACAGCTCCTAAGATCGTTCGTTTGTATGTCGTCCTCTCCATCATTGTCGATGTGTACTGTGTGGGTGGAGGGGTCATAAAAGCGAACTTGGCACATTCTTTTTTGTTGTTGAGAATGATGCTTTGCTTGCCTCCCTTTAGCTCTGATCCACGCATTGATAGATGATTGGTATCGTAATCAACTTTGGTGGAGAGGAGTTAATTAGAAAGAGAGTTATCCCCGTTTGTTCAATTTCGGTAGCTCCTCTCCTGACCTCACTATTTCTGTTTTTGATTAACCAAAATTCCTCTCGAGGCTTACCAGTTTGTTCTGTGTTGTGTGTTGTTTATGTTTAACATAATTATTCAAGGTTAGAAGGCTATGCCACTCTGTGATAGATGTTGATTTGTTTGTATGTCGTCCTCTCCACCATTGTCGATGTGTACTGTGTGGGTGAAGGGTCATAAAGGCGAACTTGGCACATTTTTGTTGTTGTTGAGAATTATGCTTTCTTTGCCCCTAGCATTGCTAGATGATTGGTATTGATCGTAATCAACTTTGGTGGAGGGGGGGGGGGTAATTAGAAAGAGAGTTCTCCCCATTTGTTCAATTTCGTTATCTCCTCTCTTGGCCTCACTATTTCATTCTTTAATTAACCAAAATTCCTTTCGAGGCTTACCAATTTGTTCTGTGTTGTGTGTTGTTTATGTGTAACATATTCAAGGTTAGAAGGCTATGCCACTCTGTGATAGATGTTAATTTGTTTGTATGTCGTCCTCTCCACCATTGTTGATGTGTACTGTGTGGGTCAAGGGTCATAAAGGCGAACTTGGTACATTCTTTATCATACATACATAACATGTTATACATCTGTATCGTTAAAAAATCGGGGCTTTCCTGGAGTTGCACTGCCTCCGGGCATTGCCTCCAGGATCGTTCCCACCATCTTTATATCTACTAATGTCCCATATGTGTCTGTTTTAGACCGGAGGACGCTAAGCGGATTTTCATTCTTTATTTTTTGTATTGTTAAAAATTCGGGACTTTCCTGGTGTTGCACTGCCTCCGGGCATTGCATCCAGGATCGTTCCCACCATCTTTATATCTACTAATGTCCCATATGTGTCTGTTCCAAACCGGAGGACGTTAAACAGATTTTCATTCATTTTATTTTTAGTTATAATAATATATCTGTATTGTTATTTTTGTTGGGACTTTACTTGTGTTGCACTGCCTCCGGGCATTGCCTCCAGGATCGTTCCCATCATCTTTTTATCTACTAATGTCCCATATGTTTCTGTTCCAGACCGGAGGAATTTAAACAGATTATCATTTGTTTTGAGAATGATGCTTTGTTTGCCTCCCTTTAGCTCTGATCCACGCATTGCTAGATGATTGGTATCGTGATCAACTTTGGTGGAGGGGGAGTTAATTATAAAGAGAGTTATCCCCCTTTGTTCAATTTCGTTCCCACAAAGCATTTCCCAGAATGACGGAGGCACAGGAGGGTGAGCGATTAGTAGGGCAAGGTCAGCACTGCTAATCTAGCAAAGGAAGTGACTTATTGACCTCGCTGCCTCCGATTACCCGCTCTCTTCCTTCCGCCTCAATTAGCATTATTATATTATACACTATGAATTATAGCCTCTGGGGACGTCTTAGCACTTTGACATCATTATCCGCTCATAATTTGATGACTTTTGATATAATTATCCAAGCCTCATTTCCTTGGGGAAAGGGGCTATAATCGTTATTGTCTCCTTTAAGGGCCAGCCACACGTCCGCTGGAAGCGCGAATGACATTTTGTTGTTGGAGACCACGTGATCGAATCGTATCATACAGTCGTACGATTTTAGCTGACGTGTGGCTGGCCCTTTAGGGTCTGTTTTCACCAAGTGTTCTCTTCTCTCTCTCTCTCTCTCTCTCTCTCTCTCTCTCTCTCTCTCTCTCTCTCTCTCTCTCTCTCTCTCTCTCTCTCTCTCTCTCTCTCTCTCTCTCTCTCTCTCTCTCTCTCTCTCTCTCTCTCTCTATCTCTATCTCTTTTTCGCTCTCTCTCTCTATCTCTCTCTCTCTCTCTCTCTCTCTCTCTCTCTCTCTCTCTCTCTCTCTCTCTCTCTCTCTCTCTCCTCTCTCTCTCTCTCTCATACACACACACGTACATACATATACACACAGGTAGAGAGTGAGAGAGAGAGAGAGAGGGAGAGAGAAATAAATAGATAGATAGAGAGAGAGAGAGAGAGAGAGAGAGATAGAGGAGAGAGAGAGAGAGAGAGAGAGAGAGAGAGAGAGAGAGAGAGAGAGAGAGAGAGAGAGAGAGAGAGAGAGAGAGAGAGAGAGGGGGGGGGGTATCAGCCCGTGAACACTATCTTGAAACGCTTAATAAAATCTCGATGTTCAATTTCACAATATTTACGGCGCCGGGAAACGCCGATCAAAGTGGACCTAATCTTATGTAGGGCCTAATTAATTGATTGCATAAGCCTACAATCGTAGAGGCATTTTGGGTATTTAGTACTCATTAAACAGGCAGTCGATGAACTTTTGCGCAAATTTGCTTGTGTATCTAAAAATTCTTACTTGTTGCTATTGATCCTGGCTGCTCACTGTGTTATCAGAGTCATTCGCGAATTATTGTCGTTTCATAGCTTCATAGCAGAACAGGGGGGGCGGTAAGGAATCGTATTATGAAGTAGAACTACTGCTTGGAGGTCACTGGTTCGAAAGTTAGCACAGAAGATTATATAAATACGTCCAACCCACAAACACTCGGACCCAACACCTCTCTCTCTCTCTCTCTCTCTCTCTCTCTCTCTCTCTCTCTCTCTCTCTCTCTCTCTCTCTCTCTCTCTCTCTCTCTCTCTTCTCTCTCTCTCTCTCTCTCTCTCTCTCTCTCTCTCTCTCCCTCTCTCTCTCTCTATCTCCTCTCTCTCTCTCTCTATCTCTCTCTCTCTCTCTCTCTCTCTCTCTCTCTCTCTCTCTCTCTCTCTCTCTCTCTCTCTCTCTCTCTCTCTCTCTCTCTCTCTCTGGGGGCGTGGGGGGTGGGGGCATGTGGGGGGTGGGTGGGGGTGTGAGTGCGAGGGAGGGGGGGAGACTGGGGTTTTTTTTTTTTTTTCGGGGGGGGGGGGGGTGTTTCTTTAGTCTTGAACTGCTGTTGTGAGTCCATTTCTTTCCTTTTTGTATTAAATTACTTTGTATATTTTTGTCACAAATTATTGCCATTTTTTGGTGTGTGTTTTTTTGTTCATCATTTTCTTCATTAATTGTTATTTATTTGCTTAGGGGCAACGGTGTAAAAAATTTAAAAAAACGCTACCCAGCTTATCTGTTTTACCCTCAATAAAAAACAAACTCATTCGTATTCGTATTAGTATTCGTATCCTATCTCTCCCCCTTGGGGAAAATTTGCCTCTCTAGTATATATTCCCCCATAATTTCCGGAGTGTTTTATGCTGTCAGGAGAGAACGGAAGACAGACTCGTGTCGTTTTGGTTATTGCTGAAACTAGCTTATGCAAAACAGGGTAGTTTTTCAGCGTTCATCTTGATACGTAGGTGAAGACGGGGTAAAAAACCCATGGGTGGGTAAGAAGCCCATGCCAATTATCTCATGAAATAAAGCAAATTTCAGTCACATTTTGCCCATGAGACGAGTGTTAATGTTTAGCATTCGTCTCATTGGCAAGTTTGACTGAAATTTGCACATTAACACTCTTGGTAGTGAGAGAGAGAGAGAGAGAGAGAGAGAGAGAGAGAGAGAGAGAGAGAGAGAGAGAGAGAGAGAGAGAGAGAGAGAGAGAGAGAGAGAGAGAGAGAGAGAGAGAGAGAGAGAGAGAGAGAGAGAGAGAGAGAGAGAGAGAGAGAGAGAGAGAGAGAGAGAGAGAGGCAGAGAGAGGCAGAGAGAGAGAGATATATCGGAGCAGTAGCAACAAGTCAAGTCCGTGTAACTCAATAGCAGCTAAAGCAAATAAAAAGATGTGTCAGTGAAAGAAATTTCGTACCCAAATTTATCTGACATTTGGTTCCGTAGTTGCCTGAATTCTGTGCAAGAGAAAACCAGGAATAAAAGACATGATAGACATGGTAAACAGAGCAAAAGGGCAGGATAATAATGACGAACAACTCTTTTTTTAAACAAAAATTCATTTTTTTGTAAACGCTGGTTTGCATAGAATCATTTTCGTAAGCACTTTTGACCACAGTTCAGAAAAACGCGTATCCGTATTCTCCCTTCTCTATTCCTTATCCTTCTTTATCCCTCTCCAACCACCACCCAACACTTGTTATCTCTCCGTCCATTCTTGCTCATAAACCTCTGTTCCTGGGGTTTTTACCCTTTCTTCACATTTCTACTCTACATTATTTATTTATTTTTAAATTGCATGAGGCAACATCGACTTTTGTTGTCATTAATGTTATGTACAAAAAAAAAAAATATTTTCTTTTTCTTCCCCTTTTTTCATCTGATTTTGCTGAAATTTTCAGGATCGTATGAATATGCGAAATTTTCCGAAACACCGCTAAAAAAACCGGCACATTCAGTCACATTCAAATCTTAAATAACTCAAGAACTGCTGGACAGATTGCGTTCATATTCAAATTATGTAGGCCTACTAAAAAGTAAATTGGCAACACTTCCGGTTTAAATACAAACCGGAAGCATGCACTGGAAGTGCCCAGGGTAAGGATATCAGGTTGATTTTGGATTTTGTTGCCCTTACCCAGGAGTTTGTTGGGGACATCTTCAGTACTTTGGTGGCGGTTATTCAAATTTATGTCAGTTAATATGTGTCAGATGCAACAATTAATTGTTTTGTGTTTTCGTGTTTCTCGCCTGATTCCGTTGACATGTGCATCCATATAATTATGTGCATACAAAATATCACTGTATTGCTAGCATTGTTCCCCCTGGCTTACATGACTCCAAAGATAGAGCACTTGACATGCAATAATAATTATAGTAAATTTGATTAAAAATGTTTGTCCCTATGTCTTTAGACGCGAACATTACAATTAAAACCAGTTAAATTAACTTGGTACTTGATCTATTTTCTAAAACAAAAGCTTAAATGGTGCTAACTTAGTTTTTCCTGCTCAATAGGGAGGCAATGACAGAAGCCAGCCTGGGGCAGCTGTTTCGACCCTTGAGGGTCTCATCAGCCAGGCACTGGATGGGTTCTTGTTCTACCAAGTATATATATTAACGTAAAGACAGCCTTATATAGTTACGGCTCGCCCTATTGTCATTTTAATCCTTGACAAAGTCCAGAATACATAGCCGGACGAAATATTGGGGTAAATTGTATACCCTCTTGTTGTGTGGTGTCTTTTTAAATTGTGATTGTTCTTTTATGTAAAGGCATTGTGAAAGAATCTTCAATCTATTATAACCATATCTATTATAACCATATTGACCAACACTCAAAACAATTAGCATAAATCAATATCAGTTGGAAACCGAAAGTCACAGCACATGAAAAACGAAAGTAGCAAAGGACCGCTACTCCCATTACCCGGTAGCCCGATTACTCCCCTTGATTTCCGGTCACGCGGTTCCTTTGCCTTATCAAATCACTTTTCATTTTTCCTCGCTTGTGGAAGCATCTTTTGGAAGCCATTTGGTTTTCTTCAAGTTTTGAAAATTGTGATTGTTCTTTCATGTAAAGACATTGTGAAAGAATCTTCATTGTCATTGCCGCAGGTTCCTTCGACTCAGCGGACGTGGTGAAGTTCCGCGACGGGGAGCGCGCGCTGTTGGTCATCACGCCGACCGCTGTGGCCAGCACCACCAACACCTCTCTCTTCCACCAGAGAGTGCTGCACTACAACGCCTTACCTCCCTTCCAGTTCCCCAACCCCTTCAACTTTACCAAGAGGGTCAGTCAACATGGTTTTGTTTTTTGGTGTGTACATAATGACTCACAAATGTAACCCATGCACGGGATCGCTACTAATATATATTTGTTTAATAGTTTAGCCTTTTATTAATTCCAGGTTTATGAAGACAATTTGTGACCCAGCACCACGAAAGGGACATTAAGTCGCTGAGCTAGTTTCTCACAACAGGCTTGCAGAGTTAAAAATCTAAAACAAATGTGTTTGAGTTATGGGTATTTCGTGTTTCCTAACATCCTATCTTTCATATTTATAAAACAAATATTTAATATGGTCTCTAAATGATCTTATAAGTGTTTTATAATGAGTAGGTCAATGCATGTTCTTCAGCTAGGCTTGACTTTAGACTGTGATTTCTCAAAATGGCTGACGCTCACCCTACTGTTAACTTTAACTGGTCATAACTTTGGAACGCAAAAGGATACAAGAATGGTTCTTCCATCAATAGAAAGAGAATTGTCTGAAGTTTTTAGAGGTATAATTCTCGCAGAATTGTCACTTTGACACTAATGTCCCTTTCATTGAAGGCATGAAGAACTACAACCGTTTGCTTTTGTGTGTTTGTTTGTTTGTTGTTGTATTTCCCAGGATGATTTTGAGTGCTCCAGGAATTAACGGGTTTGGTTATCTTGTACTTTAGCCACCCCCTCAAATTTTTGCATTGAACATTTTCACTTGCAAGCAACATTCTGTGCCATTTTTTTAAAAGGGGATAAGGTTAGAATGAGCCTAGGATTAGTTTCATAAAACTGAAAGAAGCAGACTTTGAGACTGAGGGGGGTGACATGAGCTTGTGACTAAAATACGAGATTGCCATGTTTCCATTTGTATTCCATTTTCAGACAGAAAAGAAAAAGATTTAGAGGTGCAAAAACAATTTTGCAGTATCAGTGCCTTCGTTATCCGAACAAAATCCTCACTCATGTGTGGGCTCAAAAGATCAGGATGTAGTACATACAGTCTTGCGTTTATTAAAGACCCCCCACGTCACGTGTCAAAATCACGGTTTCCACGTGTTTTCCCTCTTATAGCTGGTAAGAAATCTTAAGAAATCTTCCTAGCATAAGAGGGAATGTGACACGTGACGTTGGGGGTCTTTAAGGGCCAGCACAAACACAATATTTTCAGAAATGAGGATTTATACTGCTTCTTGGTGACACGAAAGGGCAATACTTTTAGAACTAAGTTGACCATGCCACCTAGTGACGAGTCAGGGACAGATACTTTTATGTGGCTATATATACTACTACTTCGTGACAGGCAAGGGCGATAATCTTATGTAGGTGGTGCACACAATCTCAGTGAATGAGACGGGTAGAAAATTGGCAGTATAAAGCCTCATTAGTTTGCAAGACATTTGACATTTTCTTCGAAAGTGTTTTTCAAAGACGAAAATGTCTGAAAACGGGTTACCATGGAAACTGTTGTTTTCTGAAGCTCTTTAAGGTATCATGGAAAATGGAACTATTGTAGCCTCTCATGCATTACATCTTCTTCATAAACCTGACAAATCTAAACGATAGTTTGATTCTTAAAACCCTTTCATCGCCACTGTCGCCTCTTGGCACCACAATGATATAACACCCATGTCACTGAAAGGCATCAAATGAGGGTCTGGTATCCAGTGACATTGTGTTCTTAATGTTGGGAGTTAAGGAGAGGCCTTATTTTATGCATGTCACAGAGGAATCCCCAAATATTGCAGACAGAATCTTTTCTCTGGCCAGGTAAGTTTTGGTTGAAAAATGGCTAGCGTTGAAAGGGTTATTATTTGTTTTTAAATAGGATACGCGATTTTGTGGGTTGCATTGTTTTTAGTCACCCTATAATAGTAGATCAATATCATCATATCTCTTTTGTTTTTCCCTTCTTCTTTTTTGTTCACTTTTAACATAATCATCAGCTTCCCCCTCTATACCCCCTCTTCCTCCTCCTCCCTCCATCTCCTCCGCCTTCTCACCATGCCAACGATGATTTGTTTGCTTCGTCTGTTTGCTTTTTGTCGCTGTCCATTTTATCCCTGCATTAAAGATGGCTGGCCAAGTTAGAAGGGGTTTAACATCGTTTGTTTGAATATTCCACGAAAGCTGATGCTGTTGTTGGCAGCACCAGAGAAAACCTATTTAAAACAAAACATTACGGATCAGCTTCCTCCTCTCACGACTCATCGTCTCCCAAGAGAGGCGTGATTTGATTAAAGACACACTAACCCACCACGATTAAGTCCCTTGGTTTGTTTTTCTGTGTAGCTATGACCCACGTACAAATGCCCCCAACTTCAAATTGAGTCTGCTCTTTGAAAAGGATGTTTCGTTTTGAATGTGGGGATATTTGTATGGGAGTCAAACCTGGTCAAAACAAGACATCTTACCAGCTATAAGAGGGAAAACACGTGAAACCCGTGATTTTGACACGCGATCTGGTGGGTCTTTAATGTTT
>CM065680.1:39275490-39282990 GCA_017654935.2 Phymorhynchus buccinoides | reverse complement strand
CTTTTCTTTGGATCAATAGCGTGACGTAGGGCAGCGGGACGAAGTCGCACCATTCTTCCACGAGATCTTCGTCTGGCTGAGTCATCCGTTTTTTGCAGATGTCCTCATTCATCTTGCTTGGTACAACTGCCGCTGAATGATCCGGCTTTAGTACTGCTGATCCTGCTCTCTCTCTCTCTCTATGTTCATTAAAGACCCACTGACCCACCACGAGTAAGTCCCTTGTTGTTGTATTTTTCGGGTAGCTGTGACCCACATACAGATGCCTCCAACTTCAAATTGAGGCTGCTCTTTAAAATGATGTTTCGTTTTCAATTTGGGGGCATTTGTATGGGAGTCAAACCTGGTCAAAACAAGATTTCTTACCAGCTATAAGAGGGAGAACACGTGAAACCCGTGATTTTGACACGTGATTTGGTGGGTCTTTAAAGACACACTGACGCACCACGATTAAGTCCCTGGGGGGGGGGGGGGGGGTTTCTGGGTAGCTGTCACCCACACAACACAAATGTCCCCAACTTCAAATTGAGGCTGCTCTTTAAAATGATGTTTCGTTTTCAATTTGGGGGCATTTGTATGGGAGTCAAGCCTGGTCAAAACAAGATGTCTTACCAGCTATGAGAGGGAAAATACGTAAAACCCGTGATTTTGACACGTGATATGGTGGGTCTTTAAAGATACACTGACGTACCACGATTAAGTACCTTGGGGGGGGGGGGGGGGTTCTGGGTATAGCTGTGACCTGCTCTCTCTCTATGTTCATTAAAGACCCACTGACCCACCACGATTAAGTCCCTTGGGTTTGTTCTGGGTAGCTGTGACCCACATACACATGTCCCCAACTTCAAACTTCAAATTGAGGCTGCTCTTTAAAATGATGTTTCGTTTTCAATTTGGGGGCATTTTATATTGGAGTCAAGCCTGGTCAAAACAAGATTTCTTACCAGCTATGAGAGGGAAAACATTGTGAAACCCGTGATTTTGACACGTGATATGGTGGGTCTTTAAAGACACACTGACGCACCACGATTAAGTCCCTTGGGTTTTTTTCTGGGTAGCTGTGACCCACATACAAATGTCCCCAACTTCAAATTGAGCCTGCTCTTTAAAATGATGTTTCGTTTTCAATTTGAGGGCATTTGTATGGGAGTCAAACCTGGTCAAAACAAGATCTCTTAGCAGCTATGAGAGGGAAAACATTGTGAAACCCGTGATTTTGACACGTGACCTGGTGGGTCTTTAAATCATCCATCAGACCATCCCCCCCACCCCATACAGTGCTTGTGAAGAATGAATGGCCTGTCTTTACCAACCGCCTCCATCCAGCACGCTAAATGGGCCTGTCTACTCATATGGCGCGGCAAAGATACAAAACTCTATCTAGCTGTTCGATAGAGTTTCGAAACTGTATCTATCAGTTCGATAGAGTTTGAAAACCCTATCTATCTGTTCGATAGAGTTTTAAAACTCTGTCGAACAGCTAGATAGGGTTTCCACAAAATAACCCTATCGAGATATAGTTTTTCTATCGCGATTTATGATTGGTACATGGCTTCAGCGACAAGTTTGTGGCCTTGGCAGGGCAGTGACCTGTGAATTTGAATAAGACGATAGGCCTAGGCCCCTACATGTAGTCAAACAAACATGGCAGCTGAATTTGAAGTCTCAGTTTTCAATTTGTACACCTTTTAAAAGTAAATGAAATCTATTTCAATTATTAAAAACATAAACATTTATTATTATTAGAATGCCACCTATTAGGCTAGGTGTAGGTCACAGTCAAAGATACTAGTCCTATCTACCAAAGAAATGCTTCGTTTAAAAAAAAGTATCAAAATGGCGCGTTCGATAGAGTTTTACGACGAGAAACTCTATCTAGCTGCTCGACAGAGTTTTGAAACTCTATCTAACTGCTAGCTATAGTTTAGAAACTGTATCTAACAGTTCGATAGGGTTTTTAAACTCTGTCGAACTGCTAGATAGAGTTTTGTATCTTTGGCGCGCCATATACTCAGTGCATGCGATTTGATCCAAATGCCTTTGTGACTGCGATGGCTTCGAGTCATGATTCACGTGAAATACTGCCGTCTAAAAGTAACAGGGAGAAAGGTGGCAGAGTGGTTATTAAGACGTTCGTCTGCCATTAATGTAATGCGCGACTGCAGCGTGAGTGACCCTTGTTCGAATCCCGGCCTCCTCGCCCTTTCTTTCTAGCTTTCTAGCTTGACAGGAAAATCGAAGTGAACGTCGAGTCCTTCGGATGGGGACTTAAAGCTAGTCTGACCACGGCAGTTGAAAGTCGGTAAGAGCAGGGAGATATCCCGCTGCCTGGTATAATCAAATTGATAGCTAGGTCTGCCAAGTGTGCCCACACCTCCTCCTCACCCTGTGCCACCCCCCCCCCCAAAAAAAAAAATAATAATAAATTGGGTAGACGCTGCACTTGCGGCGACGCGCTCTCCGGGGGAGAGCAGCCCGAATTTCACAGAGATAAGTCTCTGTGACTAGAATATACCAAATACCAATTATTTCTACTATTTTCGTTCACTATACTCATGTAGGCCCCAATACACGAATCAAATAAATGTCTGATACAAAAATACAGATATTTCATCAGATTCGTGTACGGGGTGGGGTGGGGGTGGGGGGTACAAATATATTAAACAAAGCTAGTAGGATTTCATCAGATTCGCTTAGACAGTAGAATTTCACGAGAATCATGCCTCACAAATGTCACAATCGGATCGTATTTGGATCGAATCGTATGCAGTGAGTCAGTCTCTTATGGAATAGCGAAGGCCACAGTTAGTTCTTGAACACCCCCGTGGGGATACCTGGGGGTGGGGTCTTTTGTATGAATAGTTCCCCCACCTTCTGGAAGTTCTGTGCTCGTAACTTCCTCTAATCTGTCACTCTCTTTGACTCTGCCTTTTCCCTTTGCTTGCTGTCATCTACTATCTTTCTGCCTTTACCGGTCCATTCTCCTGTCTTTTTTTTTTCCACGAAACATTTTCAAAAAGATTTACCTGCAGCCGAAGTCGGACATGCTGGGCCCTAATTATTTGTTAGTTAGACCGCATAACGGCAGCATGACGCATCTGCGCTCATGATTGACAGGAAACTGTCTAAGCGATCGAAGAAGAAGAAGAAGAAGAAGGGGTTCGGGAAGGGTTCCAGAAATGTAATATTGAAGGGAATAATGTAGTAGTCGCGATTGTATTTTTCTTGCTCAAATATTACGCTTTAATCACATACAATTTTTAAAAAAGTGGAAGTATGCCTATAAAACGGGTTTATGCTTTACGTCAAGGAAAAACGAATGCGTGTATTGTACTGCTTAATAAAGGTGTCCTCAAAAGTGTATGTAGAGGAATGAATAAAGTTGAAATCATTATTTTGTTCAATTACATATTTAAGACTTTCTTCTATTTTCGCATGTACAAAAAACAAGTAATGCACATGCATACTTATTAACTAAATAGGTCGACCAGAGGATATTAGTCAATTATTTAAGGCATTATTTAAGGTGACGAGGCTGCAATGGCCATCACGTTTTTTTGGTGCCCCCCCCCCCCCCCCCGCATTTCTCGGTTAATTTTTTGTTTGTTTCTTACCATACATTGGTTGTTTGATTGTTTGTTTATTTGATTATGTTTCAGTCTTCGCTATCTATGTGTCAGTATGTTGTTATACACGAACAGGTTAAAATCAAACAACGATAGCATCAAACCGTCATGAAGCAAACTAATCTAAGGAAGGGCAACGCTTATCTCATACGCAATGCAAAACCATTGTCAAGATATGTCTTCGCCAGAATAAAACAACATATTCACTGTGCCTATAAATGATGCTCTGCTTCCTAAAAAAGAAATAACGTAAATTGATAAGAGTGTCCAGAAAATCAGGTCAAATTAAGCATTGATTTTCTGCTGTCAAAAATTATTAAGATTTTATGCACAGAAAAAAGAATAAATGTACACTAAAGTGTCATTTTCAGAACCAAAAAAATTGAACCACTTAAGTGCAATTGCTCAAGGGTTCCTAGGATTGCTGAAATATTTTTACACTATTTTTTTATGTCTTTTATCTTTGAACTTGTCATTAAAAATAAATCTTGATGATATGATAGTTGAGGTGACGACGTGTGTGTGTTGTGTGTGTGTGTGTGTGTGTGTGTGTGTGTGTGTGTGTGTGTGTGTGTGTGTGTGTGTGTGTGTGCGTGCGCGTGTGCGTGCGTGTGTGCGTGTGTGTGTGTGTGTGTGTGCTCGTTCTTTAGTGTAACGTCTGTTCGCCTGTAAGTGATATTAGACAAAGTGGGTGGGGGGAAGAGAGGGGGGGGGGGGTGCGTGGTGTAGTGATTGTTTGTGTATGACTGTATAATTATAGTTGGTGGTTAGTGTGTTGAGAGTGTGTGTATGTTGTGTATATGTGTGTGCTCGTGCGTGCGTGCGCGTGTGTGTGTGCGTGCGTGTATGTGTGCGTGCGCGCGCGCATGTGTGTGTGTGTGTCACTTATTATTTTGTCTGTATGTATGTTCAATATGTGTTTGTCTGTCTGTGCAGATCACGGACTACGCGGCCTACATGTACGATGCGGTCTGGCTGTACTCAGTCGCCGTGGCGGAGGTGCTGAATGAAGGGGGCAGTGTGAGGGACGGGGCGGCCATCGTCAACCACATCCGTGGCCGCTCTTACAGAAGTCAGTTCTCTATCTCCCATCCACCACCCCCAACCCACCCCCACACACACCTACCCGGTTGTTGTTTTTTCTTTCCTTGGGGATACCGGGGGTCTTTTATGCAAATAATAATAATAATAATAATAATAATAATGAGGGAAATGTATATAGCCTAGCGCCCATCCTACTATGTAGGCTACAGGGCGCTTTACAGAGAATTGAAATGGAATAAAAACATGAAACAAAAATCCAATAACATGAGCAGACAAAACAATACCGGTCAGACTTCGTTTGGCCGGTAAAAATGCACATAACAATCAGCAACAACAACTGCTGTGACTACTACTACTACTACTACTACTACTACTACTACTACTACTACTACTACTACTACTACTACTACTACTACTACTACTACTACTACTACTACTACTACTACTACTACTACTACTACTACTTATAATAGGCCTAATACACGTATGCATTGTTACACAATTCGCAAGCATGAAATAACAGTATTATATCCCCCACTTTGCTGGGAGATCTATCTTTCTAATTCCCTCTAATCTATCACTCTCTTTGACTCAGAGTATTCTTTGACCCTCAATAAAGATGCTTTTGACTTGCCTTGACTTGGCTTGACTTGACTCTTGCCTTTTCCATGGGCTTACTATCATCTAGGCCTATCTATCTTTCTGCTTTACTCACCACACAGTCCGTTCTCCTGCCTTTGTTCGAGAAACTCTTAGGGGGAAGACGGGGTAAAAAGCGCATGGGCGGGTAAGAAACCCACCCCAATTATCTCATGAAATAAAGAACATTTCAGTCAAATTTGCCCATGAGACGAATGCTAGACATTAACGCTCGTCTCATGGGCAAAATGAGACTGAAATTTGCTTTATTTCATGAGATAATTGGAGTGGGTTTCTTACCCGCCCATGCGCTTTTTACCCCGTCTTCCCTACAAAGATTTTCTCTCTAACCGAAGACGGACATGCTGGGCCCGTGCGAACTATTTCTTAGTTAGGTGCATAACGGCAGCATGACGCATCTGCGCTCATATGACAGGAAACTCTTTGAGCGATCGACGACGAAGAAGAAGAAGAAGAAGAAGAAGTTCTCTGTCTGTTTGTCTGTCCGTCTGTTTCTCTTTCTCGCTCTCTCCCCCTCTCTCTTGTCTAAATCCTTGATCCTTGAAAAATAACGTTTTTGAAATCTGAAGTCTCTTATAAAAAAAATATCTCTCTGACTGTCTGTCTGACTGTATGTCCTTGGTTCAACTATCTGTTTGTCTGTCTCGCTCTGTCTCGCTTGCCTAAATTCTTTATCCTTATAAAACAAAGTGTGTACATTCTGAAGTCCCTTGTGTCTCTCTGTTTGACTTTCAGAAATTCTGTCTGTCTGTTTGTTTGTTTGTTTGTTTGTTTGTTTGTTTGTTTGTTTGTCTGTTTGTCTCACTCTGTCTGTCTTGCCTGAAACTCGAAAAGTAAAGTTTCTACACTGTGAAGTCGATTATGTCTGTCTCTCTGTTTGACTTTCTGAATATAACATATTATGTCTGCTTGTGTTTCTGCCTGCCTCTCTCTCTCTCTCTCTCTCTCTCTCTCTCTCTCTCTCTCTCTCTCTCTCTCTCTCTCTCTCTCTCTCTCTCTCTCTCCTCTCTCTCTCTCTCTCTCTCTCTCTCTCTCTCTCTCTCTCTCTCTCTCTCTCTCTCTCTCTCTCTCTCTCTCTCTCTCTCTCTCTCTTCCCTCTCTCTCTCTCTCTCTCTCTCTCTCTCTCTCTCTCTCTCTCTCTCTCTCTCTCTCTCTCTCTCTCTCTCTCTCTCTCTCTCTCTCTCTCTCTCTCTCTCTCTCTCTCTCTCTCTCTCTCTCTCAATACTATCTCGTATTCGACAATCCCTCTTGCTCTTCGTCTTTATAAATCTGATATCAACCTGCCCCCCACCACCGCTCGTTCGCTCTCTACTTCTCTCTCTTCTCTTTCACTCTCTATTCTCCATCCATCCATCCTCCACCTCTTCTCACTTACTTCTACATTCATTTCTCATTTTCATATTCTACGCACAAACGCAGCATCAGCATCGGCTACAGCAATAACAACGATTATATGACAAAACACTGAATGAGTTATTTCATTTCAAGCCACCCTGGTATCGTGGAATAAATATGGAAACACGAGTCTAAAAAACAACAATGACGGTTCCATCCACGGAATACCGGAGATGCAGAAAGTATGAGGAATGACTCCACGCCTACGTACATGAAGGAATGTCTTTTTAGAGCCTGGTCTTCCGTAGAAGACTGCATAATAAGTGCTAAAATTAACAAGAGGCAAAGCCTTCAAGGCTCACTCGAACAGGCACATGTGGGACAACAACAAAGATTGAGGGGGGTGTCTAAAGTACAAGATTGCCAATCAAAGTTTAAAGTACAAATGAAATATCGTTAATGGATGCAACTAAAACATTTTGTTTAAGTGCCCATGCCGAGAATCGGACCCGGAACCATTGGCATGACAGACAGACACTCTACCAATGAGCTATCGATGCTTTCAGTGTTGATGAGTTTCTTAACTCATGTTGCCTGTTGAATACTCTCTAACTCACTAATCTAAAATGGTATCTGTTTGTTATTTGTTTACAGTGTTGTTTTAAGTATTTAATTATTCAAATCATTATTGTTTGAAAGCTTGCATAAACATCTATGTGTATTGAAAGTTTGAACAATGTACGCCTTCTATTTCCTGAGAAAATGCCAACGTTAAAGCTTGGAGATTAGACTACGGACACAACACACACACACACACACACACACACACACACAC
>CM065680.1:39257990-39265490 GCA_017654935.2 Phymorhynchus buccinoides | reverse complement strand
AATACAAAACGAAACATCATTTTAAAGAGCAGCCTCAAATTTAAGTTGGGGGAATTTGTATGTGGGTCACAGCTACCCAGAGAAAAACCAAGGGACTTAATCGTGGTGGGTCAGTGGGTCTTTAGCTATCTGTCCATCCTTTATATTATATTACTCGCCACCCTCATCAGTTCGGATGACGCTGTAACTTAGAACGTGAGTAAAAGATAGAGAACGTTTAAAAACGGTCGCTCAGTGTTCAACGTGTCTTATATTAGAAGAAAGAAAACAGCGTGTTCAGACAGACAGACAGACATACAGACGGACGAACGGACGGATACACAGAGAAAGACAGACAGACAGAGAGAGCGTGTTGGAAATAGTCAGAGAAAAGGAAAGAGAGAGAGAGAGAGAGAGAGAAAGAGAGAGAGAGAGAGAGAGAGAGAGAGAGAGAGAGAGAGAGAGAGTCGGAAGAATACGTTGAAAGGAATCATATTATAGCGTGAAAGAAGTCTGTAACCCTTTCACCGCCAACGTCGCATTTTTGCACCACAATGATTTGATGTCACTAAAAGGCATCAAATCAGGGCCTGTTATTCAACGACCCTGTTCTCTTCACTTTGGGAGGTGTGGATAGGCCTTATTTTAAACATGTCACAGAGGAATCCCCTATATTATAGAGATTTTTTTTCTCTACCCAGGTAAGTTTAATGGAAAGTTTTTGCTGAAAAATGGCTAGCGATGAAAGGGTTAAGGAACGGTTCATGACATTTACCTGTTATAGTATTCGGATGAATTATGATAACCGACAACATTCTCAAGACATCAATATCATGTTGCTTCTTTGGTTTTTACCCGAGCAGAACCTGGGATAAATGGAAGAAGATTTGTTTTCGTTCATGAACGAATAAAAACAAAGAGCGGGCATGATGTGTCTGTCAGTTGGCCAACTGCTTTAGCTCGTCAAAGGTTTTTAGAAATAAACCGAACATTCGCTGTCTTCACTACGGTGTTTGTATTTATTCTAGTCTTAAATAAGAATAAATACTTTGAGAACAGAAACTGATAATACTAATAGGATGTAAAAATTCAAATGTGCTACACCGAGTAAAAAAGAGAACAGGTTGTACAAAACCCGGCGTGGATAGGTCAAACTATCTGGGTTTGTCAGGAGATGCGCTGGCCTGGGGGTGGGGGCTGTTGGATGCGTGCTGGTCTCTGAGTGGGGTGTTTTTTGCCGGTGGGCTCTGCAGTCATGAAAAACGGGCTGGTACACCCATGAGGACATTTCGCAAGGACTCCTCCGCATCGCATCCAATGGCCACCAACCCGGAAGTAGCTATGTGCCTCTGTATACTTAATGCAATGTCCAGTGCGTGCCTGCTCGCCCAGTAACACAACACTGATTTCCCAGGCTGGAGCAGGGCTGCTCTCGTGTTGATAGGGCAGGCGTGGATGGTGCTTCTCCGGGTCTCACCAGCAGCTTCGAGTGTGTGTGTGTTTATTGTACATAGCTATGGCTTGCTTTGTAACCATTAATTTGTTTCCTTTTTATCGAAGTCCTAGTAAGATAATAATATATGTTTTGGCTTGTTTCAACGTGTCTGCAGATTTTCCGCATGCGTTCTGGGGAAAGTATTCCTTGGATTAAAGGCCAGCCGCCGGTGCCGGAACCAAGATGTGGGTACCTGGGGCAACGGTGCATCCCGCAGAAAAGTCAGTTATTGTTTTTGTTTAGTGTTTTTTCGCAACTTGTTGAACATTGTGAAACTACATCTCTTTACAATATTGTAAGGGCGCAAATAGGAAAAAACCAACATCCATAATCGGTTTTTGTTTGTGGCTCAGCACAATATTATAATCATGACGTTTGGCAGCTCTCCGTGAGAACCGACTCCCGCATTACTTCTTGATGTGTTTTTTGTTTTGTTTTAAGTATGAAAGGTTGTCATGAAAACTGGGTTTTTTAAAACTCATTTCAAACTGATAGATAATGAACATCCGCTGACGGATATTCCCTCATCTTCTGATACATAAACGTTTCCCTGTTTTCGGTAAAAAGTACGAAAAGTTACGAAATAACATTTTTGTACGTTTTGTTTTGTTTTGTGAAAACAACAGAGAGGTCTCACTCTCCACCAACCCCTCTTGGCAGCTCTCCGTGAGAACCGACTCCCGCATTACTTCTTGATGTGTTTTTTTATTTTGTTTTTTTAAAGTATGAAAGGTTGTCATGAAAAGTTGTTGTTTTTAAATTCATTTCAGACTGATAGATAATGAACCTCCGCTGACGGATATTCCGTCATCTTCTGATCATAAACGTTTCCCTTTCGGTCGTTTTTTGTACGTTTTGTTTTGTTTTGTAAAAACAACAGAGAGGTCTTACGCTGCTGCACCCACCCCTCTTACTATCTCCCCGTTTCGTCATCCTACACTTGACTTAACCAAATGGAATAGAGATTTTTTTTCTTTCATCATATTGTTGTTAGTGTCAGGGTCAAATTTTATCAAGATCCGTTCACAACATTATGGAAAATACTCTAAAGTAAGAAAACAGCAATGAATGCATGTACTAGTAGCATATGGTTTACAAAAAACATATTTACAAGATTATAACATTGAAAACCTGAAGTACCACATTAACGTCAATAGGAATTATTCGGAAATAATTCAGGGGAAAATTTATGGCGTGTGGGAGTGATCTCGCCTAGTCCTCTACCATCATAGGTCCCCAGCCCTCGCCTCGCGTGTTTGAGGAGACACACAGCATTTAGAACAACATCATTCTATTTCATTTATATTTTACACAGATTATGTAGCATGGACCCCTTAAAATTGAAACTTCCAGCTCCGACGCATTTGCTATGGTTTTGACCGAGTAAGTCGAGGTATTAATTTTCACGAAGTAACACTCCTCCGAAAATCGTCTATTTACTTCTAAAACTCCTTGGCAGAGGTTGGCGCTTTATTAGTGCTTCTTTGTTGGTTTTGTATCTGTATTTGTTTAATTAATAAATGCTCCTTTATACAATATATTTCAGCCTACGTACGAGAGATCGTCCTTGGTGTGTTCGGGGGCGTCGCTCTCGTCTCTGCCTTCATCGCCCTCATCATCTACAGGTGAAACCATCGTCGTCGTAGTCCTCGTTGTTGTTGTTGTTGTTGGTGGTGGTGGTGGTGGTGGTGGTGGTGGTTGTTGTTGTTGTTTGTCTCTGCTAAAGGTGATTTTGTTACTTTTTGTCTTTCCTAGTTTTTCTGTGTTTTTCTCTCCTGTGAAAACAAAAAGCTATCAACAATTTAGCATAGATGACATTTGAATGGCAGTTTGTGTATTATGCGAAGAGAGAAGAAAAAGAGTCAAAAACATTACAATAAACAGATTTGGGTTCAGTGTTGCAGAGTTGTTTTTTTTTTATCATACTTCCATAGCCCCCCCCCCCCCCCCCCCCCTCCACTCCTACCCATCCCCCCAAAAGGGACAAACACATGTATATTCGAATTACGCAAATGTTTTCGATAGAGGGTTGTTTAAGACTTATTTTTATCTTTACTAATTCCGTTAATAAAAGTTTTGTTATTAAAAGGTTTGGTTTAAATAGCATTTTATTTCTAAAAGTCACAAATGAAAAACAACAAATATCATTAGATAGGGCAACAAGAAAACTTATATAAAGCCCTATCTTAAAGAAACAAGCGCGAAATCGCAATAGTTTGTGGCACGCGGTCTATTTTTACCACTCCAATCATGAGTCACCTCCCCTGCCTTTTCAATAATTTTAATCTGTAAACCAGAATGTTATCTCTGCACCATTCCGTAACTTTTTATATCTTTTGGAAAACATTTAAAACTATTTATCCTACTTATACTCATCGAAAGAAGCACCACATACTCGTCGTGTCTGTTGTAGTGTCTGTATTACGTATGTTTATTATTTTGTACGCTTTAAAATACATCATTTTAAAGAGCGGCCTCAATTTGAAGTGGATCCTCGATTTGAAGTGCGACAATTTTGTCAAAATGTGCTACAATTTTGGACCGACCGACAGACAGACCGACCGACAAAGTGAGTTATAGGTTTGTGGCTTGAGCCACAAACAAAAATGCACAGACAATAGTGACGGACGGCCAAGCAAAGTAATGAAGCGCTATCTTAATGTTCAAATATGTTTCATGTATTAATGTAACACATAAACAATCGAATAAAAATTTTTTTTTAAAAACAGTAAGAAGAACACAAAAAGGTAATAATATTAAATTAAAAGATAATTAATAAAATATATTAATGAATATTAAACAAATGTGGTGAGAAATGGAGATCAGTCTCAGATTACAAGGAAACAAACTCCTATATGTCTGCAGAACAATACGATGGCTTGGAGTCAAAACGGACTATCTTTAGATAGTCCATTGACATATTATTGAACTTATTACGAAAACAAATACATTGTATCAAAAAAGGACTGCTGAAATATAGAAAGCAAATCCCCCTTTTTACATTTCTGCAGTCATTGTTTGATACAAGTTACTAGTTTTTGTAATAAATCCAATAATGCGTCAATGGACTATCTAAGGATAGTCCGTTTTGACTCCAAGCCATCGAAGTATGTAACATACAAAAATGTCATTCCATGAGCCGGGATGAACAGTAATAAATTATTTGTGTGTAGAAGAGAGAGAGAGAGAGAGAGAGAGAGAGAGAGAGAGAGAGAGAGAGAGAGAGAGAGAGAGAGAGAGAGAGAGCCAGGAGAGCTATTGAAGAATGCACCTTAACTTAGATGTTAAAAGGTTTCAAGACAGTTGTTTGTTGTTTTTTTGTTGTTGTTGTGAAGGGTTCATGCTAGAAGAAACGTTTTGAGCTAATCGAGGTAATCTTGTACTGGGTAGTCTAGTACTTTAGGCGCCCTTACTCAGGTGTACGACAATCTCATTCTATGCTTCTTGCAGTTTTATGATCGGCTGATCCTAAGCGCACGTATACAGTACATCCGGATTTTCCGCGCGGAAATAATCAAAAGGTAAAAGAAAGAGAAAGAAAAAAATATACGGATTAATTAGGGGAAATACGACGTGTCCGTATCTTTGTTTCCTTCTTTCTTTCACTTACTCCGCAAGTTTTACTTTTCTAACCGAGTTGTTCAATACTGGAATAATTATTTTGTCAACTAACCTTAAGGCTGCACTTTACATAAATATATTCAAAACTCTTCTCTGGACAAAAGACACAATGATGTCAAACTTTTATACTAGGCCTACTTTCCATGAATTAAAAAAAAAAAAAAGTCAATTCCATATTTTTGTTCAATTTTATAGTTTAGCTGTAGAAAGCAGGCCACCCTCAAACAAACCAACATCGCAAACGAGAAAGGGCGTAAAAGGGCCACGAGGCCCACTTCTAGCCCAAATTACTACTACTACTACTACTTATTGATTTTTTTCCGCGCAGAAAATCCGGACGTACTGTGTACCTGCCCTAACCCTGTCCCTTTCGCACAAAAATGACAGAATGTTGGTTCTCAGTGGAAATGGTCAATACCAAAATTGAAGAGGGTACGGTAAAGTACAAGGTTCAAGGTAGCCCAAACCTGACTGCTAAGCTTTACTGGGTATTTCAGGAACTGGCGATACGAGCAGGAGATCGACGGGTTGCTATGGAAGGTGGCCTTCTCCTCCATCCAGATGTCGCACAGCTTTGCCGGCATGGTCTGCAACAACCAGAACAAGCAGCAACCTCCCGACGGAGGGGTAGGTCGCTCCAGGATGCCTTAGACTTCTTCCCCCGTGTGTAATAAGCGGTAAAGAAGACGTTCTAGTCGCTACAATGAGCGTTTCGCAATCGTTCTGCATCGTCATCGCTTTGTTACCCTCCTGCGTCAGATGATGACAGATATTAGACTGGACGCGATCTCCAGAGTTATTGTTCTTTGCGGTGTCCCAAAACGTTTCTCCGGAGTCATTGCCCTTTGAAAGTGTTCTTTGCTGATAGGCCGTGTACACACATAAGCGGATATTTCATGCGTAAACCCGTGCGCAATCCATGAACAAGTGAAACAAAGAAGGAAAAAGATTTGCGCACGTGTCCGAATTTCCCCTATATGCGCAAACTTGTATCCTTCTTTCTTCCACTTATTTAGGATTTTCCATACGGAACTTACGCGTCTAATGTGAACCTGTCCTAAGAATAGTTAACTATTAGGGCCACTCGAAGTGACGTAATTATTGGCGCGTGGCGGCACGTGGTCAGATCTCCATGCTGATAGGTCGAGCCTCATGCAGGTTTTTGGTTTAAACAAATGTATTCAAAATCAAAATCAAGTTCTCTGAGAAAAATAATTATAACACAAGAACAGCCAGCCTCAGATTTAAGGTAACACAAACCCTGCATGTATTCGTCCATAGGGCTTATAGCCTCAACATTAACGTTTATTTAAGATGATCACCCAAAACACAGCACTGTTCATTGCAAGCTTTCGTATTTATTACAATACTTCATCAGCCTTCATGATCAATCAACTGCACTTGCACATCAAATATCAGCAATTTATAGGCAGGAAAAAAAGGCTCACAATAATTCCATTATTTTGCAACAAATTCACTCCGACCACAAAACTCACTCCTGTTTATTTACAAAGAGAGGGGCCTATTAGCGTTTCGCCGATCTTTCCGTGTCCGTTTCAGGTGGTGAGCATCGTGTCCACGGAGTCGAGGAACTCGTACACCCAGGTGTTCGCCCAGACCGGGGTGCTGAAGGGGCAGACCGTGGCCCTCAAGCTGTACGACAAGCGCAAGATCGACATGGGCCGGCGAACCAAGAAGGAGATGAAACTGGTCAGAGCTGCCTCTTGCCTCTTGCCTCTTGCCTTCATAGTGATTGTTAACAGTAACACCCCCCCCCTCCCCCCCCCCTCCCCCCCTCCTCCCCCCTCCTCCCCCCCGTCTCCACTATCCCTCTCCCTCTCATCCTCCTCCCCCTCCCTCCCCCTCCCCCTCCCTCCTCCCCCATCTCCCCCTCTCCTCTCCCCCCTCCCCCCTCTCCCCTCCCCTCCTCCCTCTCCTCCTCTCCTCCCCCGCTCCCTTCTCCACCTATCCCCCTCCCCCCGTCTCCCTCTCCCCCCCCTCTCCTCTCCCCCCTCCCTCCCTCCCCCCTCCTCATCCCCCCTCCCCCCTCTCCCCCTCCCAAAAAAAACCCCACCAAAAAAAAAACAAAATGCTGATAATAAATAAATTCGTTCATTATGTTTTTTTGTTGTTTTTTATTGTGCAGTGGAACTGTTAACCGCCGTCTTGAACAAATTCCGCCGTTTTGTCTATAGACAAAGATTAACAACAAAAATGAGAACTTGTCAAGAATGAGTTTTTATAACTCCAGCTTTCATTTGGACAAAACGGCGGTTCAAAATCGGGCGCCGTTTTGTCCAACCCGCCGTTTTGTCTATAGACAAAACGGCGGATTGTTGAACCGCCATTTTGTCCAAATCATAATAGAAAATTTGGACAAAACGGCGGATCTAACCCCAAAACGG
>CM065680.1:39250490-39252990 GCA_017654935.2 Phymorhynchus buccinoides | reverse complement strand
GCTGTTTTAAGGATGGGTGTGTTTAGACACTGGCTGTGTATTCATAATGTAATAGTTTTATTGCATGTAAATCTGATTATATCCTTGATTACGGTCATTTACGTGACACAGGAAGAGAGAGAGTTTACTCATAAGTTGTTAAAAATGTAAACGTGCGCAAGAGTAGAGAGGGTTGGAAAGAACTTAGGGATGCGTGCCTGTACGCGCGGGCATTTCTTCTTCTTTTTTTCTGCGTTCCCAGGCCACATGGCCATAATGGGTAAGGTTTTCAGTTTTCACTGGTCTCCCCGCTGCATTCAGGTGACACTTTCCAAGCGCGTGCATTTAATATATGATTGTTACTGCCTAATGATCTTAAAGACCCACCAGATCACGTGTCAAAATCACGGGTTTCACGTGTTTTCCCTCTTATAGATGCTAAGAAATCTTATTTTGACCTGGTTTGACTCCCATACAAATGTCCCCAAATTGAAAACGAAACATCCTTTTAACGAGCAGCCTCAATTCGAAGTTTGGGACATTTGTGTGTGGGTCACAGCTACCTAGAATAAACCAAGGGACTTACTCGTGGTGCGTCAGTGTGTCTTTAACTAGTTCGGTTTTGGGCACGAAGAAAGCACACCTAGCGGCCATTTTCCAAAGAATGATAGGGTACGATGGGTCTGTATTTGGTGCTATCTTTACCAGACTGGTTGTGGAAGGCCCCAGAACTGCTGAGGTCCCCCAAGCCTCATCGGGGCTCTCCCAAGGGCGACGTGTACTCCTTTGGCATCATCCTCTACGAAATGGTCGGCCGATCAGGGCCGTACGGACACTGCAAATTGACGCCAAAAGGTCAGTTGATGTTGTTTTGTCATGCGTGTGTGTTGAGTCTCTTGGCATCTTTCTGTGTGTTGTTGTCGTTGTTGAGTTGCCTGTGTGGCTATGCTGATTCGGTTGAGAGAGATATGAGATATGAGAGAGAGAGAGAGAGAGAGAGAGAGAGAGAGAGAGAGAGAGAGAGAGAGAGAGAGAGAGAGAGAGAGAGAGAGAGAGAGAGAGAGAGAAAAACTTGAAAACTTAAACTTAAAAGGATTAGATTTTAGGCAACGCCTATTCTTCCAATATGTCCTTGATATATATATATATATATATTAAAGCAAACTATATATATAAGAGAAGTTTAATGTTGGTTGTTTTTTTTCTTCAATTCTTGTATGTATATATATATATACTCAGGCAAAGTCTATCTCCCCCATTGGGAGAAAAAGGTAAATCAACACATTTCGCTCCTTTATTTCTTTTCAGTCAAGCACAGTTACAAATTCGTAAAGTTAAAATGTTGTGTTATTGGAAAAATTGCACGTTTCTCTATTACTAGCTTCACAAACTTATACAAACTTGGACACAAACAAAGTTTTGGATCGTAAAGCAAACTATATATATAAGCCAGATGGAAAGTTTAATGGTGTGGTTGTTTTTTCTTCTTCAATTCTTGTACGTTTATATATATAAGAAGACATACCACCAGTATTAGGCCTGATTTGACAATGAGAGAGAGAGAGAGTTGGAGAGAGGAGAGCTGTTGAGAGAAAGAGAGGGAGTTCCCAAGAGAGAAGAGAGAGGCGACTGAGAGTCCAGAGAGAGAGTCAGACTGATTCAACGCTTCAGAGAGGGAGGGTCCAGAAAGAGAGAGATCTGGTCGAGAGAAGAGAGAGAGAAGATCGAGATTGAACGAGAAGAGAGAGAGAAGATTTGAAAGTAGAGCTTTGGTTTGAGGCCTATCAGGGGATATTTCTTGGAGTGAGAGCCAGAAGGTACAACCAGCTCTCTTTTCTTTTTTCCTTTTACGTTAATACTTTCTGGCTTTCAAATTTTGATCTCTAGTTTTCATTTGCACCACACTCATTATTTGAAATAATTAACAAATAGCTAATGTAAAATCGCGAGTTTTTAAAATAATATTAATGACTATTATTAAACTATAAAACGAGATGTCGAGAATACCATTGGGTTGGGTTCTAGAATTGACAAAGGTTCACTTTTAAAATCAGAATTGCAATGGGATAAAAGTCATTAGTTTGTTGTTGTCAACTTTTTGTTATAGAGAAAATAGACTAGAATCTAAACGAAGGATGACGAAAACATGCGGTGTGTTTACAAACATTAGGCATCTTAGAAACACAATACAATGCAAAAATGTACCCATTCACGAACGGTGGTGAACCTCTGGTGGTGGGCTGGATCGGGTGTGAGGTGATATATCTGCTGCCCTACAAGTGAAGGGTCTTAAGAAATTCCGAGGAGCAATACAAAGGAGGGAATGGCAAAGTCACAGAACTGGGTCGAGTTTCTCTGGACGACGGTCGCCGCACGCATAACTGAACTTTTGGGAGCAAAATGGGGTCTTGTGATAAGAATGACTTTAGGAAATCGTTTTCGATAGAACCCACTTTGATCAAATGTACAACCAAACTCTTGTCTGATTTGTCAAGGCAATTGTGTATTATTTTAACTAAAC
>CM065680.1:39215780-39249990 GCA_017654935.2 Phymorhynchus buccinoides | reverse complement strand
AACAACTGAATAGGAGGCGGATTTTTCATTTCGAGAGATTTTTGCCCCGACCGCCGTTCATCCTTTACGTCTTCCGTCTCATGCGGTGGGATATTTTTCACAATAAATTAGCATGACAAAGAAATAAAAAAATAAAAATTGAGGGGTGTCGCCTTGGTATGGTTAATTCTTTGGTACGCAGAGAAAAGTCATGGTGGAAAACTCTGGCTGACATGCTCAAACGTCCTACTTGTGTTCTAGTGCTGGAGGGTCGTGTTTAATGGGGAAACGCCTGACAACTTGTTGCTCACGAATGGAAACGGCCTGCAGGGTATCTCCACTCTCTAACGACTCTGTTTCCTGAGTCCTTTAGACTTCATGAGCTGCATGTGACACAGCTTCTAATAGGCTGCCGTGTAGACTAATGTTTCCATTGTTCCTATCAGATCATACTCGAGATGCTACTCTGAGATCAATATCGCTTTGTGCACACCTACCTCATGCAATTTCCCCATGTTGCACAACCTCTGAAATTTGCAACATCCTTAGTGACAGTTCTGATTGCCGTTCTGACAATACATTGGCAGGATATCTGATGTAAACCACATATGCGCTTCATACAACACACATATGCCCACACAAAAGTGCATTGGTACACACACATGTGAACTCTGGCACATAGGGCTGAACGACATAAGTGCCAATCGCAGCATGCGCACGCACGTGTGCGTACAAACAACGCCATGTGTCGATGAAAAGGTGCATTCATATCAAAGTGCATGCACACTTCAATGCACAACGCACTAAGAAGATGAACGTATCATCTCGGACTCATCACAAGATACAGCTGCGACATGGCGCACACACACATATATCGAGCCTACACAACAGTGATTTGACATGGTGGAATTGAACATAGGTGGTGCCAGCCCGTGAGCAACTCGTGCCCAGTACCACACACAGCACACATTGTGGGTTCCTCGGTTCTCTCCTCAAGAGGTAACAGGCTCTTCTCCCCCACCTCTCTCCTTTCTAGCTATCATGGAGCTGCCGTTGCTTTTTTTGTGTGTTGTTTGTCTACTCTTTCCATTACTTCTTTTTTCCCTCAACTCTCTTCTACAGTTCTCTTTAATTATTTAGAAAATTTTATTTCTTTTATGTTTTGTTTTTGTTTTGTGGTGGGAGATGTCTAAAATCACTTTATACCCGTGAATTAACATAGTGGAAATGTAATCACACCCACGGGCCGCACAACACCACACTGAGGCAACCCTCCTTCCACTCAGCAAAATCAAAATCCAACGCTGTTTCCAACTCTCAACAGGCCACCTGCCAGACGCACGCAGTACGTAGTGAAACACACAACGACTTATGCTCAGCAGGCCTGCCCTTACCCGCTCGCCCACGCCCCAACAAAACAACCACCCCCGTCCAACTCACCACACTAGGCAGACGAACACACAAATACAAAATAGGGCCTAAAAGAAACGGCAAACAAAAATAAAAATCTATACCTTACAAAGAGAATGAAGGTAGCTTGATGTGCAGATTGGGCTCATTCCCAGGTGAATTCTGCCGACCCATCATGCGAACTCAGACTTGGGCTGCCTGTTTGTTTCACAACACTGCACAGGTACGTGTAGACACAAATCCGTGTATCCTACTGGCTGCATAACCAACAACGATATTGACAATAATGTCAGCAGTACACCATGGTGTGTGGGGTCAACTCAATGTAGAACACTCGCTATAGCCGTCATCGGGCAGTGAATGCGTCTGATCACGCTCTGGAAGTGTTTGTCATGGACAACACGATATTCCCGTGTACAGATGCATAACAACAGAACATGTGAATGACACCAAGATACTTGACAATAATAACAGCGATGTGTGTGGATCAAATCATGTAGAAACTACCCACATCTGGGCTGTCCTGGTGTGTTCCCTGCAGTCGTGTGAACTGTAACAAAAACGTGGTACACTGCAGATACACAAGCATCACAAATATTGACAACAATGAACAGCGGGGAACATGGTGTGGGTCTCTCCAATGTGTCTTCATAGAACTGACTCTGGGCTGCTCTGGTGTCCTTTGCTCTCAGGTGTAACCAACACATGTGGTACGGCTGGCATAAGACAACGAGACGATATTGACGATAATTAACAGCATGGTGCCTAGCATAGCCAACACAGAAAGTGACAATCATCTTTGTTATATCTGACTGTGGGGCTCCTGGTGTGTCCCTCAGGTGTAACAACCACCGTGTCAGCTGTGCTAATCAATGACCCGTGAACAACCATTACACCTAATAAGTGCCACTCCACTAATAGGCATCATTTCAACGACATTGCACAATAAGTACCAAACCTGCTATCATCGTTACACTAACATCCACAATAATATGATACTTAGTGAACCTCAGAAACAAACTCAGAAAAAGTAAATCAGGGAGTCACATTATTTTTCCCTTCCTTGCTTTTCCCTCGTTTCTTTTCCTTCTTCTGCTGTCGGCCAGGAAATTCATTTAACAACAGAACAAATCGTAAAGAGTTTGAAGTTTTAAACTGAGTTTGTTTCTGGATTGGTTCCAAACAGAGCTTGGACACAAAAAAAGTTGATTCACAAAGCATAACGTATTCTGGTCTGGCATTTTCTCTTACGGTACATGTGCCCATTATAGCCAACTATGTGGAGCTTAGTAAGAAATGCGCTATCCTAGTGATCTCTAGATCTAGTTTTTAACTCACTTTTATGTTTTCAGCTCAACGGATGCGCTTTACAGAGCGTTTATACAGAATGTACACTGTTTGGATATCTAGAGATCACGAGAGAGAAATATGTGTAAATAAATCAATTAAAACAAGGTGTGAGTCGTGATGGCGACATCCATGTTTTTGAGAGAAGTTTTCTTTTCATTTTCCTCACATAGTGATGCACGTGTAACTAATGCGCGGACTATGCAGCCGCGCTTTTCAAGTTGGATACTCAACAAGATTTGAAGTGAGTTTAACCCGCAAACAAACGAATGACTGATTGACACCAAATTAATCACATTATTGCTTAAATTAAAAGTTCATCGACGGTTGGATAAGACTCGATGAATATTGATGCTCTCTTCACTTTACCTTCTCGGGTTCACATATAAGACAGCATACATAACGCTCAACTCTCTATAATATTATATTTTATTATAAAACTCACTTCGCCTCGCTCAGCTCCATACTTCTCTCTTCTCCCCGCCCCCCTCTCACTCTACAGCAGTCCCATCCGCCCGCCATCTCCATTACACTTCCCGTGCATCTGGATGCGTGACAAACCACAGCACACATCACCGCAGACTACCAGCCACATATCTTAAGTACAATCAAGGTTATAAAACGTCATATCTTACACAGCCCAATACTATGACCACCGCCTCCGATGATCCTGACCATCACACAGCCACTTTACCTATTGTTGTGTACAGCGACTGATGCACGGCGTTACAACAACCATCACATGACACACCCCTACCTTATGCGTCATACACGTTTCAGTGTAGTAATAATAAAACCCTTAGCTACTTAATTCTACACCCATCATTCATCATTAAAAAGTTCTCATTCAAAACTATAAATAACGCTTCGGCACATATAAAAACACATAAAGTTAGATTTACTCGAACTTGTTGTCCGTGTAAGCATCTTGTCAATTATACTTTCACCAACTCTTCCGTAACCTGTATACGCTCAACTGAGCAGTAGTGAGTGGAATTACTGATCTCGGTTTGAAGCTGTATCATGTCGTCATGAACCCAGTAGTGACAAACGACAGGACTTACCCGCACCAGACACGGAGAATACCTTTCCGCTTGAAACTAGTGTGCTAGCGATAACCAAACCAAATTTGTTTTTCATGACTCAGCAGCATGTCCCGCTAGTGCGAGTGGGGGGGGGGACTTTAACTCCCCTCGTTTAGGTGGTGCCCACTTTTATTGATTTCCTGAAACGGCCTAACATAAGATTTTTTCGCGTCGGCTACTTGGACTAGCTGATCTTGTCGGAGTTGATGTCTGTATAAAGACAACATGACTATCATCTCAGCCGGGGTGTGGTCTGTGTGTACTGAATTGGACCAATGAAGATGACATAGCCCTGCGAACTTTTTTTGACATAACTCTAACCCCTAAAAAAATCTGTCACTGGAGGGGGGAAAGTATCCCCCCTTCCCAGAGCGGGGGTCCAGGGGTAGGGGGGCTGTGCCCCTGGAAGCTAGTAACGATTGGGTCTCTTGTTATAGAGATTTTCTTATTACTGAACAAATCAAATCAGCGAAAACTAGCCCTCAAATGTTTTGTATTCGATAGATCATGGAAAAGACAATAACCGGTTTGCTTTCCTACTTTTCTCTTCTCCTGCTCATCACAGGAATTCATCCTTTGGCCTCTGCCATTAAACAATCGTTGGGTATCAGATCTCGAGTCATTGATGTGAATATGCCCCTCCCGTGTGTGGTGTATGCTGAGAGTATCCGTTCGTGAAGTGCTGAAGATGTGGTAAGATTTAACTGTTTGTGGCTTTCAGAAGAATATGCTAACAGCAACTGACAGCAACAGCATCAATCAAAATATGGACTTCTCTGTGATGATGTGCTGATGGGGTGTGGTGATGTTAGGCGCGATTGTCGTACTGATCAAAATTTTGTTTTGGCCTAAAGAAGCGTGAGCACGTTCATTAGCATGTAGAATTCAGGATTGATAAAAGGTGTGCGTAGTATACGACACAAAGACTAAAAACACATGCATGCAAATTAAATTCAGGCATGCAAAAATTTCCTTGCATTATAGACTGTACATGCCTGCCTCTGCGTTGCACAACAGTATTTGGCTTCTCCACACACAACGAAGCGGTCCAGAGCACCTATACTGTCAGCGCTGCGTTTATCGCAGCTTACGTAACTAACTCTTCTAGCAGCCATGGGCGAATCATCTTCGCCCAGTGACATCACCTTCTGCACACTCCTCACAAATGCCAGACACTTGCAAGCTTCCCTGAAACCCCATGCCAAATGACGCGTTTTCGCTGCCATGTGGTTTGTCATCTCATTGTTTATTAGTCTATGTCCATGACCTTTTTTCTACAGTACATGCACTTGCACTTGAGAAAAATAAAGTCTTACGAGGTCTATCTTAAGCTGGATTTCGAAAAAATATCCGGGAGTTTCATCACCTCCCCGCTCATCCACGTGAATTCCTTGGGTCGTGAAGACTCTGAGAAAATAGACAGGGTCTGAGCACACAAAGCAGAACGGCTAACAAACTGGCGACTGGAAGAGTGTCAATTACTATAAATTAATCGTGAATGAATGACCCATTTACACACCAATCGACCGACGAATAGGGTTGCAGGATATTGAAGATGGGAGAGCCAAATGTAAAAATAAGGAAAGAAAAAACAGGCCAAACACGACATCCCGATCGGAGTGTCCCCAGCTGATCGATGGCTTTGTCATAAGCGCAGCCGACTGGCCTCCATCTTTCAAGCAGGAGGTGGGCACCTGCTCTGAGAAGAAATGCTAAGGCGCGAGGCTACACTCTTAAACTACACTCCAACAAGCTACAAAAGACACGCACAACAACAAAGGCTGAGATGACACAGATAACAGAAAAACAGAAACCAAATGTATGCCATGCAATTCTGGTTATCTATTTAGTCTACTGGGTTATGCTATATTGAAGGTCATGTTAGCCATACACACACACACAGCCACACTATCACGGACACAGAGAAGGAGAGAAGAGAGAGAGAGAGAGAGAAGAGAGAGAGAGAGGGGAGGAGAGAGAGAGAGAGGAGAGAGAGGAGAGAGAAGAAACACAAACAGGTAAAGAGAGACACAGACAGGAGAGAGTGAGAGAGAGAGAAAGTTGAGCCTCTGTGTCCTGAAGCGAGGAGAGAGAGAGGGAAAATAGGAGTTATTTGATTAGGTTATTCTCATGAGTCGTACAATTGTTAGGTACAGCTACCGACCTTTTGAGAGAGAGATAGTCACTAGACCCACTGTCATCGAGAGACAGAGAAGACCCTTAGAGCTTTCTATACCTTTAAATCATTACTGTGTCATGTTCATAGTCTGCATGTTTTGAGGGCGCTCTGCGGTGCAATGCACCACATTCGAAAACATAGATGCGTTGCTAGTGAAAGCCTGTCAAGATCGTACGCGAGGGTATGTGTAGAGAGGGAATATATAAACAAGAGATAGTAAAAGAAAAAATAAAAGCAACAAAGAAAGGAAACGAGACAGAGACAAACGACAAAGGTTTCTATATGCCCACCTATGGTAAAAAAAAAAGAAGATACACGGGGCAAAAGAAACTAGAGGTAAAGCACGCAGATGTTAGCGCACGCTCTATAAGCACGAGATAATCGCCTATGAGTTTGCAATCCTGGGTACAGGGGATATTGCCTGATTTGCTCACATACTGCATCTAGGCACTTATGGTAGAAACAATAGAACATGGAGAGAGGCAGGGAACGTGGAGCTAGGGAGAGAGAGAGCGAGAACTAGACGAGACACCAGGAGAGAGGAGCTTGAGAGAAAGAAGGCGAAAGAGAAAAAAGAAGATGTTTCAGCGATTCAGAAAACAAAGAGAGACAGAGAGAGAGGGGTAACCCCCAGAGGAAGAGAGGTAAGCCCTGATGGACAATAAGGCCATCAATTTGTTTTTCATCCATGTTCCAGTGAGGGGCCTTCTGTTTTTCGTGACATTCCCTGCTAAAAGAACATGCAAAAGCGATCCTCTAACATTAGACAATGTGAGAAAAAAGAAACAGAGAGGCAGAGAACGGAGATACAGAAGACAGAGAGAGAGAGACCACAGACGACGATCACACTGAAGGACAGAAGAGCCGAGTTCTGTGTGCCCTATCGACAACTAGCACACATATAAACCCATTGAAGACGGGCGTACCACAAAAAGAAGAGTGTTGTTTTTCCTCCACGGTCACTTTGTCCTATGATTGATTCCAGCGCCTTCCACAGGGGCCGTGTGATTACCCCGCGCGATCACCTCAGATCAAAACCCCCCCAACCTTTCTCTTCCATCATCAGTCACACAAATAGAATTTCGCATGCAAATAACAACATTAAATGGGCTGTCGGTGCCTCTGGCTGCGACAGCCGCTCTCAAGTGTGGGAGCAAACCCGAATTCACAGGACGCCTCTGTGAACTATAAAGTAGTCCTAAAAACCCCAAAAAAAAACTGCTAGGGGATCGGGGGACTAGGCAGCCGGGGCCCCTGGACCCCTGCTCATCCATTTTGTCCAGCGATTTTTGTGAAGAAGTATCCATGAAAATGACAGTACTTCCTGGTGCCAAGAAGAGTCTGTGGTTGAACACATCAAGTCTCTCGGTAATCAAGTACTTTTGTGCACAACAAAAAAGTTTTGCTGTGAAAAAAAGAAGGGAAAGAGAAATTCAGATTGTGATGAACAAACACCCGATACGCGCCACGTTGTTGCTGGTGATGTCAGTTATGTGCTCCAGTGATCAAATGACATATTTCTAGAGTCTTTGTGATATTATCATCAGTGCCTCAAACTCGTCTGGTTCGTCTTATGTATTCATGACTGCCTGCAGTCTGCACTGTAATCAACTAGAAGAAAGAAGCAATATGACTGCCATTTTTTTGTTCATGGTTAGCTTGTATTTTAACTAATTGTCTTTGTACTTACTGTGTTAATGCATGATATGTTTTTGCAAAAGAAACATTTGTGCATTTATTTCGATTAAGACATAGTGTGTTTTCAAATACTTATGAATCAGGGGTGAATGTGTGATTATTGCAGGATAGCTTTATGTATTGACTACGGTGTACTGCTGTAGATACTCGTATAGCAACATAAGTCTCGAGACCTCATCAGACATATGATCTTCGATTGGATAGTGACGTATACTCTACCATTCAGGCTGGTAGCAAGTTTTTTCTAGGTATATCAACCATAAGATTATCCTGTGTTTTTCTGATATATTGTACATTGTCAAACAGATCATTGTGTGTCTACTGTATTTTTCCACAACATGCTTTAAAATAAAACCATTTGGGTAGAAATTGTGGAAAACAGGCAAATCTAAAATGGCCCTTCATAATCAACTGCGTTTTGCTCTCAGCTCGCTGGGGACATTACCCTGTCCTTTCAGGTCTTTTTCAATTCTCTGTAGTACACGGATGAAATAATATGTTATGACCCATCATCATTTGGCCTTAGAAAAAACAAAAACATCATTCGGGCCAATTCTCTGACGATAATGCGGATTCTTCGATATATATCTTTCTCTGGTGTGTCCTGACTTGTGTCTCTATAGAAAAAAACCAAAACAAATAGCCTTGGTTCTATGTCCCAGGACCATGTCAAATCAAAAGGTTATGACATCATCCAATGACATCACCCTAGTGGCACTCCCCCCACTAGAGGCAGGGCTGAAGCTAAGTTGGGAGAGGCAGTGGAAGAATGTTTAATGACAATTCATAGTCATTCTTCCTTGTGGAACTCCTGTGTTCAGATTGACTTCATTAACTGATGCATATTGATACTCCCAAAATTTGAACAGCAACTCACATCCAACAGACTTATCATCATCACAGTGCATAAGGACGTCAATGTCTAAAGCTAACGGAGTGGGAAAACCTGGGCCTGATACTCTCCACTATGTATGAGATAAGGCATAGAGACTTAGCATGATGCTAACTGGTAAGAAGCTATCTGGTCTCCCAATGCTCCTAGAACTCCGTTACCACCGATTTAATTCATCACACAGGACTTATTTGGTCGACACGAGCTTCTAAATTTAGACCATAAGGATGCGAAGGTCTCATGCTATCATTAACATGAATCATCTCGGCCCGTGGTTTTCCCATAACGCGATCTGGAAGTAGGGAACGTGATGTGTTTCTTTCTATAGGATTCATGAAAACGAGTTTAAGGCATTCTGCAATTCATCCACTTTGATTAGAAAATTTAACCAGACATCGTACACTTCATAGGCTAACACCGGAGTGGCACATCCTTCAACATATTCAATCTAAAATAATTGATTCATCGAGGTAAATATAAGGACTCCTCCAATCAAGACGCATCACTTTTTGCTTGTCAATCATTTTAGTAGTCGAAGCTTGGCAGTTTTGCAAATATAACTAACATAACTGTACACTTAAGTACTGCAGTGGAATGGTCTTAAAACCGACATACGGAGTCGCATCAAAGCGACGCCGCAATGATTAAAAATTGACTTATTGGTTAAAAAAACCTCTCAACAAATCACTCTCCAAAAGCGCAAAAAGTAACCGAGGCAAAAATCTCCGCGATGCTATGGTCTACACGACGGACAGTGCCAAGTTACCATGAGATCGATGTTCACACCAAATAACTGCCTATACAAATAGGTATCGTGATGCTATAAACACCCAGATTTACTTCCCCCCTTAATCATGAATGCACGATAAAAGGATGCAACCCAATTAAATCTCAAACATGACACACTACCCGCTCTGGTAAGTCTGATTAATTCTCGAGTGACGTATACCTTTAGTTGGGATTATCATACATCGGACTTGAATGAGTTCAAGATAGAGAGCAAATAGGATTATAATGGCTAAAGATAATAGAACGCAAAGAAAATACTGCTGAATGTGTAGATTTTTTCCCTGTCTAAATTCGGAGACGTGACTGGCGTGGTCAGCACTTTCCACATGGGGGGTTGACAGCGTAATCATTGACCGAGGATGTGGGCACCAGACTTCTCATGTTGGTTTATGATGGGGGTTTGTTTCGCCCACCTCCAGAGGCAAGGAGAAATTTGAGGTTAGCAAATGTCACTCCACGTCGGGCCAGATCAGTCACCAACCAACGTGCTTTTGGATGTTGACTGCCGAGCGATGCGCTGCAATTTAAACCGAGGGCTTAGCGGGCACGCCTTGCCTACTTAAGGGTCTGTTTGCTTAGGTTGCTACCGTGCTGTGTATTGGATTCTATTTGAATTGCTATTCGTGACTCATGAGCCTTTATTGTGTGTATAATTTGCCACATCACGGATTGATCGTGTTTGTGTGTAATTTGTTGATCATCACGGCTTTGGAGGGCAGTGGGTGGATTCGTCAATCGTATGAGCCTGGCCAATACGGGGAGTTGGATGACCCCACCCGATCCCTTCGATCGACAAGAGGGGGGAAGGGGGGTGGGTTGTAGATCCATGGAGTCTTTTCCCCCGTGGGGATAGCCAACGTGGGGGTCTTTATTGAAAATGTTAAGTATCGTAAAAATAGAGTTTCCTCCGCAAAAAAAAAACCGCCACTTTCTTGGAAGTTATAGCCGCTTTAGTCACCTTCCTTTCAGGCTAGATATCTGCCACTCTTCATTTGACTCTCTGTGTTGGTGGTTCTGCTCATTTTCTCATTTTCAACACAATACGCTCTTCTGTCATCTTAGTCTATGCTCCTAATGACTTATGGCCATCTCTCCATGCCTTTAAAAAAAAAAAAAACAATCTCGCGAAATAATTGAACTTTCTCTCATCGCCCCTCCCTTTGAGACTCTTTTGTTTTCTGAAATCGGAATATGTCGGAGCTGTACTCAGTCATGAATACTGAAACCGTAAGCATATACGTAGCCTTTCGCTCATGTTTATGGGGCCTATGACTGCGCCTGGGCATTAAGTATTGGTTTTCGTTAAGATTTGGGATTTACTTGGGGTGTTGCCCGCAGTCTGGGCCGATCCCATGGTCGGGCAGTTGCTGTTCCATAGCGATCAGTTTGCCCACCGACGTCTGTTATACTCTACTAATGTCCCATATGTCGTCTGTTCCGACCTTTGCGAGGACGTTAGAACATGATTTGCAATATGGCCTGGGACTGCAGAAAATAAGAAGAAGTTATAACGCTAACACTTTGTCTAATTTATGTGCAGTGTTAAGCTTGTCCTGATCAGTTGATATTTGGACTTCAGTGATTGAGGAACAGCTTTCTCATACGTTGCCCACAGAAACAAAAAATTGGGTTTACTATGTGATTTTACATCACTACAGTTTTCATGCTGAAGCAAGAGGCTAGCTGATTCATAAAAGAGACTTTATATTGAAAATTATCTACCCCTGATTTGATATACTGACTCGCATCCAAGGCACCACCTACATAAAATCATTGACTTTTGTGCATCAAGAAAGAAGGTCAGTAATCAAAAGCAACCCTGGGAAAAGTTTACCTCTGACGCATATCAGACTATCGTGTAAATGACTACAGAGTCTCCCTTCATTGCAACTACATAGTACATTTATTCACCCGAGTGGAGCATCTGCAAAGAGATAGATGAAGCCAGTAAATAAAGCATTCATTAGGGGTGTTGACTTGAAATACAGTACATCTTCAGATACTCAGTATTCATGAAATTTAGTCCTCAGCCGTGTGTGTTGCGTGATACGATGTACGTGCGTTGTGTCGTGTGCTGCTGATGTGTGGGGTGCTCGTGTCGGTGTGTGGTGTGTGTGTGTCTGTAGTTGATTGCGTGCCTGCTGCTTATCTGTTGTGTGGCCGTATGTGTCTCTGTGTGGATCGTCGCTCGTCTGTGGCTAGTTATATTTAATCAATATTTACTTAAGCAAGTGGCAAGAGTTTGGTATTGGATATAACTATCTCATGTTCGATAATGTCCTTCTTCAATACCATTTTTATATGATCACAGGTAAACGAAGGAAGTCAAAATCTCTGAAAAGGAGTGATGGGATAGTACGCCTTTAGCTTTGCAACTGGTATCTACTCGTGGGGCAGGTAAATAACTGATCAAAATCAGAATGAGCGTACAACAAATGCAAACGCCAATATGCTCATGCATTGTCGTTTACTCAGTACTCTGGACGAACTTTGGTCACATTAGTTCTGGAAGTCAGCATTCCTCTTATCTTTTTTCCCTTCCCCCAAGTGTTTTATCAATGATTGAATGGTGAGAGCGTCAACGTTCTGGGCGTTTTGTGAATGCAAAGCTATGAGAGCTACTCAAGGACTCTCGTATGTGGACGCATGGGGTATAGGTGTGGGATAAAGGCTCAATATCGTGGGGTTAATGGACTGCTTCTATAATGTAAAACTGTCTCCACGGTGTGATCTTGAAAACTGAACGGGTATTAACGCAACAGGAAGGTTAAATGTAACTGAAAGTTTTTATTATATTGCCTTCCAGTTAGGTTCATACGTATGTCAAGCAACAGTTTGCGTTTCTACACCTATCTGAGTATCTAGGTATCATAGCACAGGCTGCACATCAATGCTGTGCGCTACCTTGCTGTTGACAGAAAATTGTTGATTTTAAATGAGGCATGTACGTGTTTTTTGACTAGGCAATGGGGTACATGACAGCAATCCCTAGTACAACCACTTTGGCGATGCTAAAATACAACAAGCCAAAAAACCCAACACACGACGCTATAACGATGCATCACAACCACTGATACAACAACACATGGCGTCTTATCACCACCTCTAAACAGTCGGCCTCTGCCATCATATGAGCAATTGCTCTTTCGAGTTATATCTCCTTGATTTTCGACTCCTGAATCACGCCATCTTGAATGTCGACCGGAGCAAGTACACACTTGTTATGATGGACTGAATATTTTTAGGTACAGTTGATGCATGTATCGTGCACTAACGGACATAGCTCGGCAAGCTGAAGTATAATGTTGTGCTATCTTTTAACAACGTTGGTACCGCATGTAAATCGTAGATCATAAGTGGTTTTTGTAAAAATGTTCAGCACACTTAGACAAGTTCTGAGTCTAGTGCAATGTTCCAATTTCTCAAAATCGTAACAGAGCAGCTGTTGTTACAGTTCTTCATGTTTAAACGAAAATGAACAATCGTTACTTCCCAATTTTGTTGCACAGTGGGTTCTGTATGTTCTCGTGTACCAACAAAAAGTACATAGATTGAACCCACACAAGTGGCATAATGTAAATCAGTTCTAGTGTATCATAAACACCCCAAGTTTTGAAAAAATGGACTCGGCTTGTACTTGTTTAATCACTGAACAAAAACTTAACATAGGTTTGTACTATTAGCTCACGCTCTCGCTGTAAGTGTTTTTCATTTAACTAGGGTTGAGCAGACACTGGGTTTCGTCAGCTACCAACTCATGCAATATCAATATGATTCTTGTCTCAAGAAGGCTGTTCGTTTTCACTGAACATACAACCATAATCTATGAGGTTCTCTTATGTACGATCAACAGTGGATGTTTTCATTTAACTAAGTATAATGACTGGCCTTCATAATTCCACTGCAGCTCATATATTGTAGTTAGTTCTGATCTGTACGAAGCGTCTGTACATATCGTTTTCACTCTACAAACGCCATATATCATGAGCTTCTGTTTCAGAAGCTGTACAGTGTTTTTTTGTTTATCTTAGAGCGAGACATGGTGTTCCTCCATTCAGTTTATCTTCGTGATCCAGTATCGTCCACTGTTGCACGTTTATTCAGCATTTATTGACATATGACAGGGATTGCATAAGATGAAGATCCGCAGCAAGCATGGGGTATTAGATGAACGGTAGTTGAGCAAAGATAATTGAGACATAATACGATATTCATTATAACACACAAACTGTAAATCCCGTTGTCCCTTACACTGTATGACCATATTTGTGATCTTCCTCTTCACTGCACATGTGCTGCTATCCGAGTAGATTTTGCCCACATGTAAATTGACAAATGAACGATTGGGTTTCTACATACGTAATGGTGGCAGTTTACAAAATTCGGTATACCAAATTATGTATAATGGTACTGAGAAAAGTCGTTATATAAAGATAAAAAAAGAATGAAATATATAACCGGATCGAAAAATAGGATGATGGTAAGTTAGAATTAGGTATTCGATAAGTGGTTTATAGTACTAGGCGGTCAGTCGTCTCTGGCACAGTGTGCAAGAGACATGTACGATCGTGTCTGAAAGTCAGAGGGTACGTGTCACTAAAGGAACAAAGAAGGTGCCGTAGACTTTTCGCGCTGTCACCCGGAACGTTAGATGGACCTTGTCCATGCATCACTTGATGTATAGGACTGTTGGTTTTCAGTTCAGACGGATAATCGGATGTTTACAGTTGCACTGGTTGCGCATTATTCACACAGATGCTCGCGCACAGGATTGACCGTTATAAGCTCAAGGACTAGACTCAGACAAGTCATTCTAGACTATCAATCTCAAAGTCTTCAAGTGAACCATCGATGCTTAAGTCCTGCTGGTATCCCTTTGAGATACTGTTTGGACGAGATTAGGCACTCAAAGTCTATAATTCTTATGATCGTAAGTTGACGCTTGCCTTGCCCAACTCAGTGTGTGTACGTGTCTGTGGTGTAGATGTAGTGGTGTGGGTGTGCTCTAGTGTTTCAAATTTATTTTATGATCTTGGTGCGTATTCACCATTTAGGTGAATTATCACTCTTGTAAAGTGTGTGATGATGTGATGCTGTGTGTGTGGTGCAGTGTAGATGTGTGTGTGTGTGTAGACAGCTTATTTTACTTATTCGCCCTTTGGTGCACTCAGATTCTCGTTGAATACATCAATAAGAGATTGTGAACACATATCAAAGCATTGCCAAAACTGAGTATGCTCGCAGTTAATAGAGTCTAAAAATGGAATTGAAAGTTTTAAGATCATTTCCATGTGCGCACAATACTGTTTCTGTAGTTCCATGCATTATGTGAGGGAGGAAAGGGGAGGTGGGCTGACAAGTAAACGCAAGCACACAATGTACAGATGGAGCTACTGGTTTTGGGCAGTATTACACATCCCTTGACGCTTTAAACTGTCAACTGGGCTGAGGCCGTCCAGCAGACTGCACGGGATAGCACTGTGGTCATAGTGTCACGGTGAACGGCGATCCAGCGCGTTACTAGATCCGCAGTATTGACGAATGACACCGTAAGACATGACCTCACCATCTAGTGAGCGATGCTGTGGGAGGAAAGACCTCAGTCAGCACCCATCCAGAGTTCTATGTAGCGGCAATACAGTGCTTAACTCAGGGTTCCGACTTATTTAAGCTATCTAGACGTTGTCCGACGTATGGGTGAAAACTCTTTCCCTAGGTACTGACAAGGATTTTTCCTCCGTTCTTATGAATTTTCTCCAAGAAGCAAGGATATCTGACTGATCAGTATACCTTTATTTTTAATTTGTCAAATCAAGATCGGTTTTGTGTGTCTACTGGTATTTATTCAAATCACTTTTAAAATAGGACATTTGCATAAACTTGGCAAAAGACAGATACCATGAAATACTTTTATAATCACTTTTTGCTTTCAGACTGCAGGGGGACATTTACCCCCTAGGACCCCGCATCTGTCAGTTGTTATTCTCATTTTGTGTAGTTGCGCTCAACCTCAGTCATGCATATGATGCCCTGTCTATAGTGACTAGTTCTCATGAAAGAATTTCCCAAGCTGTTTCTCCTGGACGGTAAAAAGTCCGCTTGCGCATGATCATGTTATATTTTTCAAAACTTCCCGCGGGAAAAAAATAATAATTTCCCCGCGGCAAGTTGTTTTGACTGGTTCTCAAGAAAATGTTAATGTATAATGAGAGTAAAGGACCGATCTTAGGACCAGTATTTCTTTGCTGTACTCTAGTGATGTCTCATATTTGGCGATATGACATACAGCAAAACTGTGAATAAGCCGGATAGTCCCAATCACTTTACGCTCAACGTCCAGTCATATAATGGTTTGAATCTGGGAATAATGCTCTCATTTACGAGACGAACTAAGGCGAATTGGAGAGTACGCGACTCGGCGCTCAACAAAAGTAGCGATCTGTTAGACTAAAATGTGGGTGCAGGATATATTTGTGCCTAACAAAAGACTTCTGACGTTAGGTCGAAAATGCCGGGTGGTAGATAAGGATTTTCTTTCTAATACTGGCCTTGAAAAAAATATCCTCTTTTTTTGATCCTCTCAATAGTATTTTGCACATTTGTCATGAGCCTTGGGTACATATGACGCTTCATATCTCCATCTGACACATTGCGATTGCTGGGCCAGAATGCAGTGACGAACTTAGGCATAAGTTTTTGCCTGTGCATCTGTTAAAGACTTAATAGAGAGCTAGACCCTCTTTACATACCCAGGTGACCCTCTGATAATCTAGAGGCACATTTTGTGTGCTGATTCTGAACGCCTGGTTTCAAAGATGGAATTAACACTGTCCTTCTGTCCTGGATTTTTCTCTATTGGGTTTTGTTGCCTGAGTAAAAGCCTCCCATTTTTTTCTTAATTAAAAAAAATAAAAAAATCATTAGTGTGTACCAGAAATTATGGCATAGTGATAGTGTTATCGGTAGTGTTGTCGATTGGTAGCGAAGGTTGTCAGCAGCAACCTTATTTTTAAAACGATAGACACGAGCAATACACTGTTATGCTGATGAGTTTCAATAAGTCTGAATAAGGGACCTAGACAAATACAAAAATAATTGCGCCACAGCATCATTAATGAATACAACACAAACAATATTCTCTCTCTAAAAAGCTCTTCTTAGCTAATATAGTCATAGTAATATATTTGTCATACTGCACTTTGCCAAACTTTGGTGATTTGTAATGTTTTGATTTGGATGTGCAATTGTGATTTTTGTTAGTGTACTTTTACAAACTGATTTTTGAAATTATTTTAAGGATGAGAAGTGATATTGGAACTGTTGAAACTTGCATTTTCATGTCATTTGATAGCTCTCTTGTCTTCTAACCCTTGGTGTTTACCTCTGCAGGCTAACGATCCGGAAACTGGTTTATTTGGAGAGGACGGTTTTGTGTACAGCATCACACGATTTGATAGCAACATTGAGCTGTGAGTGCATGTGTGTGTCTTTCATTTAATGTCTATTGACTACACGTGATATTAAACAGGGGAAGACAAAAAATGAAAAGAAGTGTGTGTGTGTGCCAAGTTAAAGTATGAAACTATTTGTATTTTGTCATTATAAGGCTATTTGAGCTGAGTTTTATTTATATATTGCGCCACATATTCATTAAAGTCAAAGTCAAAAATTCTTTGTTATCTCGTTAAGAGAAATTACAGTGTGGTCTCATACAAGCACAGTACAAAAAAAGGAAACACATATTCAGGCATGTTCTTTTTCTTTTTAGCTGTATTGGCTGAATGTTTACTATGATCATTTTTTGCTAAAATCTATCACTCCTTGAAAAGCACAGAAATATAACATTTAGAATCAAAATAAGCACAGAATCTTGTTGCATATTAACATTATACATCATTATCTTTGAAATAACAGCTATATCTTGGGCATGTCAGATTACGTTCTGGGTGCCACACGATTAATTCTGGATATGTTGTTCTTTTGTTAAGTTTTGTTTTTTGATCAGTCAAGTAAAATGAATTTTTGACTAGTATCTTTGATTAAACTGTCAGATTTAGCCCACCATGCATGTTTTAACCCCTTGACTGTTGCCAGAGAAAATTAAAGAAATAATCATTAGGCAAACGATGCCATGAAAAAGACAACTGATAGAGACAATCTGGAAAAATGGTCTGGGGATATAGATCTCTTAATTGTGCAAGAGCAAAGGCCAGCATATCAGGGTTATTCCTCCTCATCTGATGACATCATCAGTGATGTCATTGAAGTACTTATGTAATATGTTGGTGGCAGTCAAGGAAACTTTGGAAGAATGTTAAATTAGAGATAGGTCCAGTTTACTGGGGGTTGAAATCTTTAGTGGAATTTAAATGTATTACAAGCTGTGCCTTTTTTTCTGTTGTCTTGTTTGTTTTATTTTGTTTACATTGTTGTTTCTTTCTTTAGGTTTGAGATTGACCCCCAAACTGGCGCTGTGACAGTGAAGAGCTGCCCCACCCCTGGAGTGGCCACGTGCTTGGACTACGAGGACAAGCGGGACCACAGCTTGACCGTGAGGGTGCAAGACAACTTGGGGAATCCACCATCGCAGAGAAGCGACATCGTTTTGACCATCAGTGTCCTGGACAGAAACGACAACCCACCATTGTGGGATATTCCAGACTATATCGGCTACATTCAGGAGGGAACCAGAGACCCCAATTTGACTGTCAGGGTAGGTGTGTGGGTGTGTAGGTAATTGGGTGGGTGGGTGCGTCGTGTGTGCTCTGTGTGTGTGTGTGTGCGCTTGCATGTGTGTGTGCTTGCGTGTGCGTGTGCGTGCATGCATGCATGCTTTTATTTGTGTTTGTGTGTGTGATTGCATCTTCAACCGGTACAGTAGTACCTACCAATTGTGGCATCATTCGCCTATGGAAAAGCTTGTGGAGAGCACTTTATAGAAAAAAAGTGTGTATGTGTGTCCATTCATTTTACGCATTTTCTTTAAATCAGTGGCTGAACTTGGAGAGTTGATGATTATTTTGAACTGGGACTTTGAGAATATATACTGCCCCACCCCACCCCCTACCCCCACCCAAAAAAACAAAAAAATAAATACACTTTTTTTTTAATCATATTTTTAAAATTTCATTTATTAAAAACAATTTGATTTGAAATATTTTAAGTAACAATTTCTTTTGTTTCAATTATCATCAATCACATTTGAGCGAGGAGCGAGGGCATTTTCCATAGTTTGGTCACATCCTTCCAAGCACTTTGACATCCAAAGTGAAGAATTTAAAAGTATGCGTTTATTTTTATTTTTTTTAAATTTCTTATTTTGGACAGTGTATGATAGTAAAGTATTCCATCATTTTTGTTTGCATTTTCCTTCGTTATTTTTTTGTTTGTTTGCTTCCAGGCCACGGACAGAGACACAGTCGGTCAAATTACATACTCCCTGCTGCCCAGTGTGGACGCTAACCTTTGGTTCATCGACCCAGTCTCTGGAGTTCTCCGGGCCATCAACAACATTTACGTTAACAACACCAGAGGGGGCCTGGGAGAGTATGTATATTTCAATGGGACAGAGCGAGTGAGAGCCTACCAGATTTGATAAAGGCAGAAGTAATAGGCAAACTATCTTTTATATGAATATAGTGGTCATGTTTTTTTTTGTTGTTGTTTGTTTACTTGACATTTTCTTCCTTTTTTCCTTTTTTTTTTTTTTTTACTAGGGGAGATAATTCTGATTTTACTGTAACATTTCTGTTACAGACAAACCCCTATTTTTACGACCCTCTGTTAAGCGACCAACTCTCATTTGAGACCGGATTTGTTGGCAAGGATGCATTTTACTATGTAAACGACCTCTCCTAAACGACTTCCTTTAAAACGCGACATACGACTGCCAATTTGTTGGTTTTTATGACCGTTTTTGCCGTCTGCATAGACTTCGAGCAAATGGAAACAACCACGATCAAGGGCCTGAAAGCAGAATCGCTTCCCTCGTTGTAGAAAAGATGGCGGAAAGAGTAGGAAAAGCACGAAAACCACGGAATTTGAAAAAGAAAAACACAGACTTTTGACGAGAGTGGAGGTGATTAAAAGAAGTCGGCGAGGTGAAACTGTAATACATCGATTGCACAAGCCTATGGAGTTGGAAAGACCCAAATCCAGTTTTAATATGTCATTTTATGTGTGCATGAAGAAGAGAGTATGAAAAGTGCTGAACTTTTTCTTTCTACCGCTACCAGTGAAAACCTCCGTCATACAACCACTCCAATTTACGACCGATGTTTCCGGACATTTTGGAGGTCTTAAAATAGAGGTTTGTCTGTATAGGATGTTTATATTGAAAAGGTTTGTTTAAAAAAAGTTGACTTTTATCTGTTTTTTCCCCAGCCAAATGCTTGAAGTGATTTTTTGTTATCAGGTTTCTCTAGATAATTGATGAAAAGAAAAGGTGTTAATACCTTGACTGCCATTATAACGTATCACGTACAAGCTTGATGATGCACTGATATCATCAAGTGTAGCTTTGAAGTTTTCTTCAGAGTTGAAGAAAAAAGTAGTGGTTTATAGCCCGGAAAATATGGTAAATATAAAAAAATAACTTTTATTCCTTTGTGTATAAACCTTCAGACCATATTTATTCCTTTCGGAAAATGGAGTAATGGGGCCTGGTTCAGTGGTTGGCCCTAGTGGTTTAGACATGAATGTTGTATTTATTGAACACCTATGGTTTGCGGAAATTTATGACAGGAATGAAGACTGATGGGGTTAAGGGTTTGTACAAATCTGAAAGCAAGTGAACAGAATGTGCATATAATTTGAAATTCTTCTGTTGTTGTTGCTGGCTTACCCTGGCTATAAACACTCCAGGGATCATCCCAACGGGCAGAAGCACTTATGGTACAAGTGCAGTCAGATGTCGGGATGTAGAACATTTCACGTGTGTGACCATTTTTGATTACCCCACGTCACATGGGCAGCCACACTCCGTCTTCTGATTTTTTATTTTATCGTATGAAACTATGACTCAATTAACAGGCTGTAATCATGAATTAAATGCTGTCACAAGCACTGGAATAGTTTTGATTAATTAGAACTTCGTGCATAATTATACTGCCTGTTATATATAGAGAGAGTGATAATACTTTGGAACTACTCATGCTTTCAAGTTTGTGCCCTATTACCAATTTTATTATAATTTTCTGATGTTTTTAAATGTTAACAGGTTCGTGTTTACTGCTCAAGCTTCAGATGGCGTCAACATTGAAGCTACTTCAACTATAACAATTTATGTTATCGTAAGTACTAAAGTAGTATTAAAGAAGAAGCTTAAACATAAAGATTAGTGAAAACAATCATTGACAGGCATTTCTACAAAGGACAGAACAACCAACTCTTGTTCTTAGGCTCAGAGAATGTTGTGAAAATGTATTCTATATTATGAGTCTGCTGGGCTAATCTTTCCTTTGTAACAGATTGATTTTATATGTCAAAATCTTGGTGATCCATCAAGTTAGAACTTTGCTCTTGTGTCAGAACTTTGTTCTTGTGAATCGGCAAAACAACTGGTGTGTTTTTTGCCTTGTTCCGGAAAATCATGGTTAACGTAATTCTAGGATTTTAATGATTTTGCTCCAGAAAATAAAGATTTAGGGTAGTCATCTCTGTGAAAGTACCTTTTCTATGCCCACAATGCAAAACAAATACATTGTGGCAAACGTCTGAAATGAATTGTTTGCTCAAATTATGGCAAAGGTGACATTTTGTGGGATTCTGATTGCCCAGAAGGTTCAAATAAGTGTTTAGTAAGTTGCACCAGTTGCTATTAAAAAAGAACATTCACCATTGGTAACCTTTCTTTCAATTTGCTTTGTTATTTTAAAGGACTTTTTTTTATCATCATTATGGAGCTAGTCATAAACCATTACAAAGCAAATGTGGCAATCAAAATGTTTCTGTTTCTAAAGAATGCTCTCTGAATATGAGTTTTCCGCAAATTGGAAAAGAAATGTGTGATCTTGTATTATTTTGTTAAATCTCAGTTGTTTTTTTGCTTTCTTTTGTGGGTAGGATACTATCAACGAGCCACCACAGTTCACTGACCTCAGGAGAACAGTTTCCATCAGCGAAAATACCACAGGAGGTAAGATCCTTGTCGTCCATGTTCTTAAAAACACTTGGAATATGGTAATTATTCTTGTAGTGTTTTTTTTTTTTTTTTTTTTTTTTGTTGTTTTTTTCTTTGGTTTGTTTTTTTAAACAATGAGGCGTTATACTAATTCAGCCGAACACGAAAGGGCGATAATTTTCGGTACGTCCCCCACCCCCTCTCTGAACTGCCCATGCAAACTGGTGAGACAGGAGCAGATCATTTTATGTGGCAATATACCACTAGTTCCTGACAGCCAAGGGCGATAATCTTAAGTAGGTGGCGTCCGCAGCTCAGGGCACGAGACAGGGGCAAATAATTTGCGGAATAAAGCCTCATTAACTTTGTTTACCGTCGGGTCAAGCGTGTGTGCGGTGATGCAATGGTAAGAAGTGTTTTAGTTTTGGTTTTGTAATTCAAAGCAGTTTTTGAAAATTATGTAATATTGAGACAGAGGGAAAGAGAAAGATGGTTTGATTCACAAGGACCATAGTGCTTTACGATTACGGCTGATAACATCCATAGAAAAATAACCAAAATAAGAGGAAACCAAGAGGGCAAAGCCTTCAAGGCTCACGTCTGATTTGTATTACTATATACTGTTACTGTTATGTAGACACTTGTGCATCTGAGAACAGAATGAATTTTTATTTTACTGTGTAAATTAAAATTATTTCTGTGCATTAAATTACCCCTACCCTCAGTGTCTCAATGTAAGTGGCGGTACCATAGCCGATGAGGTTTAACCGAGGCCGTGGTTACCGCTACACCTATCTATATTGTTAAAAAACTCGGGACTTGACTGGTGTTGCACTGCCTCCGGGCATTGTAGCCAGTATTATTCCCACCATCTTTGCATTTTTTTACAAATGTCCCATATGTGTCTATTCCATACCGAGAGGACGTAAAACACAATTTTTCATTCAATTACCCCTACCCCTTTCCCTCTTTCTTTAAAATTTAATTATATGTATGTTTTATATCCCATTAACGCATGGTAACATAGTGGAGCCCTATTTTTATTTTTGGCAAACAAGTAAAATTGAAAAGCATATTGACCAAGCTTTCAGAAAAAACATAGTGACCAATCCCCCCTCCCACATCCCCCGCCGGGGTAAGGGGGGTCTACGGACACCTGTAGGTCTAAGCCTCTTAGAAAATTAATAATTGAAGTTGCGGAATTCGTAAGGCCATACTCCTGATCTGATACTGTTTTAAACTGATTGTTCATGCGATAGAAACTTGTTCCACATCATGTACATTTCTGTAAGATACTTTATATCCTAATATTTTATTTTCGCTTCGTTAATACCCCCCCCCCCCCCCCCCCCCCCTCCCCCCCCCCCCACCCCCCCCCTCCCCCCCCCCCCCTCCCCGCCCTCTGCCACAAAGCAAAGGTGAAGGTCGCAGCCTGCACGCTCATCCATCCGGGTCACATGGCATGATACGGTGACATGGTGATCAATTGTCTAGGCCTAACTTGATCTGGATTCGTACGTCGAAGGCAGTGAAATTGACGAACACTGGATTTTCCGTATATTTTTTTCAAGACTGAAATGATTGTGGGCTAAATGTTAGGTACGTCGTCTTGATTATGAGGTAAGGCTTGATCTCTTAGGCCTAGGCCTTGTTGTGTGTGCTATCGCCGGAAGTGCGATAATAAGTATTGCATGCGCAGAGATGATGCGCGAATGAACACGAACAACAGTTGTCAAAGGCGCAAATAAAACGAAACAACCGGGCCGTCAACGCCCCACACTCGGTACATCCATTTGTTACAGAAAATATAAGTTAACGACGTTAAAATGTACCTATTTGTACACACCTGAAGTCTTATGTTTATTTTTAAACAGCGTTTTTGTATATCTAATGGAGAGTCTTCTTTCCAGTATGTATCTCCTACTCGGTACAACACAACAGTAATCTCTGCAACAAATGATTGTATTTCTTATGCTCTTTGTAGATGCATCTGACTGCTTTGATCGTTGTGAGTTGAAGGCTCATATCAAAATCAAGTATCCTGCTAACTTTAACCCTCCAACGCCTTGTATTTTTAGAGAAAATTAGAGAAAACGACAATGTTAAAGTTTGGAGATTGCAAGGTTAAAGGTTGCACAACAGTAATCTCTGCAACAAATTATCGTCTTTCTTGTGTCCTTTATTGATGCATCTGACTACTTTGATCATCGTGACTTGAAGGCTCACGTCAAAATCAAATATCGTGCTAACTTTAAACCTCCAACACCTTATATTTTTTAGAGAAAACGACAACGTTAAAGTTTTGAGTGCAAGGGTAAAGGTCGGCCACACACACAACACACACACCCACAACACACACACACACACACACACACACACACACAACACACACAAAACACACAGACACACAACCGAAAAACTTTGTTTTAAAAAAACCGATGTGAGCCAAAAAGAAAAGAAAAATGGAGAGAGACACAGGTTCTCTTAATGCATTCCGTAGTCAGTAATAATCTGGAAATTGTCCTTTTGAGAGACGTGTGGATAGTGGTACATTTGACACCAAAGCTTTTAACTTTGAGCAGAAAAGCAATGGCTGTCTTCTTTTCTAATTTTTGATTCAACACATGGTTCTGTTTTTAGGTACCTGTTTCACAGAAATGACAGTGACGGATGCTGATTCACCTACCTCAGCTAATGGCCAAGTTGGGATCTCTATCGCGTCTGGGACGTTCGGGAACTTTGTGCCTGGTCCGACTACCAGAGTTGGTGTGGGTTGGGTGGCACCCATTTGCACCTTCAGCGAGGCTGTTCTGGACTATGATCAGAGGAGTCAGTATGTTCTCATTGTAAGTATGCTTGAAAGTCAAGTCAAGTCAAGTCCACATGATGTTCATTGAGCATAAACAAATAAGCTTTTACACCTTTTTTTTTGGTATTCTGTGTTTATGAAATAAAACTGAAACTAGAACCAAGACATAAGATGCTTGTCAGACTACCGTAATTCACAGACTATTAGCCGCAACCTTTTTAATTGAAACAGACTCCTGCAGCTTGTCTAATGCTGGGGCCTTAACGTTACCAAAACTGAAATCAACTCAGAACACGGCCTCGATCTTGATGAGAAAGAAGACAATAACACCGAAAGTCATTCAAACAATCAAAGTTTGGTCGTTCAGAAATGTGTTTGTTAGACTAACGGTAGCCAGTGACAGGAAGTGCTCTTGCTTACAGACGACACAAGTTCCAGGAAGAAAACCGTTGCCAGTTAATCCGTCCTTTTTCCAACTCGTCCCGTTCTTTTTCGTTCCGTTGATTCCTTGCTCTTTGAGTCGAATCGTCCTCATTTGGGGCCAACTCGTCTATGTGCATGCTTTTACTAATGAACGAATGAACCAATGGACGGAATGACAGGGATAGAGGACGATTGACTTGCACAGGGGGACGAGTTGGTAAAAATTATGAATTGACCGGTAACTGTGAGTTTTTGGAGTCAGCCATGTTGGACAAAACTGTCCTGTCTGTTTTCATTTTAGCAACTGTGATGGCGATTTTTCTTAATACATGGCACATTTGTTGTTTTTCTTCTTCTTTTGAAGCAATAACCTACGGGCTGTACGAGTGTGGATAAAGGGCCTGATGCTTTTCTGTGGCTGGATTTACCCACGAACTTGAGTCTGCCTAAGATTGTGTCCGTGACTGTGACTGTCCGTTTCACGGCTTTGCTTTCGCTTTTGTTACGCTTTTGCGATGTTTGTTGATTGTTTGTTTTGACTCGGCTTATACAATGATGCGGCTTTAACATTGCCTTTTTCAACTTTGTAAAAAGAATTAATAGGGTGCGGCTTAAATAACGAAACAGCTTGTAGTCCGTAAATTACGGTAATTTCTTTCTTGACAAGCTTGGGGGAAAAAAGAAGTCATTTTTGCTTGTGTGAAACTTTACAATGCAGACACAGAAACTGTGAGGCTTGGGAGAGGATAAGACAAATCAATACAGATAGAGATCAAGATAGAGAACTCTCCATCCCTAGAAGAGGCACAGCTACTGTCAAGGTGCTTACAGTACCTATTCACCTCGCTAAGTGAAAGAAAGAGGTACGGAGGAGCAGACCTGGGAATTTACTTAGCCCTTCCGGCACCGCCATTGTCGCATTTTTGCACCACAATGATTTGAACACCCATTGTCAGTAAAAACCTTGAATTCAGGGTATTCTGGATTTTGGAGTTAAAGATAGGCCTTTCTTTTAAACATGTAGGAAAGGAATCCCCAATAATTAGACAAAATGTTGGCTAAAAAAAATGGCTGGCAGCAAAGGGTAAGTTTTGATAGTAGTTGTGTGTCTTTTAGGATTGGAACTTTTCATATAGGTCTTGTTTGCGTATACTTTTTTCAATGGTTTCAACCAGTGCATGCGCGCGATCAAGGTTCTGATACAAGACAGGGACGTAGCACGGTGACCGTGAACATTTTGGACATCAACAACAAGGATCCCTTACTTCATCCTCCCCAACCCACAGTCCTGCTGCGGTGTGGAAGGAGATACAATGCGATATTCCATCTCCATGCTTCAGTGCATAAAAGTATATTAAAGTGTGTAAAGTAGGAAGATGTGAAAATGAGAAATACATACAGTGTTAAGCATCTATAAAACATGTACAGGCCGGATCAGTTGTCCAAATGGGGGGGTGGGCGGGAGGGGCTTTGTTCGAATGGTTAGGTCCGAGGGGGGTGGGGGGGAAATCCCCAGAAGCTGACGATAAGTTGAATGTAAAAGAGCAAAAAGCCTCTCCTGGAAGAAAAGGTCAAAACTCTGGCTTAAAATTACTTCCAGCAGCGCCACTAATTGCTGGGGATATCAGACTAGGAACAAGGACACTCCCCCCCCTTCCCCCCCCCCCCTTTTTCTTTGCCCTTAAAAGGCAGGTTAAGACGGCGCACACTGATTGGGTCGCAAGTGTGTGAAGAATGAAAGTTGCAAGATTGAAATCATAGAAAAACCCAACTTTGATGGGAATGAGCCCAGCGAATACCATGCTACCACCAGTACCCGGTGGAAGCTAATTACCGTTCATGCTTCTGATTTTGTATTTGGCACTTATAGTCACAGAGTAGTCTCTGTGAAATCGGGTTGCCTCAAAACTGCGGTGCAGCCACAGGCGCGGCACCCCTGTTTTTTTCTTTTATTTGCAGCGAGTTTTGTGACTGATGAGGGAAGGAAAAGGGTGTGTGCTGGTGTGTAAATTTGGACTTAATGATAACTTGTTGTTGTCACTGGGTTGAATGTGTGCCTCAGGTGCTGGGCACATGGGACACTCGGTTTACGTCTCAGCTAAAAGACTCACGTTCAGCCGTAAGGCTAGTGCAGAGTGAGAGGCAAAATCCCCGCAGGTACCCATGTTCGAACTTGGGTTTAATGTATAGTTGTATATCAAGCCTGCGCGTGTTAGGGTTCAATTTTATGTGTATTGTTGTATTTAATCATTGCTCAGATATCGCTCAAGCTTCATGGAATGAGCTTTTTTTGCAGGTTTTTTGCTCTTCTTTCTCTCGCTCATTTCTATCCTCTCTCTCTCTCTCTCTCTCTCTCTCCTCTCTCTCTCTCTCTCTCTCTCTTCTCTCTCGGAGCCTCTCTCTCTCTCTCTCTCTTCTCTCTTTCCTCTCTCTCTGTCTCAGAGTCAAAATGAAAGATCTCCATCAACTGTCTCTCTTTATCCCTTTCCTTCCCACTCTCTCTCTCTTTTTAGATGGATGTGTCAGGAAAGGAACACTGTGCAGATAGAGGAATAGTAGTGAGAGAAAGGGGAAAGGGTGACAGTAAATATGAAATAGCATGTCAGTTGTTCGTTGTATGTGGTTTGATGCCTTCAAAACTCAAATGGGATGGCATGGTTCGTTAGTTGTGTTGTTTGGATGGCCTGTGAACTCAATGGAGATGGCCTGTTTGTGTGTTGCATTTGTTTGGATGTCTTGTGAACTACAGAGACGACAGGTTTGTGAGTGCATTTGTTTGGATGTTATGTGAACACAGAAGACAACATGTTGTGCTGTTGCATTTGTTTGGAGGCCTGCGAACACACTGAGACGACTGCATGTTTGTGATGTTGTGTTTGTTTGGATGCCTGTGAAAACACAGAGACATGTTTGTGCTGTTTGTGTTTGTTTGGACTGCCTGCGAACACAAGAGACGACGAATGTTGTGCTGTTGCATTTGCTTGGATGCCTTGCGACACGAGATGGCAATGTTTGTGCTGTTCATTTGTTGGATTGCCTTGGCGAACACAGAGACGGGACATTTCGTGCTGTTGCATTTGTTTGGATGCTGCGAACACATGAGACGACTGCATGTTTGTGCTGTTGCATTTGTGTTCAATGCCTTGCGAACACAACTTGAGACGACTGCTGTTTTGGGCTGTTGCATTTGTTTGGATGTCTTGTGACACAATGAGACGACTGCATGTTTGTGCAGTTGCATTTGTTGGATGCCTTGCGAACACAATGAGACGACAGCATGCTTGTGCTGTTTTGTTTGTTCAATGCTTGTCAATGATTTGTTTGCAGTCTTATGCTTTCAGATGGGGCCATCGGTTCGTTGTGACTGAGGTGATTGCAGTGGACAGGGATCGCCGACAAACAGCTGGTCATCACCTTCAAACAACCTATCAAAGCTCGAAATGCAGCCGGCGTGCTAACACAAACTCTAAACTTGTATGAAGTAAGGAAAAAAAAATACCTGTCTGAAGAGGAGGAAAAGTTTAGAAATACACAACTGTACCAAAGGGTGTGATAAAACAGTACAAAGTGGGTGATAAACAGCTGGTATCTCCTTTGATTCACCTATTAACTCCTTCACTGGGAAAATTTGTTTAACGTTTTTTTGTTTGTGTTCTAGACATACTGTGGATTGCTGCTTTGAACCTACTAAATATTTCAAATAATGCTTATACATTGTTTCAAAAAAACTCAGCATTCTATTCCGTCCTTATTTTTTACTCATGAATTACAAGTAATGTTGCGGTACCATAGCCGATGAAGGTTTATCCGAGGCGTGGTTACCGCTACACATATCTATATTGAAAAAACTCGGGACTTTTATGGTGTGTACGCTGCCTCCTGGCATTGCAACAACAAGTAAAGTCCCGAGTTGTTTTTATCAAATAGATAGGTGCTAGCGGTAACCACGCCCGGATAAACCTCATCGGCATGGTACCGCCACATTAACTTGTAATTCATGAGTAAAAAATAGACGGATAGAATGCTGACTGAAGTTTTATTGGAAGAAAAATGTATAACATTTTTTGAAGATTAGTAGGTTCAAAGCAGAAAATTACACAAGTTTTATGTCTAGAACAACAAACAAAAAACAGAAACAAATTCCCAGTGAAGGAGTGAATAGGTAATCAAAGGAGATACCAGCTTGTTTATCACACACTTTTGTATGTTTATCACACCCTTGGTACAGTTGTGGTATTTCCTAACACTTTTCTCCTCCTCTCTCAAGGACAGGTATTTTTTTTCACTTACTGCATACAAGTTAGGAGTTTGTGATTAGCACGCGGCTGCATTTCGAGCTTTGATAGGTTGGTTGAAGGTGATGACCATGTGTTTGATCGCGATCCATGTCCACTGCAATCACCTCAGCACAAAACGAAACGATGGCCACAATCTGAAAGCATAGACATGCAAAACAAAATCATTGACAAAAGCATTGAAACAAACAAAACGCACAAGCAGCTTTGTCTCATGTGTCGCAAGGCATCCAACAAATGCAACTGCACAAACATGCAGTCGTCTCATTGTTTTCACAAGACATCCAAACAATGCAACAGCACAAACATGCCGTCGTCCATTGTGTTCGACAAGGCATTGAAACAAATGCACCAGCACAAACATGCAGTCGTTTATCATTGTGTCGCAAGGCATCCAAACAAATGCAACAGACACAAAATGTCGTCTCTGTAGTAGCAAGGCCATCCAAACAAATGCAACAGCACAACATAGCCATCTCTGTTCTCGCAAGGCATCCAAGCAATGCAACAGCACAAACATGCGTCGTCTCATGTGTTCGCAAGCATCCAAACAAACACAACAGCACAAAACATGTCTCTGTGTTCCTCAAGGCCATCCAAAAACAAAACACAACAGCACAAAAAACATGCAAGTCGTATCATTGTGTTGAAGGCATCCAAAAACAAATGCAAAGCACAAACATGTTGTCTCTGTGTTCACAAGACATCCAAACAAATGCAAACAGCACAAACTATGCTCGTCTCTGTGTTCACAAGACATCCAAACAAATGCAAACAGCACAACATGCCCATCTCATTGAGTCACAAGGCATCCAAACAAAAACACAACTAAACAAACATGCATTCCCATTGAGTTTGGGAAGGCATCAACCAAATTACAAACAGAACAAACATGCTAGTCAATATTACTTCACCCTTTCCCCGGTCTCTCCACTACTATTCCGATCTGCACAAAGTGTTCACTGTCCTGACACATCCATCTAAAAAGAGAGAGACGAGGGGGGAAGGAAATAAAAAAGGGAGAAAGAGAGACAGTGATGGAGATATTCAGTTTGACTCTGCGACAGAGAGAGAGAAAGAGAGAGAGAGAGAGAGAGAGGAGGAGGCTCGAGAGAGAGATGAGAGAGAGACGAGAGGAGAGAGAGAGAGAGAGAGAGGTTTGAGAGAGAGGAGAGAGAGAGAGAAAGAAGAGAGAGAAGAGAGCAAAACACTGCAAAAAAAGCCAGTCATGACGCTTGAAGCGATATTAGAGCAATGATTAAAATACAACAAATCACATAAAAATATGCACACTAAAGCGCCAGGCTGGAATAACAACTATACAATAAACCAAGTCGAACATGGGACTGCAGGGGATTTGCCTCTCACTCTAGCACTAGCCAGTACGGCTCTGAAAACGTGGAGTCTTTTAGATGAGACGATAAACCGATGGTCCCATGTGCCCCAGCACTTAGCACACATAAACCCAGTGACCAACAAAAATTATCATTAGTCCAAATTTACACACACACACACCTTCTCCCTTCCTCAATTCAGTCACAAAATCGCATAATGCAAATAAAAAGAAAAAAAGGGTGCCGCGGGCCTGTTGCTGCAACGAGGTTGGAGCAACCCGAATCACAGAGACGACTCTGTGACTATAAGTGCCCCAAAATACCAAAAAACAAGAAGCAGGAACGTAATAGCTTCCACCTGGTACTGTGCTAGCATGTAATTCAGCTGGGTCATCCCATCCAAAGGTTGGGTTTTTCTATGATTTTACAAATTGCAACTTCACACCCTCAACCATGCCTTTTAGGGGAAGGGGGGGGAGGTCAGTGTTGCCTAGTACTGATATAGCCCAGCATTAGTGGACAGCTGCTGCGACAGTAATTTTAAGCCAGGAGTTTGACCTTTTTCTTCCAGGAGAGGCCTTTTTGCATCTTTTACAGTAAACTTATCGTCAGCTTTCGGGGATTTCCCCCCCACCCCCCTGGGACCAACCATTCGAAAACCCCCCTTTCCCCCACCCCCCCATTGACTAACTGACCAGGCCCTGTACAGTTTTATTAGATCGTAACACGGTAGTATGTCTCATGTTCAAATACTTACATATTTACAATTTATATACTTATGCACTTAGAAGCATGGAGATGGATCTCGCAATGGTACTCACTTTCAAACACCTCAGCAGATGGTTTGTGGAGGGAATTCGAAAGTAGGGATCCTGTTGTTATGTCCAAAATGTTCACGGTCAACGTTCTCGTCCCTGTCTTGGTGTATTCAGAACCTTGATCGCGCGCATGCAAAAATGGTGAAACCATTGAAAAAAAAGTATAAAGCAAACAAAGACCCCATATAGAAGACGTCCAATCCCTAAAAGACACACAACTACTATCAAAACTTAACCCTTTCGCTGCAGCCATTTTTTTAGCCAACTTTTGTCTTGAATATGGGGATTCCTTTCCTACATGGTTTAAAAGAAAGGCTCTTTAACTCCAAAAAATCAAAGAACACAAAAATCATTGGATAACAGACCATGAATGCAAGGTTTCAAAATGACATTGGTGTCAAATCATTGTGGTGCAAAATGCGACCATTGGCCGGCGGGAAGGGCTAAGTAAATTCCAGGTCTGACTCCTCCGTACCTCTTTTCTTTCACTTAGCGAGGTGAATAGGTACTGTAAGCACCTTGACAGTAAGCTGTGCCTCTTCTAGGGATGGAAGAGTTCTCTATCTTGGGATCTTCTATCGTATGATTTGTTCTTATCCTCTCCCAAGCTCACAGTTTCTGTGTCTGCATGAAATTCACACAAGCAAAAATGAATCTTTTTTCCCAAGCTTGTCCCACGAAAGAAATTACCGTAATTACGGACTACAAGCTGTTTCGTTATTTAAGCCGGAACCCTATTAATCTTTTTACAAAGTAAAAGGCAAGTTAAAGCCGCATCATTGTAAAGCCGAGTCAAAACAAACAATCAACAAACATCGTGAAGGTTATACAAAAGCGAAGCAAAAGCCGTGAAACGGACAGTCCCAGTCACGAGACACAATCTTAGGCACACCAGGTTCGGTGGGCTAGATGCCAGCCACCGAAAAGACATCAAGCCCTTTATTCAACCATAAACAGACCGTCGGTTATGGCTTCAAAAGAAGAAGGAAAAACAAACAAATGCGCGCTATAAGAAAAAGCGCCATCAGCAGTTGCTAAAATAAAACAGACAGGACAGTTTGTCCAACATGGCTGACTCCAAAAACTCACAGTTACCGGTCAATTCATAATTTTTACCAATCGTCCCCCTGTGCAAGACAATCGTCCTCTATCCCTTTGTCATCCGTCTTTGGGTTTCATTGTTCATAGTAAAAGCATGCAATGGACGAGTTGCCCCAAACAAGGACGATTCAACTAATAGAGCAGAGGACGAAACGACGAAAAGAACGGGACGAGGTGGAAAAAGGACGGATTAACTGGCAACGGTTTTCTTCCTGGAAATTGTGTCGTCTTGTAAGCAAGAGAAACTTCCTGTCACTGGCTACCGTTAGTCTAACAAACACATTTCGGAACGACCAAACTTTGATTGTTGAATGACTTTCGTTGTTATGTCTTCTTTCTCATCAAGACGAGGCCGCGTTCTGATTGCTTTCAGCTTTTGGTAACGTTAAGGCCCCAGCATTAGACAAGCGGGGGGGGTCTGTTTCAAACATAAAAAGTTGCGGCTAATAGTCTGTGGAATTACGGTAGTCTGACAGCAATCAGTCTTGGTTCTAGTGTTTTATTTAATAACACCAGAATACAAAAAAAGGTGTAAAAGCTATTTGTTTATGCTCAAATGCACATCATGGGACTTGAATTGACTTGACTTCAAGCATATTTACAATGAGAACATACTGACTCCTCTGATCATAGTCCCAGAACAGCCTCGCTGAAGGTGCAAAGGGTGCCACCCCAACCCACACCAACCCATTGGTAGTCGGACCAGCACAAAGTTCTCGAAGTCCCAGAAGCGATAGAGATCCAACTTTGGCCATTAGCTGAGGGTAGGTGAATCAGCTCCGTCACTGTCATTTCTGTGAAACATGTAACTAAAAACAGAACCATGTGTTGAATCAAAAATGAGAAAGAAGACAAGCCATTTGCTTTTCTGATCAAAGTTAAAAGCTTTGGTGTCAATGTACCACTATCCACACGTCTCTCAAAAGGACAATTCCAGATTATACGGGACTAAGGAATGCATTAAGAGAACCTGTGTCTCTCTCCATTTCTTTTCTGTTTGGTCACATAGGGTTTTTAAAAAAGTGGTTCGGTTGTGTGTCTGTGGTAGGTGTGAGTGTGTGTGTGTGTGCTGTTGTGTGTGTGTGTGGTGTGTAGTGTGGTGTTGCGTCTGTGGCCCGACCTTTTAACCTTGCACTGCAAAAACTTTAACCGTGTCGTTTTCTCTAAAAATATAGGCGTTGGTAAGGGTTAAATTAGCCAGGATATTGATTTTGGACGTGGCCTTCAAGTCACGATGATCAAAGTAGCAGATGCATCAATAAAGGACACAAGAAAGACTATAATTTGTTTGCAGAGATTACTGTTGTGAACCTTTAACCTTGCAATCTCCAAAACTTTTAACATTGTCATTTTCTCTAATTTTCTAAAAAAACAAGGCGTTGGAGGGTTAAAGTAGCAGGGTACCTTGTTTGATATGAGCCTTCAAACTCCACAATGATCAAAGCAGTCAGATGCATCTACAAGAGCAATAAGAAATAAATCATTTGTTGCCAGAGATTACTGTTGTGCTGTACAGATCAGATACCATACTGGAAAGAGAAGACTCTCATTAGATATACAAAAACCGCTGTTTAAAAATAACATAAGACTTCAGGTGTGTACAAATAAGGTAATTTTAAACGTCGTTAACTTGTATTTTCTGTAAAACAAAAGGGACTGTACCGAAGTGTGGGGCGTGACGGCCCGGTTGTTTTGTTTTTATTGCGCCTAGTGACAAACTGTGTTTCGGTTCATCGAGCAATCATCTCCCTGCCATGCAAAACTATTACGTACTGCCGGCGATAGACACACAACACGGCCTAGGCCTACAGTCAAGCCTTAACTCATATCAAGACTACGTACTAACATTTTAGACCACAAATCATTCAGGCTTGAAAAAAATATACGGAAATCCAGTGTTTCGCGATTTCACTTGCCTCGACGTACGAAT
>CM065680.1:39154776-39215280 GCA_017654935.2 Phymorhynchus buccinoides | reverse complement strand
ACATAAGTTTATCGATAGACCAGAGAAACAGGAGTCTGCGCAAGCACCACCTTCCTGATGCCAAAGGTGTCGTCCTGCCTTCTGGCGGAGAAATGGCGAAGGTAGAAGCTAGCAAACGTGGACTGTCACTTCCAGTACGCAGCTTCCATAACGCTGGACAGCGCCACTCCCTTAATCATAGCCAGGGATGTGCTGATAGCTCGGATTTCATGGGCTCTCAGAGGATTAGTGGGCAATGACCAGTCGGCACTTATATACGCTAAGTTAAAAGCGTTCACTAACCACCTAGAAATGGTTGACTTAGAAATATCCCTCATGTATTTCTCGTTCAAAGAAATGAACAGACGGCGTTTGTGCCCCCGGAAGGGGGAGGTCCTCTTAAGGAAAAACTTAAGAGCTCTGACGGGGCACAGGAGTCTATCAGAAACATCAGGGCCGAGAGTAGAGAGAAGACTTTGAACCGTAACCGAGGGAGAAGCAATCTGAGCAGGCTGAAACTTGGCCCTAAACTTGGTACCCGCGAGAGACAGAAGGGTACCGAAAGCATCATCCTGGGGCAGAACCTGAGTGGACTCCACCGAGACAACATCCTGGAAAAGCAGTGTGAGATGACAAACTCCGCATGGAGTCACCTAGAGCAGCCAAGGCCGATACAAAAACGGACTATGAGTGGCCGGACCGGGCCACCACACGCTGCTACACTTTCGTTGAAAAATATCGATCGAAGTGGCGAGTCTGAGTCAAAAACAAAATGGCCCACATCTGGACAAGACTTGTTCAGAATGGGCAAGCAAAGGATCGATGACGGGATAGAGACAGCTAGTACTAAATGGTGAAGATGAGAATCCGCAAAACAGCAGATTCAACCTCTGAACTAGCAAACTGAGAAGCCACGGTACGAATGTGCGACTGCACTTCGTAACCAACTCTACATGCTAAGACCGTTGGAAGGTAAAAATAAAAACTGCCTCTGACGTAGGGACAGACCGAAACAGCAACATAGTTGCTATCGCATGACGTCAAATCTAACCAGATGACGCGGAAATGTCCCCACCGAAAAGGAAAACATGTAGACAAAAAGCGAAACAGTGTGCAAACGTGACGTCGACTTAACCCATTTCAACGCCACCCAGTCGAACAACTGAGCTGACGGCCGGGCATGGAAGATCATGTTAGCCGGACAGTAAGGTTCGATCGGGACGGAACCAGACCGAAAAGGATGCCTGGAACGGGTGAACGAGATAACTGGTTGAACAACTCATGGTTGTAATCAGAGGAAACGAAGGTCTGAAACAGAGCAAGTAAGACCATGCCTGCCAGAACAGACATCATTCGAAAGAACGGCGAAGCCGGGGCCGTTGCCACCCAAAAAAATTCGTTCAGAAGGAAGGCAACAAGGGTACGGTTGAACAACTCTCGGTTGCTGTCCTAGAGAGAGCTGGAGACTGTGTCCCTCACTAACGGCGAAGATAAGAGAGAGCTGTCGTATTGTCTCCGCAGATGGTGACCCATTTCTGGGTGAGACGGACTGTGAAAGACTTCAGAGCCCTGGCTACTGACTCCATTTCCAACAACTCGACTGAAAGCACGATCTGTCTTGATTGGGCCCAGAGGAGAATCTCTTCTGCTTTCCTTGAAAGAGCCGGAGACCGTGTTCCTCCCTGGCGACGAAGATATGAGAGAGCTGTCGTATTGTCTCCGCAGACGGTGACGCATTTCCCGGAGAGAAGGACTACAAAAGACTTCAGGGCCCTGGCTACTGCTTCCACCTCCAAGAGGTTGATGTGAAATTTCTACTCTGCCGAAGTCCACTGACCCGAAAATTCGACTCGATCCAAATGGGCGCCCCAGCCCGTCGTCGAGGCATCTGTGTGAAGAAATTGCTGCTGTTGCATGGGACGGATAGGCACCGAGCTGTTGAGCCACTCGAGAATCATCCACTGTTACGTTGACTCGAGGAACCAACTGCCGAGAGACACTAGTTGCTCGAGAGGCAGCTGAGACAGTTTCCTTTGCGACAGCAGTCGTTGCAGTGGCCGTTTGTGCATCCGTGCGAGAGGAAGCAAATCCGCTACCGATTCCATAAGTCCCAGGAGACGGAGAAGCTGACGAGCAGAGAGCGAAGTCTTTGACTGAACGTCGAAACAATCTCGACGATGGCTTTGACCCGAGTTTCCGACAGTTGCACTGAAAACCGCTCCGTATCGAACTTCATGCCGAGGTAGCTGAAGGAGGTTGACGGAGTCAGCTCTGATTTCCCGTTGTGAATGCGAAAACCCAGAGTCTTGGACAGTCGAACAAGAGTGTCCGTTTGTGAGAGGCACAGGGCTTGCGAAGCTGTTAGCAACAACCAATCGTCCAGGTAAACGTGAAGACGAATTGCCCGGGACCTGGCCAGACGAACGAGCTCCTTGGTGATTCTTGAGAAAATCCAAGGGGCCGGGGACAGGCCGAACGGAAGGGCAACAAACTGATAAGCCCTGTGTTTCCAGACAAAGCGAAGGAAACGCTGACGTGAAGGATGGATGCACGCGTGAAAATATGCGTCCCTCAGGTCGATGGAAGTAGCCCAGTCATTTGGGAGAATGGAGAGACGGATTGAAGCCGCTGTTTCCATTTTGAACTTGTCGGTGCGAATAAACTTGTTGAGGGGGGACAAGTCCAAGACCGGGCGAAATTCTCCGCTTTTCTTGGGGACCACGAACAGACGAGAGAAGAATCACGATTCCGTAGGCACAATCTGAACAATGGCTCCCCTTCTCTGTCGATCGCTTCGAATTTAGACTGGTCTTGCAGGGGCGGCTGGTAGTTGGGGTAGCGAAAGGTACGCCCTCGAGACGAATCGGCTCTCGTAGAGACAAGAGGAGGAGGCCTGAAGTCCATGCGCGCGCGCTTGGCTTGGGGGGAAGCAACCCCCCGGCCGGCAGACCTGGTAGCCAACTCCACGATGCGTTCCTGACCCCAGTCCAGTATCCGTTTCTTGATCCGCTCCAGGTTGTCCTTGAGGGAAGCCTGATGAAAAGTAGAGCGAAGATCAGTGGGGCCAGAACGAACGGTCGAACGATCCAGCAGGGAGAGAGGAACTTTACAGTCCTTGAGGACCGCGTCTCTGAACGTGGCCGCTAGTTGCACCTTAGAAGAGGAGGCCACGGACGAAATGGAGCTCACAGCTTGGTTGAATGAAGCCAAGGCAACGCCCAAGGCACGCTCGTCGACGTCATCACGCAGTCTAAAGTCTTCAGGTTTGGAAGTGTTCGTTGAGTCGGCGATGTGCGCCAGGGACTGAAGCATTGACGTGGCTAACGACGAGGCTCGAAGAATAGAGTACATGGATCATGGATCTCTCCAAGATGTTGAAGGCCGGCTGGCCCATGAAGACTGAAGTTTGCCTCATTCAGCGCCCATAACTAAGGGAGGAACGTTCCTGCGGGGACACAACCGAGTGCGAAGGCACAGGCACAAAGGGATAGCCAGCTGAAACGGTGGGAAGAAGTCCTTCTTCACAAAGGCGCCGGGTTGAGACGGAACAGGCTCCGGCTGAGGGGGAGGAGAGACGTCGTCGTCAGGCAACGGTGGCGGTTGAGACCACAGGATAGAGTCAGTCTTACGAAGTGCCTGCCGAACGAACGGAGAGATGTGAAGCGCTAGTCGAGCTTCCTTCTGCGCTTGCAGTCCGCCAAAAAACTGTGGCTGTCCCGCTGTCTGAGCTGATTCGAGCTGCACCATCGGCTTGATGTCGGTGCAGTAGGGCTGAAGGATATGTAGATAGCCCTGATAACTGCACGACGAAGGGATTGGGTCTGAATACACAGGGGGATCAGTCACACCACTGCCACGCCCAGACTGAGAGAATTGATCGTCGTCGTGGTCAGATCTCGACGGGGACCGCTGAGACCCCTGATACACAGTTCTCATGATGCGAAATACTTCGTCTTGGACGTTTAAGTCGAAGTCAACCAAGCCTTCACGAGGCAACGACTCAAACTCTTCATCCACGGAAGACTCTCGTGGCAGCGCTACATGACGCTTCGAGGGGTGTCTGGTCAGATAGGCATCCACGGGAAGCTGAAACTCATCCGCACGACGAGGGCCAGGATGACGTGAGACAGGCTCCAGAACAGGCAACGGCCGGTCCGCCGCTGATGGTGCCGTTCTGTGACGGGTGTCCGTGACGGTGGAGACGGGTGGGTGGCCGCGTGCCGCCGGCACGAGTAACGGACACGGTTGGTCCGTGAACGGGCCGCACGGGCCGTGGCGGGTAGTCGTAGGTGTCATCGATATTTCCGGGTTCAAGAGTCCGCCGAGGCAAGGCCCTACGCGGGCAACGGCTCTGCTGGGTATAACGCAAGTCCGTACTTCTCGCCCTACGCGGGCTACGTGACTGCTGATCATTGCCATGGGGAGAGTCCGTACCTCTTGCCCTACGCGGGCTACGGAACTGTTGATCATCGATATTTCCGGGTTCAAGAGTCCGCCGAGGCAAGGCCCTACGCGGGCAACGGCTCTGCTGGGTATAATGCAAGTCCGTACTTCTCGCCCTACGCGGGCTACGTGACTGCCGATCATTGGGAGAGTCCGTACCTCTTGCCCTACGCGGGCTACGGAACTGTTGAACATCGAGAGAATCCGTACCACTCGCCCTACGCGGGCTACGGAATTGCCATTCACTGAGAGAGGGGAGATATTCGCCTTCACGAGCACGAGAGCCGTAGTCAGGTACGGCGTCCATCTGGGGCTTCCTGCGGCGGTCGTGGGAGCGATCAGCTTCCACGTCACGCTGGGTGGAGGACCGTCCGTCCAGCTCGAGGTCTTCCTCTCGTGGGAAGATGGAGATGCCCGTAGTCCGCTCTCTTTGGGCCAGCTGCCCAACTGAGTACAGAATAGGAACATCATTATCGTTCATGCAAAGAGAGGCGAACGTACACACTGGTTAATTCCTTGACTCTCGTGAGAGTACCCTGCGAGCTTGTCCGTAGTCAAGTCAGTTGTCGTGTCCAAGGCCTACCAGGTCTAACTGACAAACCGGGCCCAGAGGCCGACGGAACCAAAACTAACCCCTCATTCTTAAACTCCGCAAGCATATCTGATACCAGAGAAGAAGAATCCACCCAGGAAATAATCTGCTCTGTAACAACCGCAGGAGACTCAGAACAGGCTGAGGGAGAGGGGGGGGGGGGTTGCTCCTTCCTCGACGACGAAGAAGAGGAAGACTAGACCTCGAACTAGAATGTTTGCGAAAACTAGAAGAAGAAGAAGCCTGAGGTGTATCCGAAAACTTCCCCTTATCATCCCGAGATAGCTTACTAGAAAACCCCACTAGACTGAGTCGATACTACAGGATCGACGGCCGACATGGTGACCGGGGGAACAAAGCATGTAAGCACAACAAAATATTTCAAAAAATTATTTAGCAATGAAAAACGTGAAAATAATTCACACAAACTACATGCCGACAAACCTGTAGCCCCAAGGCAAAGGGGCAACCCAAACAGAGGAGGATGGCGGCTAGAATAAATTAGATAAACGAAATAATAGCAAGAGCAAAGAACAACATGGCTGCTCCAAGTTGGAAAAAATTTATTATGATTTAAAGTTGCCTCCCCGGAAGTGACGTAGCGAGTGGGATCCACGGCAGCTTAGTGGTATTGGCTGTGTAGACCAAGGGAAGTAATCTAGTCTTGTTAAGACTATAACTTTTTGGTCTGTGGTAAATTGGCATTTGCTCCAAATTGGAAGGAATAACTTATTCGTAGTGAAATGGTAACATGATAGAATAGATAGGGGTCTTTTTGCTTGTTTGTTTGACTCCATTGGTTGCTTTGTTGATTCATGGGTGCTCCTGGAAAATTTCAAAAATCCTGCAAGGCCCTGGCAGAGTGCAGGGGCAGTGCCCTCCTGGGGGGATCCGGGGGGTAATGCCCCCTGGAAGCTGAAGGTAAACAACTGTTTCCAATGTAATTGACAGGCTCTCGTTGCACTTTCACTTCTGGTTAAACTTCATGACCTATATAACCAGCAAAATGCATCTTCTCAAATTCCCATAATTCGGCGACGCCGGCTCCAGGCAATAAAAAAATCCTGAACTTCAGGACATCCTGTTGGTTGCTTTTTTTTTTTTTTGGGCTGTCCCACTCCCAGTGTTGATTCTAGACTTTTAGAAAAGGGGGTCCAAGGACCCCTAAAGATGAAAAAAGAGGGTCCTAGGGACTCTTCATAGTCAAAAAATGGGGTCCCAGAAGACGAACAGATTTTATGAGATATCTCCCCATGCATAATTTAAATATACAAATCAAGCACCTCATGCCGTCGTCTCGATTTTCTAATCACGGCCATTTTGTGAGCCAGCTTTTCTGAAACGCTCTTGTTTTGATGTATCACCACTGGCACTGGCACTCTTTTGAACCTCCTCATGATCATCGCCACCTGCGGCACTTGGCAACTCAGTCACCGAAACATCGCCGTCTGCAATCTCAAGTTCGTCGTCATTTGATATTGCGTTGGATGTTGGTGCCAAATCTTCCGTTATGCAGCCGTATCTTCATTCACAATAGATGCTTGGCCAGATTCTTCCGAGTCAGACATTTTAGGTGTTTTGGACGACTTGAAGGCAAAATCAAACAGTGTTGACATTCGCTTCATGATTGCCACTCTACTCCATCTTGACACTCGGACGCGCTACGATCAGAAGACTCAACTCGTGATTGGCTAAACTAAAGCATTGACGTCCAATGGCGCGAAAGAGAATTACTCATTTCTGGCTTACTGGCTATACGCAAAGTAGCAGTGCAATTTTGCAATGTTGCATTGGTGGTTTAAAAACGCGTCCAAAGTTTTTTTCTAGTGTCACAGGGGACGCACTGGCTTTTTATTTAGGCGTCATCACCGTAAATTCTGCGCGATTTCGGCCAGGACGCGCTCTAGAATCAACACTGCTGTCCCATCTTCTGGGCCGTACACTGCTGTAAAAAAAATTATTATCAGCTTAGTTTCCAAACTTACAGTAATCTCATCCACCCTGAAGTACTGATCGTCCGACATGAAGCGCACCACACCATAGTCCCCTTCATCTATGTCCGTTGCCGTTACGGAGCCCACGGGATCAGTCCTGGTGGAGTGTTCCTGAAGGTCTAGCTCGTAGAAGAACTGCACATGACAAGGGCAAACAAACATGGACTCTCCGTGACAGCTTATCTAAAACTTAGGTAGGTTCACACTGCACAAAGCCGTTTCACTGGAAAGATCTTAAAGACCCACCAGATCATGTGTCAAAATCACGGGTTTCATGTATTTTCCCTCTTATAGCTGGTAAGAAATCTTGTTTTGACCAGGCATGACTCCCATACAAATGCCCCCAAATTGAAAACGAAACATGTTTAAAGAGCAGCCTCAATTTCAATTTGGGGGCACACCTACCCAGAAAAAAGCAAGGGACTTAATTGTGATGGGTCTGTGTATCTTGAATGGTACCTATCATTATGCCAAGTTACGTTTGGTTGAGCTACTCCTTGTAATTTTTGTCTTTAAATGGCGCATTAAAGTTTTGTCTCAAACAAACACATGTACACTAACAGAGACAGAACCAAACAATCATGAGTACATATCGTCGCTGTCCGACGCTAACCGTGTATCTACAAAATTTGACAAAAATAGATTTCTTACTGAAACTCCTTCCAGTGACCTCACGCAGGTCTTCTATAAACATCTTGTGTCTGCGACCAATGAAAATGCTCAAATTTGTCACATGATACCACGGAAATAATCGTGTATGTGACGGGTTGTTGCTGGTTTTGACGCGATAAGCGTGTAACTGGTCACGCTAATCGTGTAACTGCCGGCAGCTGTCGTATCTCCCATTGTGAGAACAATGCACTAACTTTGTTACTAACCGTGTAACTGAATTATCACGAAAATTTGGGTGTTAATGCAACTTTTATTGTGTCACATGTTTACTCATCGGTAAAGAAGAAGGGTCAAGCGTATATCAAATGGGGATTGACTTTGTAGCAGGCGACAATATTTTTTTGGATGCTCCTGTAAAATCACTGATTGTGTAAATACACGGTTAGCGTCGGACAGCGACGATATATAGGCTTGCCTTTTCAAAACAAAAAGAGCAAGTAAAAAACCTGAGAAGAAAATGATACTACTCCTCTTCCGGTCTGTTTCTTTTTCCTCTTGTCTTCTTCCTTTTCTTGCACTCATCTTGTCTTAAGGGCCAGTGATCAACAGGCTGATGTTTCTGGCTCTGAGTAGGCGAGGGAAGCCGATTAAGCAAAGAGGAGAAGAACAAAAACGATGCTGCCGACATGCCGCTGTCTTTTGTTTCATGTACCGTTAATATCTTCACACTTAATTTTAAGGATTTGAAACAGAGTGAGATTGAGAGAGAGAGAGAGAGAGTAGGCTTGCCTTTTCAAAAGAAAAAAGTCAAAAAACCTGAGAGAAAATGAGAGAGAGAGAGAGAGAGAGAGAGAGAGAGAGAGAGAGAGAGAGAGAGTCTTCTTCCTTTTCTTGAGGGAGAGAGAGAGAGAGCCGAGCAAAGAGAGAGAGAGAGAGAGAGAGAGAGAGAGAGAGAGAGAGAGAGAGAGAGAGAGAGAGAGAGAGAGAGAGAGAGAGAGAGAGAGAGAGAGAGACAGACTGGCAGATAGACAGACTGACTGACAGAGACAGAGAGACAGACAGACAGACCAACAGACTCCTAAAACTGCACAACCACTTTGTTGTTTACAAATTTTTAAAAAAGGAAAAACAAAAAAACATCCTATGACTTGGACTGCAAGTGCAAGATTTTCAAGATTTTTCGTTGTCGTATTTCTTTGTTTTGTTTTTGTCATCAAATTGCTTTATCAAATTTCCCATGCTCCCCTGGTGAATAAAACCAAAAAAAAGCATATCCCAATAAAGCATGTCATTATCATAACCACTGTCTCTTGTGAAGCCTGTCAAAAAATGCATTGTATTTTGTGCAGCATCTCTAACTCTTTCTCTCTCTCTATCCTCCCCTCTTTCCTTTCCCCTCCAATTTCCTCCTCCCTCTCTCCATACCTCTAACCACCCCCACCCCCACCTCTTTTTCTCTCCCTCCCTTTTCCTCTTCAGAAAAGAGAGAGAGAGAGAGAGAGAGAGAGAGAGAGAGAGAGAGAGAGAGAGAGAGAGAGAGAGAGAGAGAGAGAGAGAGAGAGAGAGAGAGAGAGAGAGAGAGAGAGAGAGAGAGAGAGAGAGAGAGAGAGAGAGAGTTCCTCAATTTGCATGGATTGTTATTAGTATTTTATTTCTTTTATTTTTTGTTTTGCTTTTTTCCTCGTTACGTTTTGTTTATATTATTTAAATGGGCGGATTTGTAAAAAGGCCTTCAATGTGCCTAGATCTTTACCCATTAAAAAGTTCAATCATTCAATCAATCAATCTTCTCCCCCTTTTCTCCTTTCCTCTGTACACATTTTCTTCTTCTTCGATTGTTCAGACAGTCTCCTGTCATATGAACGCAGATGTGTCATGCTGCCGTTATGTGCCCAAATAAGAAACAGTCAGGCCCAACATGTCCCATCTTCGGCCAGAGAACAAAGGCAGGAGAATTGACCAGTTAAAGGCAGAAAGATGGTATATAACAGCAAGGAAAGGGAAAAGGCAAGTGATACATTAAAGGAAATAACAAGTACAACACTTCCAGAAGGTGGGGGAACTATTCGCACAAAAGACCTCCCAGTATCCCCACGGCACGCTCTGTACACATAGGTAAAAAAACACCACATAAAACCATTATATGAAAATTTGCCACAAATGATAATGATGGGCGTTTGTGTTTTTTGTTTAGTCTTGTATAAAACCATTATACCTCGCTGAATTCTGGGGCATTGTCGTTGAGGTTGACGATGTCGATGAAGACAATGGTGGTGTTGGACAGAGTGGGGGTTCCTGTGTCCCACGCCTGGGCCACCAGGGTGACGTTGTGGCGCGATTCGTAGTCCAGGCGGCCCCTCACCGTCAATACACCTTCATACAGGTAAAAAAAACACATTAAAATTACCAATATTCCCAGAATGACATTAATCCCGACAGCCCTGACAGTCAGCACACCTTCAAACACAGAAGTGTGACGGTGTGGAACCCGTACCGGAAACAGGATGAGAAACTGGAAAGAGCTTAGCGCCAAGCAGCACGCTTTGTCAACAGGGACTACAAGTCCAGGAAACCAGGCTGCGTGAGTGGCATGCTCAAGGAACTAGACCTGTCTCCCCTGGAGGAAAGACGCAGACCTGTACCAATGCTTCAGCCTCTAGTCTTCTACACAATACCTGAGAGCCTTGTTACAGCTCTTCCAGCAGGAAACTCCGGCCACCACAAATCGCTGCAGGATCAAGCCAACCAATTTCAAGGGGTTTCAAACCACTAACATCTTGGAAAGATGGCCCATAAACCATTCCCAAGGATTCTGTGTCCCAGATGTGAGAACAGAGCAATATCGCAGCTCCTTCTTCATTAAGACTACCTTGGGTATGCTTGGGGTGAAATCAGCTGAGTGAGACAGCAGGTTCCATCAGTGCATTTTCATCAGCACTGACAGAAGAACCATATGAGCCTGTGTCTACTGACCACTAGAATTTGTTTGTTGTTATTAAAACAAAATTATTTTTTTTAAAGCACTCTAGAATTTCATTTTTTCGCTTGCTTGTAACTGGAAATGGGGCCTGGGCCTTCCTGGCTGAACTGGTAAGGGGGGGGGGGGGGGGGGGGTGTTAATGGCTGTAACCCAGTGCTAGCAATAGGTCTTTCTTCTTCTATATTTTCTATTAGGTAAATGCACCCTCCTAGTTTCATCGTGAGCATCACCAGAAGCAGCATCTGCGCTGTACGGCACAAGATCCGGATCAGAAGAGGTTAAAACATTAAATATTCCCAAGGTGACATTGTAGAATCTCTCTCTCCCTCTCTTCCTGCTCTCTCTCTCTTATTTTTGTAGGTTTTAAACACACACACACACACACCACATTCTCAGGAACTTAGCTTACCCTTGAGCAAAAAAACATTTTTTTTAAAAAGAAGAAGAAATGAAGTAGGATTTTGTTGCTCAGCTTTAATAAAGTCAATCATATGATGAAGATGAGGCAACTGCTTACCTGTCTGCCCGTTGATAGTGAACAGGTCTTGGGGGGTTGTGTCAATTATAAGATGAGCAGGTGTCAATTATAAGATGAACAGGTCTTGGGGATTGTGTCAATTATAAGATGAACAGGTCTCAGGGATTGTGTCAATTATTTGATGAACAGGTCTTGGGGGTTGTGTCAATTATTTGATGAACAGGTCTTGGGGGTTGTGTCAATTATCGATGAACATGTCAATTAAGATGAACAGGTCTTGGGGGTTGTGTCAATTATAAGATGAACAGGTCTTGGGGCTTGTGTCAATTATAAGATGAACAGGTCTTGGGGGTTGTGTCAATTATAAGATGAACAGGTCTTGGGGGTTGTGTCAATTATAGGGGTTGTGTCAATTATAAGATGAACAGGTCTTAGGGGTTGTGTCAATTATAAGATGAACAGGTCTTGGGGCTTGTGTCAATTATAAGATGAACAGGGTTGTGTCAATTATAAGATGAACAGGTCTTGGGGGTTGTGTCAATTATAAGATGAACAGGTCTTAGGGGTTGTGTCAATTATAAGATGAACAGGTCAGGGGTTGTGTCAATTATAAGATGAACAGGTCTTAGGGGTTGTGTCAATTCATTGTGTCAATTATGAACAGGTCTTGGGGCTTGTGTCAATTATACGATGAACAGGTCTTGAGGCTTGTGTCAATTATAAGATGAACAGGTCTTGGGGGTTGTGTCAATTATAAGATGAAGACGAGGCAACCTCTTACCTGTCTGCCCGTTGATAGTGAACAGGTCTTGTGGGTTGTCTGTCAGCTCGTACAACTTGATCTGGTCATCCTGGTCAGAAGCCAGGAGGGAGCCGATAAAGGAATTGGGGGGGATCTCTTCGTTCACTCTGAACACGTAGTACGGCAGCGCAAACTGCGGCGCCTGGTCATTGACCTCCAAGATGCGGATGTACAAAGAACCTGAAATTAAAAATAATAAGAGTTCAGTTTGTCTGAAATTATCTAAAACTTTAGGCTAAAAAGGAATGATAGTTGGTTGATGGTTTCATCCAGCCTGTGCTGTTTTGCTGCCAGCCATTTTTCAGACAAAAAATACCATTAAACTTAACTGGGTAGAGAAAATAAAATATCCGCAATACTGCGAATTCCTCTGTGACATGTATAACATTAGGCCTATCCTTACCTCCCAAAATTAAGAAAATAGGGTCTTTGGATAACAGGCCCTGATTTGATGCCTTTTAGTGACATGGGTGTTAAACCATTGTGGTGCTAAAATGCGACATTGACGGTGAAAGGGTTAAACCTAGCCTTTATTCATCAAAATGAAAATTATCGTAAGAAAAGAGAGCAAGAAACAAGGTGCCCCGGAGGGATGATTCTTACACACAGGAATACTGTATTTTACTGACTGTAAGGCGCACCTGGTTATAAGGCTGCACCCCCCAAATTATGCACAAAATTCTGATTTTGTTATTTGTTATTATAGTTTCTTACCATTTTACTAGTCACATTTCTAAGGCGCAGCATGGCCCTCACTCAGTCTGGGGGGAAAGTAGCGCCTTATACAGACAAACCCCTATTTTACGACCCTCTGTTAAGCAACCACATCTCATTTGAGACCGGATTTGTTGGCACAGATGCATATTACTATGTAAACGACCTCTCTTAAACGACTTCCTCTAAAACGCGACTTACGACCGCCATTTTGTTGGTTTTTACGACCGTTGCTGTCGTCTGCATAGACTTTGAGCAAAGGGAAACAACCAAGGTCAAGGGCCTGAAAGCGGAGTCGTTTCCCTTGTAGAAAAGATGGCGGAGAGCGTAGGAAAAGCACGAAAACCACTGACTTTGGACAAGAGTGGAGGTGATTAAAAGAAGTCGGCAAAGTGAAACTGTAATATCGATTGCACAATCCTATGGAGTTGGAAAGACCCAAATCCAGTTTTAATATGTCATTGTATGTGTGCATGAAGAAGAGAGTATGAACTGTGCTGAACTTTTTCTTTCTACGGCTGCCAGTGAAAACCTCCGTCATACGACCCCTCCAATTTACGACCGATTTTTCCGGACATTTTGGAAGTAATAGAGGTTTGTCTGTAGTCTGTAAAATATGGTAATACATTTATTGCACACAACTTAAAGCAATAACACACAGCAGCTGCACTGAAAGATGATCGGAAGAAAAGAGAGCAAGAAAGAAGTTGCCTCGGAGGGATGATTATTACCGGTGCCAGTCTGGTGAGGAGTAGCTCTCTCATCGACCACCTTCAAGGTTATCTCCATGGAGCTCACTATGTCACGGTCCAGCTGCCGGTTTGTCCTCACAATACCGTTAGGAGAAATGAGGAACAAGTCCTACAGACAAACAAACAACAACAAAATAGATAAGCCCGTAACCTATTTTTAAAAATCAAATAAAGCAGTGTAAAAAAATAAAATATACTCCATAAAGGGTTACATTTTAAAATCTAAAAAAAGTCCATAGGGTTTTCACAACTTTGATTTGGTATATAGTCAATATTGGGTTAGACGGAATAGAATGAAAAATGGTGTTTTACGTCCTCTCAGTCATAGACACATATGGGACATTTGTAAATACAAAGATGGTGGGAACAATACTGGCTGCAATGCCAGGAGGCAGTGCAACACCAGTAAAGTCCCGAGTTTTTATCAATATAGATATGTGTAGCGGTAACCACGCCTCGGATAAACCTCATCGGCTATGGTACCGCCACATTAATTTGTAATTCATGAGTAAAAAATAAGACGGAATAGAATGGACTGAAGTTTTATTTGAAGAAAAATGTATAACATTTATTTGAAATATTAGTAGGTTCAAAGCAGACAATCCACAAGTTATGTCTAGAACAACAAACAAAAAACAGAAACAAATTTCCCAGTGAAGGAGTTAATAGGTGAATCAAAGGAGATAACCAGCTGTTTATCACACACTTTTGTACTGTTTATCACACCCTTTGGTACAGTTGTGTATTTCTAAACTTTTCCTCCTCTCTCAAGGACAGGTATTTTTTTTCCACTTACTTCATACAAGTTAGAGTTTGTGATTAGCACGCCGGCTGCATTTCGAGCTTTGATAGGTTGGTTGAAGGTGATGACCAGCTGTTTGTCGCGATCCCTGTCCACTGCAATCACCTCAGTCACAAACGAACCGATGGCCACATCTGAAAGCATAGACATGCAAACAAAATCATTGACAAAGCATTGAAACAAACAAAACAGCACAAGCATGCTGTCGTCTCATTGTGTTCGCAAGGCATCCAAACAAATGCAACTGCACAAACATGCAGTCGTCTCATTGTGTTCACAAGACATCCAAACAAATGCAACAGCACAAACATGCAGTCGTCTCATTGTGTTCAAGCAATGCAACTGCACAAACATGCAGTCGTCTCATTGTGTTCGCAAGGCATCCAAACAAATGCAACAGCACAAACATGCAGTCGTCTCATTGTGTTCGCAAGGCATCCAAACAAATGCAACAGCACAAACATGGTGTCTCTGTGTTCGCAAGGCATCCAAACAAATGCAACAGCACAAACATGCAGTCGTCTCATTGTGTTCGCAAGGCATCCAAACAAATGCAACAGCACAAACATGCAGTCGTCTCATTGTGTTCGCAAGGCATCCAAACAAACACAACAGCACAAACATGCAGTCGTCTCATTGTGTTCGCAAGGCATCCAAACAAATGCAACAGCACAAACATGCAGTCGTCTCATTGTGTTCGCAAGGCATCCAAACAAATGCAACAGCACAAACATGTCGTCTCTGTGTTCACAAGACATCCAAACAAATGCAACAGCACAAACATGTCGTCTCTGTGTTCACAAGACATCCAAACAAATGCAACAGCACAAACATGCCATCTCATTGAGTTCACAAGGCATCCAAACAAACACAACTAAACAAACATGCCATCCCATTGAGTTTGGAAGGCATCAAACCAAATACAACAGAACAAACATGCTATGTCAATATTTACTTCACCCTTTCCCCTTTCTCTCACTACTATTCTCTATCTGCACAAGTGTTCACTTTCCTGACACATCCATCTAAAAAGAGAGAGAGAGGGGGAAGGAAAGGGAGAAAGAGAGACTTCACCCAGTGATGGAGATATTCAGTTTGACTTTCCTGACACATCCATCTAAAAAGAGAGAGAGAGGGGGAAGGAAAGGGAGAAAGAGAGACAGTGATGGAGATATTCAGTTTGACTCTGAGACAGAGAGAGAGAAAGAGAGAGAGAGAGAGAGAGAGAGAGAGAGAGAGAGAGAGAGAGAGAGAGAGAGAGAGAGAGAGAGAGAGAGAGAGAGAGAGAGAGAGAGAGAGAGAGAGAGAGAGAGAGAGAGAGAGAGAGAGAGAGAGAGAGAGAGAGAGAGAGAGAGAGAGAGAGAGAGAGAGAGAGAAAGAGAGCAAAAACTGCAAAAAAAGTTCAGTCATGAAGCTTGAAGCGATATTTCGAGCAATGATAAAATACAACAAATACACATAAAATATGCACACTAAAGCGCAGGCTTGAATATACAACTATACAATAAACCCAAGTTCGAACATGGGTACCTGCAGGGGATTTTGCCTCTCACTCTGCACTAGGCCTTACGGCCTGAACGTGGAGTCTTTTAGATGAGACGATAAACCGAGGTCCCATGTGCCCATGCACTTAGCACACATTAAACCCAGTGACAACAAAAAAGTTATCATTAGGTCCAAATTTACACACACACACACCCTTTTCCTTCCTCATCAGTCACAAAAATCGCATGCAAATAAAAAGAAAAAAAAGGGGTGCCGCGCCTCTGGCTGCAACGCAGGTTGGAGCAACCCGAATTTCACAGAGACGACTCTGTGACTATAAAGTGCCAAATACCAAAAACAAGAAGCAGGAACGGTAATTAGCTTCCACCTGGTACTGTGGTAGCATGGTAATTCGCTGGGCTCATTCCCATCAAAGGTTGGGGTTTTCTATGATTTTACAAATTGCAACTTCACACCCTCAACCCTGCCTTTTAGGGGGAAGGGGGGGGAGTGTCAGTGTTCCTAGTCTGATATGCCCAGCATTAGTGGAGCTGCTGGACAGTAATTTTAAGCCAGAGTTTGACCATAACCTTTTCTATTTATTTTTTTCCAGGATCACGACCTCTTTTTGCATCTTTTCAGCCAGTCAACTTAATCGTCAGCTTCTGGGGGGATTTCCCCCCATTAGTGGAGCCTGGACAGTAATTTCAGAGTTTGACCAAGGCCTTTTTTGCATCTTTTACAGTCAACTTATCGTCAGCTTCTGGGGGGATTTCCCCCCCACCCCCCTCCAACCATTCGAACAAACCCCCCCTCCCCCCACCCCCATTTGGACTAACTGATCCGGCCCTGTACATGTTTTATTAGATCTTAACACTGTATGTATGTCTCATTTTCACATACTTACATACTTTACACTTTATATACTTTTATGCACTAGAAGCATGGAGATGGAATATCGCATTGTACTCACTTTCCAACACCTCAGCAGACTGTGTGGGAGGATCGAAGTAGGGATCCTTGTTGTTGATGTCCAAAATGTTCACGGTCAACGTGCTCGTCCCTGTCTTGGTATCAGAACCTTGATCGCGCGCATGCAACTGGTGAAACCATTGAAAAAAGTATAAGCAAACAAAGACCCATATAGAAGACGTTCCAATCCCTAAAAGACACACAACTACTATCAAAACTTAACCCTTTCGCTGCCAGCCATTTTTTTAGCCAACATTTTGTCTGAATTATTGGGGATTCCTTTCCTACATGTTTAAAAGAAAGGCCTATCTTTAACTCCAAAAATCAAGAACACAAAAATCATTGGATAACAGACCCTGAATTCAAGGTTTTTAATGACATGGTGTTTAAATCATTGTGGTGCAAAAATGCGTTAAATCATTGTGGTGCAAAAATGCGACATTGGCGGCGGAAGGGCTAAGTAAATTCCCAGGTCTGCTCCTCCGTACCTCTTTCTTTCACTTAGCGAGGTGAATAGGTACTGTAAGCACCTTGACAGTAGCTGTGCCTCTTCTAGGGATGGAGAGTTCTCTATCTTGATCTCTATCTGTATTGATTTGTCTTATCCTCTCCCAAGCCTCACAGTTTCTGTGTCTGCATTGTAAAGTTTCACACAAGCAAAAATGACTTCTTTTTTCCCCCAAGCTTGTCAAGAAAGAAATTACCATAATTTACGGACTACAAGCTGTTTCGTTATTTAAGCCGCACCCTATGATTTTTTTTTACAAAGTTGAAAAAGGCAATGTTAAAGCCGCATCATTGTATAAGCCGAGTCAAAACAAACAATCAACAAACATCGTGAAAGCGTAACAAAAGCGAAAGCAAAGCCGTGAAACGGACAGTCACAGTCACGGACACAATCTTAGGCACACTCAGGTTCGTGGGTAGATCCAGCCACAGAAAAGCATCAAGCCCTTTATCCACACACATACAGCCCGTAGGTTATTGCTTCAAAAGAAGAAGAAAAACAACAAATGTGCCATGTATTAAGAAAAATCGCCATCACAGTTGCTAAAATGAAAACAGACAGGACAGTTTTGTCCAACATGGCCGACTCCAAAAACTCACAGTTACCGGTCAATTCATAATTTTTACCAACTCGTCCCCCTGTGCAAGTCAATCGTCCTCTATCCCTGTCATTCCGTCCATTGGTTCATTCGTTCATTAGTAAAAGCATGCACATGGACGAGTTGGCCCCAAACAAGGACGATTCAACTCATAGAGCGAGGACGAAACGACGAAAAAGAACGGGACGAGTTGGAAAAAGGACGGATTAACTGGCAACGGTTTTCTTCCTGGAACTTGTGTCGTCTGTAAGCAAGAGCACTTCCTGTCACTGGCTACCGTTAGTCTAACAAACACATTTCTGAACGACCAAACTTTGATTGTTTGAATGACTTTCGGTGTTATTGTCTTCTTTCTCATCAAGATCGAGGCCGTGTTCTGAGTTGATTTCAGTTTTGGTAACGTTAAGGCCCCAGCATTAGATCTGTTGCGGCTAATAGTCTGTGAATTACGGTAGTCTGACAAGCATCTTATGTCTTGGTTCTAGTTTCAGTTTTATTTCATAAACACAGAATACAAAAAAAAAGGTGTAAAAGCTTATTTGTTTATGCTCAATGAACATCATGTGGACTTGACTTGACTTGACTTTCAAGCATACTTACAATGAGAACATACTGACTCCTCTGATCATAGTCCAGAACAGCCTCGCTGAAGGTGCAAATGGGTGCCACCCAACCCACACCAACTCTGGTAGTCGGACCAGGCACAAAGTTCCCGAACGTCCCAGACGCGATAGAGATCCCAACTTGGCCATTAGCTGAGGTGGGTGAATCAGCATCCGTCACTGTCATTTCTGTGAAACAGGTACCTAAAAACAGAACCATGTGTTGAATCAAAAATTAGAAAAGAAGACAGCCATTGCTTTTCTGCTCAAAGTTAAAAGCTTTGGTGTCAAATGTACCACTATCCACACGTCTCTCAAAAGGACAATTTCCAGATTATTACTGACTACGGAATGCATTAAGAGAACCTGTGTCTCTCTCCATTATTCTTTTCTTTTTGGCTCACATCGGGTTTTTTAAACAAAGTGAGTCGGTAGTATCGTGTGTGTGTGTGTGTGTGTGTGTGTGTGTGTGTGTGTGTGTGTGTGTGTGTGTGTGTGTGTGTGTGTGTTGCGTCCGTGGCCCGACCTTTAACCTTGCACTGCAAACTTTAACGTTGTCGTTTTCTCTAAAAATATAAGGTGTTGGAGGGTTAAAGTTAGCAGGATATTTGATTTTGACGTGAGCCTTCAAGTCACGATGATCAAAGTAGTCAGATGCATCAATAAAGGACACAAGAAAGACTATAATTTGTTGCAGAGATTACTGTTGTGCAACCTTTAACCTTGCAATCTCCAAACTTTAACATGGTCGTTTTCTCTAATTTTCTCTAAAAATACAAGGCGTTGGAGGGTTAAAGTTAGCAGGATACTTGATTTTGATATGAGCCTTCAACTCACAACGATCAAAGCAGTCAGATGCATCTACAAAGAGCATAAGAAATACAATCATTTGTTGCAGAGATTACTGTTGTGCTGTACAGATCAGATACTCATACTGGAAAGAAGACTCTCCATTAGATATACAAAAACGCTGTTTAAAAAGAAACACAAGACTTCAGGTGTGTACAAATAGGTACATTTTAACGTCGTTAACTTATATTTTCTGTAACAAAAGGGATGTACCGAGTGTGGGGCGTTGACGGCCCGGTTGTTTCGTTTTATTTGCGCCTAGTTTGACAACTGTTGTTCGTGTTCATTCGCGCATCATCTCTGCCCATGCAATACTTATTATCGCACTTCCGGCGATAGCACACACAACAAGGCCTAGGCCTACAGATCAAGCCTTACCTCATAATCAAGACGACGTACCTAACATTTAGCCCACAATCATTTCAGTCTTGAAAAAAAATATACGGAAAATCCAGTGTTCGTCGATTTCACTGCCTTCGACGTACGAATCCAGATCAAGTTAGGCCTAGACGATTGATCACCATGTCACCGTATCATGCCATGTGACCCGGATGGATGAGTGTGCAGGCTGCGACCTTCACCTTTTCTTTGTGGCAACAGGGGGGGGGGGGGGGGGGGGGGGATTAACGAAGCGAAAATAAAATATTAGGACTAAAGTATCTTACAGAAATGTTGATGATGTGGAACAAGTTTCTATCGCATGAACAATCAGTTTAAAACAGTATCAGATCAGGAGTATGGCCTTACGAATTCCGCAACTTCAATTATTAATTTTCTAAGAGGCTTAGACCTACAGGTGTCCGTAGACCCCCCTTACCCCGGCGGGGGAGGGGGGGGGGGGGATTGGTCACTATGTTTTTCTGAAAGCTTTGTCAATATGCTTTTCAATTTTACTTGTTTGCCAAAAATAAAAATAGGGCTCCACTATGTTACATGCGCATATATAAACATACATATAATTAAATTTTAAAGAAAGAGGGAAAGGGGTAGGGGTAATTGAATGAAAAATGGTGTTTTACGTCCTCTCGGTCATAGACACATATGGGACATTTGTAAATGCAAAGATGGTGGGAATAATACTGGCTACAATGCCCGGAGGCAGTGCAACACCAGTAAAGTCCCGAGTTTTTAACAATATAGATAGGTGTAGCGGTAACCACGCCTCGGTTAAACCTCATCGGCTATGGTACCGCCACTTACATTGAGACACTGAGGGTAGGGGTAATTTAATGCACAGAAATAATTTAATTTACACAGTAAAATAAAAATTCATTCTGTTCTCAGATGCACAAGTGTCTACATAACAGTATTATAGTAATACAAATCAGACGTGAGCCTTGAAGGCTTTGCCTCTTGTTTCCTCTTATTTTGGTTATTTTTCTATGGATGTTATCAGCCGTATTCGTAAAGCACTATGGTCCTTGTGAATCAAACCATCTTTCTCTTTCCCTCTGTCTCAATATTACATAATTTTCAAAAACTGCTTTGAATTACAAAACCAAAACTAAAACACTTCTTACCATTGCATCACCGCACACACGCTTGACCCGACGGTAAACAAAGTTAATGAGGCTTTATACCGAAAATTCTCTGCCCCTGTCTCGTGACCTGAGATGCGAACGCCACCTACTTAAGATTATCGCCCTTGCCTGTCAGGAACTAGTGGTATATAGCCACAGAAAATGATCTGCTCCTGACTCATCACCAGGGGGCATTGGCAGTTCGGACCTAAAATTATTGCCCTTTCGTGTCGGCAAGTAGTATAACGCCTCATTGTTTAAAAAAGCAAACCAAAAAAACTACTGAATATTACCATATTCCAAGTGTTTTTAAGAACATGGACGACAAGGATCTTACCTCCTGTGGTATTTTCGCTGATGGAAACTGTTCTCCTGAGGTCAGTGAACTGTGGTGGCTCGTTGATAGTATCCTACCCACAAAAGAAAGCAAAAAAACAACTGAGATTTAACAAAATAATACAAGATCACACATTTCTTTTCCAATTTGTGGAAAACTCATATTCAGAGAGCATTCTTTAGAAACAGAAACATTTTGATTGCCACATTTGCTTTGTAATGGTTTATGACTAGCTCCATAATGATGATAAAAAAAAGTCCTTTAAAATAACAAAGCAAATTGAAAGAAAGGTTACCAATGGTGAATGTTCTTTTTCGATAGCAACTGGTGCAACTTACTAAACACTTATTTGAACCTTCTGGGCAATCAGAATCCCCCAAAATGTCACCTTTGCCATAATTTGAGCAAACAATTCATTTCAGACGTTTGCCACAATGTATTTGTTTTGCATTGTGGGCAAAGAAAAGGTACTTTCACAGAGATGACTACCCTAAATCTGTATTTTCTGGAGCAAAATCATTAAAATCCTAGGATTACGTTAACCATGATTTTCCGGAACAAGGCAAAAAAAACACCAAGTAGCTGTACTGCATATAGCCAATGTGGTTCCAGTTGTTTTGCCGATTCACAAGAACAAAGTTCTGACACAAGAGCAAAGTTCTAACTTGATGGATCACCAAGATTTTGACATATAAAATCAATCTGTTACAAAGGAAAGATTAGCCCAGCAGACTCATGATATAGAATACATTTTCACAACATTCTCTGAGCCTAAGAACAAGAGTTGGTTGTTCTGTCCTTTGTAGAAATGCCTGTCAATGATTGTTTTCACTAATCTTTATGTTTAAGCTTCTTCTTTAATACTACTTTAGTACTTACGATAACATAAATTGTTATAGTTGAAGTAGCTTCAATGTTGACGCCATCTGAAGCTTGAGCAGTAAACACGAACCTGTTAACATTTAAAAACATCAGAAAATTATAATAAAATTGGTAATAGGGCACAAACTTGAAAGCATGAGTAGTTCCAAAGTATTATCACTCTCTCTATATATAACAGGCAGTATAATTATGCACGAAGTTCTAATTAATCAAAACTATTCCAGTGCTTGTGACAGCATTTAATTCATGATTACAGCCTGTTAATTGAGTCATAGTTTCATACGATAAAATAAAAAATCAGAAGACGGAGTGTGGCTGCCCATGTGGTGGGGTAATCAAAAATGGTCACACACGTAATGTTCTCATTCGCATCTGATGCACTTGTACCATAAGTGCTTCTGCCGTTGGGATGATCCCTGGAGTGTTTTAGCCAGGGTAAGCCAGCAACAACAACAGAAGAATTTCAAATTATATGCACATTCTGTTCACTTGCTTTCAGATTTGTACAAACCCTTAACCCCATCAGTCTTCATTCCTGTCATAAATTTCCGCAAACCATAGGTGTTCAATAAATACAACATTCATGTCTAAACCACTAGGGCCAACCACTGAACCAGGCCCCATTACTCCATTTTCCGAAAGGAATAAATATGGTCTGAAGGTTTATACACAAAGGAATAAAAGTTATTTTTTTATATTTACCATATTTTCCGGGCTATAAACCACTACTTTTTTCTTCAACTCTGAAGAAAACTTCAAAGCTACACTTGATGATATCAGTGCATCATCAAGCTTGTACGTGATACGTTATAATGGCAGTCAAGGTATTAACACCTTTTCTTTTCATCAATTATCTAGAGAAACCTGATAACAAAAAATCACTTCAAGCATTTGGCTGGGGAAAAAACAGATAAAAGTCAACTTTTTTTAAACAAACCTTTTCAATATAAACATCCTATACAGACAAACCTCTATTTTAAGACTTCCAAAATGTCCGGAAAAATCGGTCGTAAATTGGAGGGGTCGTATGACGGAGGTTTTCACTGGCAGCGGTAGAAAGAAAAAGTTCAGCACAGTTCATACTCTCTTCTTCATGCACACATACAATGACATATTAAAACTGGATTTGGGTCTTTCCAACTCCATAGGATTGTGCAATCGATGTATTACAGTTTCACCTCGCCGACTTCTGTTAATCACCTCCACTCTCGTCCAAAGTCAGTGGTTTTCTTTTTCAAAGTCAGTGGTTTTCGTGCTTTTCCTACGCTTTCCGCCATCTTTTCTACAACAAGGGAAGCGACTCCGCTTTCAGCCCCTTGACCATGGTTGTTTCCCTTTGCTCGAAGTCTATGCAGACGACAACAACGGTCGTAAAAACCAACAAAATGGCGGTCGTAAGTCACGTTTTAGAGGAAGTCGTTTAAGAGAGGTCGTTTACATAGTAAAATGCATCCGTGCCAACAAATCCGGTCTCAAATGAGAGGTGGTCGCTTAACAGAGGGTCGTAAAATAGGGGTTTGTCTGTAACAGAAATGTTACAGTAAAATCAGAATTATCTCCCCTAGTAAAAAAAAAAAAAAAAGGAAAAAAGGAAGAAAATGTCAAGTAAACAAACAACAACAAAAAAAAACATGACCACTATATTCATATAAAAGATAGTTTGCCTATTACTTCTGCCTTTATCAAATCTGGTAGGCTCTCACTCGCTCTGTCCCATTGAAATATACATACTCTCCCAGGCCCCCTCTGGTGTTGTTAACGAAAATGTTGTTGATGGCCCGGAGAACTCCAGAGACTGGGTCGATGAACCAAAGGTTAGCGTCCACACTGGGCAGCAGGGAGTATGTAATTTGACCGACTGTGTCTCTGTCCGTGGCCTGGAAGCAAACAAACAAAAAAATAACGAAGGAAAATGCAAACAAAAATGATGGAATACTTTACTATCATACACTGTCCAAAATAAGAAATTTAAAAAAAATAAAAATAAACGCATACTTTTAAATTCTTCACTTTGGATGTCAAAGTGCTTGGAAGGATGTGACCAAACTATGGAAAATGCCTCCTCGCTCAAATGTGATTGATGATAATTGAAACAAAAGAAATTGTTACTTAAAATATTTCAAATCAAATTGTTTTTAATAAATGAAATTTTAAAAATATGATTAAAAAAAAAGTGTATTTATTTTTTTGTTTTTTTGGGGGGGGGTAGGGGGTGGGGTGGGGCAGTATATATTCTCAAAGTCCCAGTTCAAAATAATCATCAACTCTCCAAGTTCAGCCACTGATTTAAAGAAAATGCGTAAAATGAATGGACACACATACACACTTTTTTTCTATAAAGTGCTCTCCACAAGCTTTTCCATAGGCGAATGATGCCACAATTGGTAGGTACTACTGTACCGGTTGAAGATGCAATCACACACACAAACACAAATAAAAGCATGCATGCATGCACGCACACGCACACGCAAGCACACACACATGCAAGCGCACACACACACACACAGAGCACACACGACGCACCCACCCACCCAATTACCTACACACCCACACACCTACCCTGACAGTCAAATTGGGGTCTCTGGTTCCCTCCTGAATGTAGCCGATATAGTCTGGAATATCCCACAATGGTGGGTTGTCGTTTCTGTCCAGGACACTGATGGTCAAAACGATGTCGCTTCTCTGCGATGGTGGATTCCCCAAGTTGTCTTGCACCCTCACGGTCAAGCTGTGGTCCCGCTTGTCCTCGTAGTCCAAGCACGTGGCCACTCCAGGGGTGGGGCAGCTCTTCACTGTCACAGCGCCAGTTTGGGGGTCAATCTCAAACCTAAAGAAAGAAACAACAATGTAAACAAAATAAAACAAACAAGACAACAGAAAAAAAGGCACAGCTTGTAATACATTTAAATTCCACTAAAGATTTCAACCCCCAGTAAACTGGACCTATCTCTAATTTAACATTCTTCCAAAGTTTCCTTGACTGCCACCAACATATTACATAAGTACTTAATGACATCATTGATGATGTCATCAGACAAAGAGGAATAACCCTGATATGCTGGCCTTTGCTCTTGCACAATTAAGAGATCTATATCCCCGGACCATTTTTCCAGATTGTCTCTATCAGTTATCTTTTTCATGGCATCGTTTGCCTAATGATTATTTCTTTAATTTTCTCTGGCAGTCAAGGGGTTAAAACATGCATGGTGGGCTAAATCTGACAGTTTAATCAAAGATACTAGTCAAAAATTCATTTTACTTGACTGATCAAAAAACAAAACTTAACAAAAGAACAACATATCCAGAATTAATCGTGTGGCACCCAGAACGTAATCTGACATGCCCAAGATATAGCTGTTATTTCAAAGATAATGATGTATAATGTTAATATGCAACAAGATTCTGTGCTTATTTTGATTCTAAATGTTATATTTCTGTGCTTTTCAAGGAGTGATAGATTTTAGCAAAAAATGATCATAGTAAACATTCAGCCAATACAGCTAAAAAGAAAAAGAACATGCCTGAATATGTGTTTCCTTTTTTTGTACTGTGCTTGTATGAGACCACACTGTAATTTCTCTTAACAAGATAACAAAGAATTTTTGACTTTGACTTTAATGAATATGTGGCGCAATATATAAATAAAACTCAGCTCAAATAGCCTTATAATGACAAAATACAAATAGTTTCATACTTTAACTTGGCACACACACACACTTCTTTTCATTTTTTGTCTTCCCCTGTTTAATATCACGTGTAGTCAATAGACATTAAATGAAAGACACACACATGCACTCACAGCTCAATGTTGCTATCAAATCGTGTGATGCTGTACACAAAACCGTCCTCTCCAAATAAACCAGTTTCCGGATCGTTAGCCTGCAGAGGTAAACACCAAGGGTTAGAAGACAAGAGAGCTATCAAATGACATGAAAATGCAAGTTTCAACAGTTCCAATATCACTTCTCATCCTTAAAATAATTTCAAAAATCAGTTTGTAAAAGTACACTAACAAAAATCACAATTGCACATCCAAATCAAAACATTACAAATCACCAAAGTTTGGCAAAGTGCAGTATGACAAATATATTACTATGACTATATTAGCTAAGAAGAGCTTTTTAGAGAGAGAATATTGTTTGTGTTGTATTCATTAATGATGCTGTGGCGTAAATTTTTTGTATTTGTATTGGTCCCTTATTCAGACTTATTGAAACTCATCAGCATAACAGTGTATTGCTCGTGTCTATCGTTTTAAAAATAAGGTTGCTGCTGACAACCTTCGCTACCAATCGACAACACTACCGATAACACTATCACTATGCCATAATTTCTGGTACACACTAATGATTATTTTTTTTTTTTTAATTAAGAAAAAAATGGGAGGCTTTTACTCAGGCAACAAAACCCAATAGAGAAAAATCCAGGACAGAAGGACAGTGTTAATTCCATCTTTGAAACCAGGCGTTCAGAATCAGCACACAAAATGTGCCTCTAGATTATCAGAGGGTCACCTGGGTATGTAAAGAGGGTCTCTCTTTATTAAGTCTTTAACAGTGCATCAGGCAAAACTTTGCTACGTTTCGTCACGCACTGGCCCGCAATCCAATGTGTCAGATGGGAGATTTGAAGCGTCATAGACCAGGCATGAAAGTGGATGAAGATCAAAAAAGAGGAGATTTTTTCAGCCGAGAAATCCTTCCACCCGGATTTTCACCTAACGTCAGAAGTTTTGTTGGCACAAATATCCTTCCACCCACATTTTTATCTAACATCGCTACTTTTGTTGAGCGGGAGGTACTCATTTCGCCTTCCTTCGCACAAATGAAGCGAGTGAGCTAAAGCGACTTCCGGTTAATCAGTTTGAGAATCGCCAAATAGAGACTTCTAGATATAAGAATACGGCAAGATCGGTCCTTTACTTCTATACAAACATTTTTTGAACAAAAACAATTTCCGCGGAATTATTTTTTTCCCGCGGAAGTTTTGAAAAAATTCTGCGGATTTTCCGCAAAACGCGGAATTCTTTCATGCCTGATAGACGCATCATGCATGGGTGCAACTACACAAAATGAAAAAAAACTGAAATGCCGGGGTCCAGGGGTAATGTCCCCCTGCAGCTGAAGCAAAAATTGATTTATAAAAGTATTTCAGTTTGCTTTTTCCAATTTATACAAATGCTTATTTTAAAGTGTTTGAAAAATACAGTAGACACACAAAGATCTTGTTTGACAAATTTAAAAATAAAGGAAGTTCCTGTTCTGGTAAAATTCAAAAACGGGAAATCCTTGCATACCAGGAAGAGTTGCACCCATACGCGGCACGTCTGTGCGTAAAAATCAACCCTGGAAGCAGTTGCCGCAATACCTGGAGGGTGATGACTGGGCTTCCTCCCACAGCATCCTCATAGATGGTGGCTGTTTCGGTGTCATCGTCAAACTGCGGCTGTACGTCGTTGACGTCCGTCACCGTGACACTGACCACAGTGCTTCCCGTGCAGTCGCTGGGGCTCCGCCCGTTGTCAGTTGCCGTGATCTGCCCAAAACCAGCAGCTCATTTATTGTGCTTGTTTATCTTGTCAGCCCCCCTCCCCTCCCTCACAAACATGGAAGCTACAAAACAGTTTGGCGTACATGGAAATGATCCTTCAAAACTTTCCTTCCATAGAGCGACCATACTCATTTTTGTTGTTTGACTATTGTGTCACAAATCTCTTTTGAGTATCAACGAATGATGCACCAAAGGGGAAAAGTAAAATAACTGTCTACACACACACACACACACACACACACACACACACACACACACACACACAAATGTATCACTAATTAGGGACACACCAAAATAAAATAAACACTCACACACACACACACACACACACACACACACACACACACACACGAGGCAAGGCAAGCGCAACTTACGATCAAATTAAATGTCCTTCGCCCAGACTCAAAATCCAGCAGGCTAGCATCATTCACTTGAAGGAAGATGATAGCAGAATTGCTTTTCTGAGTCTCGTCCAGCTTAAACGCTCCCTGTCCGCCTTGCATAGCCACCGTGAACTGTCTGAACTCGAACTGAAAACAACAGCCCACATCAGTGATGATGGTCAGGTATCTTATCGTCGGGTGACAGCCAAAAGCTACTGTCAGCCTTCTTTGTTCCTTTAGTGACAGTACCCTCTGACTTTCAACCGACGTCATGTTCGCACACTGCCAACACTACCCCTGTCAATACCCTTACATTAATCTTCCCCTCATTATTTCTTCCTCCCTTTATTATTTCATCTTTTTTTATTTTATAAACGCATACATTTAAAATTTATACCAATTTTTGTAAACTGCCACTTACGTATGAAAACCCATGTCATTTTCATTAAGTGAAAACATACAGCCATGTGCAGAAGAGAAAACTATGTCATTTTGTAAGGGACAACATACAGATGTGTGTATAAGAATTATCTATTATCTAATATCTTTCTCAAATCCTATCTCATCCCATGCTGCGCATCTTCATCTTTGAATCCCTGTATATGTCAATAAATGCTGATAAACGGCAAGTGGACAATACTGGAAGAAGAAGAAGAAGAACCCATGTCTCTTAAGATAAACAAAAACAGACAGCTTTGAAAAGAACCCATGATTTTGGTTAAGTGAAAACATACAGCCGTCGTACAAGAATCTACAATATTATGAGTGCAGTGGAAGAACCCATGTCTCCTTAGTTAAATGAAAACATACAGCTGTGTGTACAATAAAAACCTATGTTATTTTTGTTCAGTGAAAACATACAGCCTTTGAACAAGAATCTATGATATTATGAGTGTAGTGGAAGAACCCATGTCTCAATAGTTAAATGAAAACATACAGCTGTGTAATATAAAAACCTATGTAATTTTTGTTCAGTGAAAACATACAGCCGTTGAACAAGAATATAATTATGGCATTATGTGTGTTCAATCTATGTCATTTTTGTTTAGCACAAACATACAGCCCTGTGCACAAAAAGAACCGATGTCATTTTCGTTAAATGAAAACAAACAGCTGCTTGTACATGGAAAATGGAATGCATACCAGAACTTGTCAATCTGAACATTTTTAACAAAACCTACAGAACATTTGCTCCAAACTTTTAAAAGATGCACAACATTTACTTCACTTACCAGCTTGTCGTTGTCCGCTACCTGCACTTCCAAAATAATTTCGTCCTCTACAGTGTTTTCCCTCACATCAAGATCGTATTCAGACTCCAGGAATTCCGGACAATTATCATTGATGTCGGCCACGGTGATGACGATGGTTGTTGTGGCAGTGGTCGTGGCATCATCGCCAAGTGTTTCAGGGTTGCTGCTCAGTACCTCCATTGCCTGTCAAAACAGTCAGCCTTCATTTAAAATCAACCCATTTCTGTCAACAGCAGTAGCCACAGATGATTCAGCTGTTATGCTACAATATCAGACTATAGAAACAAACTGTTGGCTTGACATACTAAACCTAACGGCAATATAATAAAAAGCTTTCAGTTACATTTAACCTTCCTGTTTTAATACCCTTCATTTTCAAGATCACCTTGAGACAGTTTACATATAAGCAGTCATTAACCCCAGATTATCTAGCCTTTATCCCACACCTCTACCATGCTCCACATTACGAAGCTTGAAGCTCTCTATTCTTTTTCACGTGCTTGACGCTCTCACCATTCAATCATTGATCAACCCTTGGGGGAAAAAGATAAAGAGAATGCTGACTCTCAGAACAATGTGACAAAGTTCTCCAAGAAAGACAGCATGACAATTGTTTCATTTTTATGTACGCCATTCTGATTTTTGCTCGTTTTTACCTCCCCACAGTATCAGTAAAGTCTACACCATCACTCCTTTTCAGAGATTTTGAACTTCCTCGTTGTGTTCTATAAAATGATGAAGAAGAATGAACATGAGATAGTTATATCCAATACAAACTCTTGCCTTGTTAAGTAAATATTGATTAAATATAATAGCACAGAGACACATCCACACAGAGACACATCCACACACAGATGCGCGCACACACACAGACACACACACACACACACACACACACCACACACACACACACACACACACGCACACGTACACGCACACACACGCTGAGGCTAAATTTATCAACTGATACTGAATGTCTGATTTGCTACACTAATGAAGCTTTATACTGCTTCTTTGCGATGCTATGGGTGATAAATGTACTATGTAGGTGGGGCCTGTAAGTCATTACACAAGTCATGGTCAGAAAACTTTCAGTTGCTTTGTACTGCTTCTTCTTGATGCACAAAAGCAATGATTTTATGTAGGTGGTGCCAGCGAGTCAGTATACAAATCAGGGGTAGATAATTTTCAATATAAAGTCTCTTTTAGAATCAGCTAGCCTTTGGCTTCAGCAGAAAACTGAGATGTCAAATTCAGAACTGGGCATGAAAAGCTATCACTGACCAAATATCAACTGATCAGGACAAGCTTAACACTGCAAATAAATTAGGACAAAGTGTTAGCGTTTATAACTTCTTCTTCTTCTTCTGCATTCCCAGGCCATATGCAAATCTGTTCAACGTCCTCCGGTCTGGAACAGACACATATGGGACATTAGTAGATATAAAGACGGTGGGAACGATCCTGGAAGCAATGCCTGGAGGCAGTGCAACACCAGTAAATCCCAAATCTTTAACAAAACAATCTTAATGGCCCAGGCCATGTGGCCATAATGAGCAAGGTACGTATATGTCCGGTTTTCAGTATTCACTGCGTACAGCCGACATATTCCGATTTCAGAGCAGCTCAAAGGAGAACAATTATTTGGAAGATGTTTTTTTTTAAAGGCAGGAGAATGGCCAATAAGTCATAAAGATAGTAGATGACAGAAAGCAAAGAGAAAAGGCAGAGTCAAAGAGAGTGGCAGATTAGAAGAAGGTACAAGCGCATAACTTCCAGAAAGTGGGGGAACTATTTTTACGAAAGACCCCCCGGTATCCCCACGGGGAAAGACTCATGGAGGGGGCGGGGTCATCCAGCTCCCCGTATGGAGGCACGAGGCATCCACCCACTGCCCCAAGCGTGTATAACAAAACACCACACGTCGATGGCAAATATAACAATAAAGGCGGCACAATAATTAATAAATCTACAGTGAACTGCAACAGACCTTAAAGACAAGGGTGTACGCTTGCAGCGCATCCTCGGCATCAACATCCAAAACCACCTTGTTTGTGATCTGGCCAGTGACATTTGTAACCTCAAATTTCTCCTCTGCCTCTGGAGCTGCAAACAAACCATCATAACAAATGAAGTAGTCCCACTCTGTCAACAGTGAAAGTTGACCACCACCCGAATTAGACAGGGTACACATTCACATATTTTCTTTATTATCTTTAGCAATAACTATTTTGCTCTCTTAACTCATTCAAGTCGTTCCACCTAAATACATGCAGAATTAATACCAAGCTGTCAGTTTGATTAATTTGCTCCAAGGGAAGTAAATCTGTGTTCACACCATACTTTGGTCACTTGTAAACTCACTTCACTCCCTTAGACCACATTTTTGCCTCTTACTTTGCGCGAGTGATTTGTGAGGTTTTTTTTAATAATTCAAAATCATTGCGATGCGAATGAGTTAAGACATTCCATCAGTCTAAATACAGTAATAATTTCAAACTGCAAGCTTGATATAAAAATACAAGCAAAAATGCTGAGACTATTCCGACTCAATATTTAGATTAAGTTAATGTGCCTGAGTTCTCTGTCAATTTTCTAATCACATGAGAAGCCTTAAATCGTTTATGAACATAGAAACCACTTCCCTACTTCCAGCTGAAAACCAGGGCCTGTATTCATGTTGAGATAGCATGAGACTTAGCATCATGCTAACTTAGAAGCTCTTCCAAAAGTCCTATTAAATCCTATAGGACATTGGAAGAGCTTCTAAGTTAGCATCATGCTAAGTCTCATGCTATCTCAACGTGAATACAGGCCCAGGTTTTCCCACCCTTAGCTTTAGACATGACTCGATGCTTAATTCTGTTGTATGTTATTTGCTAGTTCAAATTTGAGTATCAAATGCATCAGTTAAATCACAAATATCCACAGAAAATATATTAATTCATTAACCCTTCACTGCCTCTCCCACCCTTCACTGCCTCTATGGGGGTGTGTGATGTCATTGATGATGTCATAACTTTTGATGACATGGTCCTGGAATGCTGTTTTGTTTTTTATTAGACAAGTCAGGAAAGATATATCTCAAGACCGCTTACTCAGATTGCCGAAAGGCCAAAGAGGGCATAACATATTATTTCATCTACACAAAATGAAAAAACCTGAAAGGCCAGGGGTAATGTCCCCCAGCAGCTGAAGCAAACATTGATTTATGAAGGCATTTTAGATTGCTTTTTCCACAATTTATACAAATGCTTATTTTAAAGTGTTTGAAAAATACAGTAGACACACAATGATCTTGTTTGACAATTTAAAATTCAAAAACAGGAAATCTTTGTATACCAGAAAAAATTGCACCCATGGAGATATACTCACTTCCAATGAGCTCATATCTGATGGGTCTCGGCTTAGTTCTATCAGTATCTACAGCAGACACGTACGTAATATAAGTATCCTGCAACACACATTCACCCCTGATTATAATATTTGAAAACACACAGTCGATTAGCATAAACAAATGCAAAACAATCATGCATTACAGTAAGTAAAAAATAAAATACAAAACCATAAAAATGGCAGTCATATTCTTCTTCTTCTGTGTTCCCAGTGGCCTGGGCAGTCATATAAATAGACACCCAACGAGTTTGATCACTGATGATAATAAAAGACTCAAATATATTTGATCACTGACACAATCTGAATCACCAGCAACAACGTGGGCGTTCGGGTGTTTTGTTCATCACAATCTGAATCTCTTTTTTCACACACACTTTTTTGTTGTTGACACAAGTACTTGATTACCGAGAGACTTGAGTCTTCAACCACAACTCTTCTTGGCACCAGGAATTACTGTCATTTTCATGGATACTTCTACAAAATCCTGGACAAAATGGAGAGCAGGGGTCCAGGGGCTGCCTAGTCCCCTATCCCCTAGCAGTTTTTTTGGGGTTTTTTGGTACTTTATAGTCACAGAGGCGTCTGTGAAATTCGGGTTGCTCCCACCTTGAGAGCGCGTCGCAGCCAGAGGCACGCCACCCATTTTTAAATGTTGTTATTTGCATGCGATTTTTGTGTGACTGATGAGGAAGGAAAGGTGGGGGGGGGGTAATTTTGGCCAAATGACAACTTTTTTGTTGCCACTGGTTTTAATGTGTGCTAAGTTCATGGGCACACAGAACCTCAGTTTATCGTCTCATCCGAAAGACTCCACGTTCCGACCATAAGGCCTAGTGCAGAGTGAGAGGAAATATCCCCTGTACCCAGGTTCGAACTCAGGTTTATTGTGCACGAGGCGAACGTGTTACCTCTATGCCACTCTACATAGGGGGAAGAACCCTGTGTAAAAGGATCTGACAGGCTTTCCTTGAAGCAAAATATAAAGCTAAGGCATGACATGGGCAGTGACAAACGGTGGTAGTGACAACAATTAACAAAAACTAAACAAAAACCTACTTCAGGCAGAGGCCACAGCTAAAATAACCAGAATTCAGGCACATAGCCTGAAGAGTAGCATCCATGCATTTTTCATTTCATTCATTCGATAATTTATAATTGAACTCTTCCAGCGCCATGTTTGTTGACGTTCTTGCTTGTCCGCTGCATCTCAACCGACAAGAGGGGAGTAACTTTTTTTTTTCTCAAGTGCACATGCATTAACTGAAAAAATCACTGACATAAGCTCTAAAAATAGTCAAACACATGGCAGGGTACTTGGCAGTGAATGTCTTTGCATTTGGTGGGAGTGTAGAGTGATGTACTGGGCGAATGTATTCGCCCATGGTGCTAGAAGAGTTAAAGCTGCGCTAACTGCAGGGCTATATAGCTCCCTCTTTTGTTGGAGACCAAATACTGTTGCAGCAGAGGCAGGATACAGTTATAATGAGGAAATTTTGCATCTGAAATTTAATTTGCATGCATGCTTTAGTCTGTCGTCTACCACCTTTTATCAATCCTGAATTTTCATGCTAATGAACGCGCTCATTTTCTTTCAAAACAAAATTTTGATAGACTAAATGCCTACATCAACACATGCACACACACAGAGAATCCATTTTGATTGATGCTGTTGCTGTCAAGTTGCTGTTAGCATTCTTCTAAAGCCAAACAGTTAAATCTTACCACATCTTCTCCTTCACGAATCGAGATACTCTCAGCATACACCCATCTGGGAGGGGCATCATTCACATCAATGACTCGAATCTGATACCCCACGATTGTTTCATGGGAGGCATCCTGTGATGAAGAAAGAAAGGTTATTTTTCTTTTCCTTCTATTTTTTTTTCAGTCATAAAAAATCTATATACAAGCGCACAAACATTTATTGAAAATGTACACAGACTGATGTCTTTCTTTATCAAACATCAAACAAATCAATAAAAATGTAAAGTCCTTTAGTGGGGAAAAAAAAAATTTGGTTTGTTATCGCAGTAATTATGGACAACAATAAATCACTTTAGTGTTTTATATGGATAAAGTGGGATTAACATAAGAGTGTGTGTATGTGTGTGCGCAAGCGTACACATACACTAGTAAAACATTGCTAAGGATAGACTTTTATAACCTTGATTGCTAAAAGGTGGAGTAATTGTAAGCAATAAAAAATATATGACCGGAAAGAGCAATCATCTATGAACATAAGCTCACTCAAACTTGTTTTATCCAACTTCCTGTTCACGTGCATCACATGATTTTCGCATGTCACCCCCAAAAGTGTCATTTCGCTGAAATGGAGTGAAAACATAAAAGTGAGTAAAATTATCAGAATCAATTACATTTCTTGCTCACATCATAAACATTGTACAAGAGACAAAGTTTCATGGCCGAAGTGAGATAATGACGTCATTTTACACACAAAGAGTTGTCTTTCTGTGTTGGTATGCTGGAGAACAGCTGTTCACAGACTCGTTGTGTCATTCATGTTTGGAATATCGCCATGCAACACTTCCAGAGCTTGGATTCACTGCCATGAGGTTGGTACTGCTGATAGATGTTGTGAAGGTGGCAGAATTTGGGAGACTTGCAATAAAAATGGACGTTTTCTGGTTTTTTCAGGCCTGCCATAATCGTTTCACACACGCTCTCTGGCAGCATTTTGATTTGCTGAAAGCCTCAGTGTGGTACATTTCCATACAAACTGTGAGGAACGGACTCCATGATGCTGCCTTTACTCTCCCTGGGCATGTTTGGGCACCCTGTTCATTCCACGTCAAATCTTCTGCTCGCATGATCCGAGATTACTTCATCTTCATGAATGATAATGCACCTTTTCATCGACCATGGGTTGTTGACGCACACCTGCAGCAGGAGATCCTCCTCCATATGAGGTAGGTTTCACAATCCAGAGATCTCAGTCTGATAGAACAATGTTAAAACATGCTCCAGGCAGCCTTTAGAAGCTGTTCACAGCAGCTCAGAAGTCTAAAGGACCCAGAACAGTGTCTGTTAGAGGAGTGGAATACCCTGGATCAACAGGAGCTTCAAAAGCTCCTCCAGAACACAAAACTTTTCCATGACTTTTCTTGCTACAAAACCCCCCCAAAAATCTGAAAATGAAAAATTCGCTCCATTCAGTTGTTTTATGCATTTTGAAGTGGTATCACAAACGTTCCTTGAGCCAATAAAATCATTCTCAGACCTTGTTTTCTATCAAAATGTGAAGACGACATGTTAATTAAACTGAACAAGAAAAAAACTAATGGCTTTATGTTTATCTTTGATAATTTTGTATGCTTAAAATACAAAATATCCATAGCAAATTTTGAGCAGTATATTGACGGTGAAATTCAAAAACATTTCTAACAACTTTCTATCTGGGGTAATAAATGAGTTTGTGTAAATGGAAGAAAAACTCGTAAGTCCCAAATTCAGATCTAGTTAAGGACAAAAACCTCATATCTTTGTTCTTTTCAAGTATTAAAAAAAAAATACTTTTAACAAAATGTTGGACTAAATTCGCAATATCTTGAACAACATATTCATCATAGTTTTAATCATTGTGGTAAACACGGTTAATTTTTTCAATGTTTTTTTTTCATTCTTCTCAAAACTACCAAAATTGAGATACGATTTTTTTTAAATTTCACCGACAATATGTATGTGTACGCACAGACATGTACGGTAAGTGCCTCTCCTTACCTTAGAACGCAAATTAACCGTGAAGCTCTCTTTCTGTTCAAAGTCAAGAGTCTGCTTGAGTGTGAGGTATCCATTCCAGTATGAGTTACTCCTGTTGTAGAGGTTCACTTGAAAGTAATCACAAGTACGACTTCCGGGAGGGAGCTGACAAACAAACAAACAAAACAAAAAAACACATACACACACAAAATCAACATCAACGAAACTTCCTGCAGATATATCCTGTACAACATGCTAACACTTTGCAGGCTTGTTTTGCTCTGCCTGCACGAGATTGTTGCTTTCGACACTCCGTAGCACATACATACCACTCTGCCTGTCGCAGCAGACAGAGATATATACACCACGCTGCACACACGTTGAATGCAGCCCACAGCAGACTGATAGGCACAAGGTGTTCACTACAAGTGCAACACATGGTTTTCACACCGTGGCCACTAGTTTTGGAGCACGTCACATCTCTTCTGCGTTCCCAGGCCATATGGCCATAATAGGTAAGGTACATATGTGTCCGGTTTTCAGTCTCCACTGGTCTCCCTGCTGCATACAGCCGACACATTCCGATTTTGATGCTCAAAGGAGAAAAAATATTTGGAAGATTTTTTTTGTTTTTTAAGGCAGGAGAATCCATGGGCCAATAAGTCAGAAAAATAGTAGATGATAGAAAGCAAAGGGAAAAGGCAGAGTCAAAGAGAGTGGCAGATTAGAGGAAGTTACAAGCACAGAACTTCAAGAAGGTGGGGGAACTACTTTTACAAAAGACCCCTCGGTATCCCCATGGGGAAGTCACATCAAATGGAACAGGTTTAATGTCTCTAACTACATTCCTCGGATGGCGCGGATCACAAATATTTATAGTTATAGGGGTCCACAGCCAATGGTTTCCAAACTATGGCGACTAGTTTTGAAGCATGTTGCATCGCATGCCACAGGTTTAACTCATTCGCATCGCAATGATTTTGAATTATTAAAAAAAACCTCACAAATCACTCCAGCCATACACACAAACAAAACAGACATAAACAAAAAGAGAAATGAAAGATTAGTTTTTTTACTTCAGGTTTAGACATAGGGAAGTGGTAGATCAGACTTTTTTATATATAGACTTTATATAGAAAAACTCTCTACAGCAATTATCTTCCCCACTTCAAACCACTACAAACACATAGTAAGAGGCAAAAATTTGGTCTAAGGGAGCAAAGCAAGTTTAGAAGTGAGCACACAGATTTACTTCCCTTGAAACAAATTCAACAAATTGACAGCTTTATATTCATTCCGGCCATATATAAAGGTTTACCAAACCTAGTTTGACTTTGATTAGGACACAATGAGGATTGGCGATCTTTTCAAGAATTCGGCGATCCTTCCAAACCAGGTTTGCTATCCAGAAGACTGCCCGGTTAAGAAGGGCCTTGATAGAGAAAGAATAATGACATGTTTAGGTTAATTAGTACTGCACTTAATTTACCAGAATCAGTTAGGACTCATTTTACCAACGTGAGGCACACCCAGCGTAGTGGGCAGTCACGAGATCTCTGACAGACCTAGATTAAGCTACTTAATTATCTGAAGACCCTAAACATGTCGGCATGATTTTTATCTAAACAAAAGGAAATAAACTGTGATTCCTAATCCTATATATATTCATAAAAGTACCACACTGATCTTGTGATTGGTCTGATCATGCAACCAAAGACACATTCGTCCAAAACACTGAAACTAGTGAAAGATTTTTCCACATGGTTCCACTTTCAATGTTTAAACATTCAATTAACATCTAGCCGTTTTAATTTTACATTTTCTGTTAACACACATACACACACAGCACACACACACACACAGCACACAAACACACACGTGCCTTTTGTGACCAATTGTGATCACATCCCTAATTTTGTCTAAATTTGTTTAAATTTGCTGCTGTAACCTATTCATTCATTCGTCGTTGTTCGTGTTTTCTATAATTCAAATTGCTTCTCCTTGTGTCAAAGCATACGTGCTGTATACAAGGTGTGGGATTTATTACTACATATTTACACTGGTTTGATATTCTTTTTTGTTGTTAATATTCATTGTTATTGTTTTGTCTTTGGTATTCTGACCTTTCATACGCGTTGTTCTAATTGCTACTTCCCTTTCTTACATATTGGTACAATTAAGTGCCAGTAGTTTAGTTATAAAATATTTAAATTAGTTTGATTGATCTTTGTTCTTTGGATTAATGCTTTGTTGAATGTATCCATTTTATTAATATGCCTTCTACATTAGATGTTTGGCCCTCTCAAAACGGTTTACGAGTAGGTTATCTTAATATAAATAGTGCTCGCAATAAAACTGATGAAATTACATCAATCTTACATAATAATGGTAATAATTTTCATATTTTTTGCATTGCCGAATCAAGATTAACTGATTTTATTCCAGATTCTGAGGTACTAATGCCAAACTACAATACCATTCGACTTGACCCTCACTCTCCTAAATCAACAGGGCTACTTCTATACTGTGTCAATTCACTGAACTATAAAAGGCTTCCTCATCTAGAAAATCATAATGTGGAATCTGTATGGATTGAAGTGTACTTTAAGCACCATAAACCTCTCATTATTGGATTCATTCATAGAAACCCGTCTGAAACTGCTAATTGGTATGATAATTTTAATTCTATGATGGATACAGTGATTCTTGATACCAAAGAAGTAATTTTATTTGGGGACTTCAACATAGATTTAACATTGTCAGGTACTCATTGGAGTCATTCTTATGCTACATATGGTCTGGAACAAGTAATCGATCGTCCGACACGTATTACAGATAAAACAGCTACGTTAATTGACCACATTTATGTAAATACAAAATCTAATATACTTGAATCATGTTCAGTCCAAACTGGTTGTAGCGACCACTGCTCTATTTGTGTAACATGGAATAAAAAAGGTGTCAAAATTCCAAAGCCAGGGCACAAGGAAATTTTTTACAGATGTTTCACTAACTTCGACGAAACTACTTTTATAAGTGATCTATTAAATTCCGGACTAGATTTTGTTTATCAAATAAGAGACCCTGATGATGCAGTTGATTACTGGACCCGTACGTTTATTTCTGTATACGATAAACATGCCCCTTTTATAAAGAAAAGAGTAAAACATTCTATTAAACCACCTTGGATAACAAAAGAAATTGATGATGAAAGATATAAAAGAGAAAGTTTACTGTTGTCCAAGGATAAGGAAAAATTGCAGCAACAAACAAACAAAGTAAACTCAATGAAACGCAAAGCAAAAACAAAATATTTTCAAAATTTAATTTGTTCATCACAAAATCAAAAATTGGTCTGGAAAGCCATTAACATGTTAACTAATGCTAACTCCAACAATCACAATCCAATAAACGAAATATCACCTGATGACATTAACCTTCATTTTACTAACGTTGCTAACAACATAATTTTAAATGACAAATCCAACCAAAATGATTTATCAGTTCTGCAAGAATTCTGTCGATCAAAGAACATTACTTCAACCTTCACCATTCCGCCCATTTCAGTCAATGAAGTACTGTTCGAACTCTTACATTTAAAACAGTCAGGGAGTTGCGATTTAGATGGAATGGATGGGAAAATACTGAAAACCGCTTCATTTGCTATAGCAGACACTCTCACTTACATATATAACTTATGCATTGATAAAAAACAGTTTCCTCTAAAATTCAAGCAAGCAAAAGTTATACCATTACATAAAAGCGGTGATCGATCAAATCTAGCTAACTACAGACCTATATCAATATTAAGTATATTGTCTAAACCACTTGAAAAGCACATCCAAAAACATTTGAATTCTCATTTGAATCATTACGATTTAATAAATGAAAATCAGTCTGGTTTTAGACAAAATCACTCCTGCCATACTGCTCTTATACAACTAGTAGATAGATGTCTTTCAAATATCAATAACAACGAATTTACAGGTGCTTTATTCATAGATTTTGCTAAAGCGTTTGATGTTATCAACCATTCACTTTTAATTAAAAAACTTACTCATTACAACATATCTAGCAGTGCTTTGTGTTTCATTGCGTCGTTTCTTACTGATCGACAACAGCTGGTTGAAATCAATTCTGTAAGGTCAAAGTTACTCCCGATAAAGTTTGGTGTTCCCCAGGGATCAGTCTTGGGGCCACTTCTATTTTCAATCTACATTAACGACTTGCCTTTGTACATTAAATGCTGTTGTGAAATGTTTGCTGATGACACTTCATTGCAATCTAACAGTGCCAGTCCTTTTGAATTAGTAGACAATCTGCAGACCAATGTTAATAAGCTAACTGAGTGGACAGAATTGAACCACATGTCTCTTAATGCACAAAAAACAAAATGTATGTATATAACCACACGTCAAAAGCGAAAGAAGATGAACTCTGTGTTTCCTCCATTGTATGTCAAAGATAAAATAATTGAAGAAGTTTCCTCCCATAAAGTGTTAGGGGTTATCATTGATAAGGACGTATCGTGGAGTGATCACATTAATGACCTCGGTAAGCGTATCTCTAAAAGAATTTACCAGTTATCAAAAATAAAGAATTTCTTAGACCTTCATTCAAGAAAACTCTTTTTTCATGCACACATCTTACCTCTTATAAATTACGCATCCACGTTATGGGATAGTGCTAGTGAAAATAATCTAAAATACATAACTCGCTTACACAAAAGAGCTTTAAAGCTTGTCCTACTTAAGTCTACTAGTTTGACAATAATTGACTATAAACAACTAAACATCCTTCCGTTTAAAGAAAGACTTTTCTTAAACAAATGCCTATGTATGTACAACATCGTAAACGGAACAGCCCCAAATAAAATAATAAGTTCCTTTACATTAAATGAAAATCGACATACTCATAAGCTTTCATTTCCTAAGCCCCATAACGATCTGTTCAAATCCAGCTTGACATACTCTGGGGGAAACACATGGAACAACTTGCCATCATTCTTGAAATCATGTCCATCTAAACCAGCTTTCAAAAAAGCTTTAAAGAAGCACCTGGTTGATAAATTGTAATCTGGCATTATTAAGATGTATATATGCATTGATTGTTCTTATGTCTGGAAATATTCTTTTCTTCCTTCTATCTTCCCTTTCCTTCTGTTTTTTGTTTTGTTTTCCAATTGTGTGTGCAGGTGTGTGTGTGAGTGTGTGTGTGTGTGTGTGTGTGTGTGTGTGTGTGTGTGTGAGTGAGCGTGTGTGTGTGTGATGTGAGCGTATGTGTGTGTGTGTGTGTGTATATGCGCACACGCGCGCATGTGTGTATGTGAGTGTTTCCTCCCCCAGCTTTCTCTCCCTCTCTCTTCCTCCCTATTCCCTTCTCTCTCTTCTGTTTGGTTCTTTGTTGTTGTTTTTTTTCTTTCATTATACTGATCATAATGTTTTCTGTTTTGTGTTCCTGTAAATATGTTAAGTTCATTGATTTTTGATTGATGTGTATTTTTTTTTATGAGGGCAGGATGAAAAAAAGCTTTGTTAGCTTATTCTTTAACCCTCAATAAAGATGATTTTGACTTGACTTGACTTGACACACACACACACACACACACACAAAGATTAAATGAGTTACATTTAATGTTTAATATTCTGCACTTTTCTGTTTTGCACTTTGAATTTTTTCTATTTCCTTTTTTGATACTTCTTTTCTTTCTGAGGACAGGATGGGGGGGGGGGGGGGGGGGGGGGGGAGTTAAGCTTATTCCCTTATCCTTAATAAAGATCATTTTGACTTGACTTGACTTGACTTCACACACACACATAGATTGCGCATGTCTCCAAGCATGTAGCGGAAGTTCAAAGGTGCACCTTTAGGAGGTGAGTATATTTTTACCTCACCTAAGCTGCCTATACCACAATATAGATTGAAACATGCAGCTTCACGTCACATTGGCTTTGAATTTATGCACAGAAACTTACAAATTAAACACAAATTACAATAAACACTTTCTTTCCTCCAATTATCAAAGGGGTAATCTTTTTCCCACAATAGTCAGCTGAATTTGTTGTTGTCGTCGTCGTTGTTGTTTGCATTCCCCCCAAAAAACCTGTCCCCAACAGTATAAATTATTTAAAAAAATTCTCAACATTTTTAGATAAATTAAAGATATTAAATATTCCCTTCACCCAAAATTCAATTCTAACCCGAGGCCCACAGGAATGGTCGCCCATTGTCTGGTTCGTGGAGGCCATTAAGAACTCCTCCTTTGGACACGAATTCTAATTAACATCAGCTAAATTATTACATCAGCCCTACTACAAGCCTTTCACTGGAGAGGGAGGGGTCCCCCCGGACAGCGGTCCGCGTACCTAGCCACACTCCATTTTCCTCACACACACCCCTTCCCCTTTTTTAATACACAGCACGTCTAACCATTAGTGCTGGCTCTTTTTTGAGTGCCCCTTTTTACTCCCTTCTCCCCTGTGGATGGGTGCGCGGCCCGAACTCCGGGGGGGTGCTTTCGTAGCCGTCACGCCACAGCGTCGCGCCACGTCGCCTGGGGTCCCACCGCACTCGTGCAGGACCTCTGTACACGGCGCCTTTCCTCTGTTTGGGGCGGGGAGGAGGGGTCCCTCTCCCTCCCTCCCCCTGCCCCAATCATGGAAGAATCGTTAACCTCCCTCTCCACCCTGTCCCACTCTACACTTGTACCTGGGCTCCCATAACAAAATACTTATTTAATAATAACATAATAACATGCTCACCTGTATGACATCGAGGGCGGGGTGGATTTTGTAGCCCCCCCCCCCCCCCGGGACTCTACATTTGAGCATTGAAACAAATATAGTATAAAATTTACCATTTTTGCCTTATAACTTAACCGCACTGTACAGCTTTGCACGGCGAAATTCTAAGCATTTCATTGGTCCTGGCAAAATCCAATAGAGAAAAACAAGCTGCGTAGTGAAGACCTTAGCATACAGCGAATATTCGCTTGTTACTACTACTCCAAAATTTTCAACACTTCCCATTGGTCCTCCCGCTTAACGGAGAGCGACCAAACCATACACACACATTACTGTTTACAACTTATAATGCACCACGGCTGCCGACTGCCTGCCGGGGGTCCAGTAATATATACACCCTTTTAATAATAACACCTTTTTAATAATACCCGTTTAATTAACAATAACTTTTTATCAATGAAACAACTAAACTCAATAACATATGTAAGAATCTGTTGACCCCTCAGAGCCTTACTCAAATTTTCAACCAGCATCTAAATATTTTTAGAACTTTTAATGCGACGGCTTATACATAGTAACAGGGTCAAGATGGCGGCCGGAAGCGCCTGTCCCACCAGCGTATCAAGTTGATCTAAATTTTTTACATGTTTTTATATAAAGGACATCACTATCAATGTAGGTCACAGGATGGCTGGGTAGTCTCCCCTTTTCTGATTGCGCGTCTGTCGCAAAACTCTGAAGATTAATAATTGAAAGAATGATGATATGAATGACATAAAATAAAATAAACATTATTGCTTGTATCCCCATGTTCTGGGAACCTTTTTTAATTTTATTTCCATCGTTGAGCTGGTCTCCCCCTTGTCGGGGTGGGTCTGCGGGGGGATGCTGACGCAGGGATGGCCTGCGTATCGCTCCTCTCGTTTATCCCGCCCCCTCAACGTGTGCTGAGACCCTCCGAATCCTTCCCCCCCCCCCCCTCTCTTTTGTTGTTCCCAGAACAGTATGTAAATAAATGTATAAAAATAAATACAATTTTACCTTTTTAAACATATTAAATTAACTATCCGTGATGTAAATATTTCCCCTGCTCTATTCCTCAGGGAAGTCCCTGGGGAGAGAGTTCTCTCCCCCGGTAGGATATTTTAAAAATCTTTTTCATAATAGGGCCTTTGCCCCTTGACCCAAATTAACAGGTCACAAATTTTGTAAATAAATTAAATAAATATTTGTAAATACAATTTTTAAAATAAATACGGGCCACATTATGCTTTTAATAATAAAATAAAAATTTCTTGACTTTTAAAACCAGTAACCCTGGAATTTTAATTATCTGGATTGTTTCGGTCGGGCCAGACAAGTTATCAGAATTTTAAATAACATTTTACATATATAGATTCTTTTTATTACGAACTTCGGTTCCCAATACCCCTTAACACGAACCCCGGTTCCCAACCTTTTCAAAGAATGTCTTAACATGCGTACTATGAGAATATCTATACCCCCTCCTCACTTCATGTGATGTCCATGTTCTGTCTATATTTGTTCTGTAATGTTTTTTCCTTATTTCCACATACCCTGCTAATACACATGTCCCATATGTGCCTACCCGGGTCGAGAGGACGTAAAACACAACTTTTCATTCAAGTCCTGTTGTGACCAGGAACAATCAGAAGTGAGCTATAGATAATTCATAGTAGTTGGGGACTCTGTACGATTTAAAACACTCTGCAGGTGCTACGCTGGCTTTCTTCAGACTTACCGCTTCCTCTTCAGCGACAGAATTGACACACTCGACAGTAAGGAGAGGGGGTATGGTCACATCCTTATCTGTGACATTGATGGGCATGACATAGGTGTCAATTGGTGAATCCTGAAATAAAAAGCAAACACACACTCTTGTAAAAAAAATCATTCACTTTTTACATGTCTCTCTGCTTCAGAATTTGCATATTGGATCTGATGAGCTAAAGCAACATAATGTACAGATGTATAAGAGTAAGCTTTTGTCAAACCACATTTTTCATATGATATTGGGTTCTCTATTAAGGCAGTCTTAAGTGCTGGCATGACAGATAATATTAAAAAACAAAAACATTTGTGTTCATAGATGTCAAGTTACCATATTTTTCGGACCAATAAGGCGATTTCAAGAAAAATTTGAAAAAGATTTAAGAAAAGGGCATCCTCGTATATAAGGCAATATACGAACCTGGAAAAAGAAAGTCAAAATTCAAAACTTGTAAGCATTCATTAAACGTTTTTTTCAACCACTGCGAGCCCATTCTTGACATAAACAAGAGCAGGCTCCCTTTTCAAGTGAGAAAAAGTTCAGTTTGTGCGACTTTCTGTTGTTTTCTTTGCCCTTTTATTCGCGAAAACTGAAAGGATAATGACTATTTAAGGTCAACAACAATGATTTTTATATCCAATGAAGGGTTATGTCATATGTTGGACCATATTTTGGATTATATTAGGGATTTTGAAGGCTTTTAAAGTGAGTACATGTATTCCTCATTCTACAGACTTCACTAAGCTCCACATGACTTTCAGTTTCTTTTTTCATTTTAGATTGTTTGTCTGGACAACATTTTCTGGCACCTAGGCCCTCACAAAAAAGCTCAAAATCACAGCTCCGACCCTTGGCTTAAAAAGCTACCAAAATGACCTCTAAACCTGGCGTAGAGCGCTGTAACTGTGCATACAAAGAGGCGAGGTGAGGTGTTCTTCATAGGAATGCAAAAGTTTGAAGTCTGTGAACTCTTTTGTTCCTGTTGCCAATATTTAATGAACAACTCACGTATAAAGACCCTTTCTTTCTTTCTTTTTTAAATTTATCTGTTTACATTACACCCCTTCCAACACTAAATTTTAAGATAACTACTGTTGTTGTTTTATGCTTTTGCAGTGAGATGCAACAATGATTAACAAGGGTGTTCAATCAAGTCGCCAACTCGCTATAGGCGACCTAGATTTCCTCTGGACTACTTTGTCTTGCAGGGTCAGTCGTCTGACGGACTACCCCAAAATCTTTGGTGATCGGCAGTAACTACATCCAGATCTATTACTCTGAGTCTTACTCGCCGATTCCCAGAAAAACGTCACAAGCAATTTGCAGCATGTGACGTCGTCTGTAAAGATAATCCATCCGTCTCTTTCCTCCTCCTCCCTCCCTCTTACCCTTGTGTTGCACATGCGCTATATTTGTGACACTTCCTATTGCTGCTGAATACAGCGTAAATTAGATTCAGAAAATCAAAATGGATCGGTACTTAGGCATAAAGCCTAGTTCAGATGAACCACTGAACAAAAAGAAAGGAGCAGAGACTTTGAAAGCACATTATGAGAAAGAAAAAAGAAAGCGTTTGTGGCAAGATTCATGGCGACTTGGTCGAGAGTGGTTGCAGTATGATGAAGAAAATACCTTGATGTACTGCACATTTTGCCAGCAGTTCACAGTTTTCAGGAGAGAGAGAGAGAGAGAGAGAGAGAGAGAGAGAGAGAGAGAGAGAGAGAGAGAGAGAGAGAGAGAGAGAGAGAGAGAGAGAGAGAGAGGGGGGGGGGGGGGGCAGCTGTTCGCAGTTTCAGGAGAGAGAGAGAGAGAGAGAGAGAGAGAGAGAGAGAGAGAGAGAGAGAGAGAGAGAGAGAGGGAGAGAGAGGGAGAGTCAAGAGAGAGAGTTAGCAGAATTTTATTTGAATATGCTTGTTTGTTGTTTGTTTTTTGTTTGTTTGGTGTAGAATCTAGTGAAAATAGAAATGTGTCAAGTTTCTTGTGAGCAACAGACGGGCTAGTCAAAATTCTTGTGGACTAGTTCGTTTTTTGTGGAGCTAGTCCGTTGGACTACCTGCCAAGAAAAGATTTGAACACCCCTGATTAATCTACGGAATAAACACATTTTTTATTTAAAACTTTCCCAACAAGGCCTGCCACTGCCTTAAGGCTTTATAACTATCCATAAATAATGACAACTAGGCACTTGTCAGAAGCTTTTTCTTTTCACACAGGAGAGTAATTAAGTTTGGTCAATTAAGCTTAATTAAAGAGGGAAACTTATTGTATATGCAACAGCACATTACAACTTATTGACGACTGCAAAGCGTTTCAATAAGAACTACAAGACATCACACACATACATTTTCAACACACACACTCAAAGGATGGACATAGGGCCTGCTGGGTTTGTTTCATAAGAGAACCATTGCACAGAGCAAATCACGAATTTAAGAGATGTAATTGACCTGGTGCGGTGGTCGTGGGTGCGTCTTGACAGTTGACACGGGTAGTAACATGTAGATTAGGTTTCCCAAGTCTGCCTCCCACACCCCTCACCCCGTCCCTCCCCCCCAAAACAAATATTTAATAAAAATAAAAAGCCCCATCTTCTGGGCCATACAGTGGCCACACCGCTCATTCCGAATCCCAATTCGCAGCCACACCCTGGCTTGTTCAGGTCGCAGAATCCAAGACCAGTCCAAGGGGAGCGAATCTATGTTAGGCCGTCAGGAGGCAACCAACTGAGGAGACACTGCACTGCTGCTGAGTCATTTCGGTGGAGTTCAGTGGTACTAGCTAAAAGACTAGACTTAGTGTGGGCTGGTATTAACCCCTTCACTGCCAAAGTCGCATTTTAGCACCCCAATGATTTAACACCTATGTCACTAAAAGGCATCAAACTGGGGTCTATTATCCAAAGACCCTATTGTGTTAGTTTTGGGAAGTAAGAATATTGACCTTATTTTATATATGTTACAGAAGTATCCCCAACACTGCAGATGGATTTTGTTCTCTACCAGGTAAATTTAATGGAACATTTTGGCTGAAATATGGCTGGCGGCGAAAGGGTTAAACAAAATGAATTAAGAGTAGTGTGGGCTGGCTTTAAACAAAATGAAACTGTCATCTCGGGGCTAAGGTTTTCACTGTTCCAGCGCTTTCTAGTAATCTTTGCTTCACTGTAAACAAACAAGTAACAACAACAAAATCAACCACACACACACACACACACACATTCACATGAAAGTAAAGCTGAAACAGACACTTACCTCAGGCAGTGGCACACTTTTTTGTTTTTCAACATATTCTGGTGGGTTGTCATCCACATTCACCAGAACACATGCAATCTGTACCGCCTGTAATAAAAAGAAACGTGTTTCTTACAAATCTACTAATCAGCTGCATCTGGCACATTGTGAGAGATAATGAAATATTTACACAGAAGCTTAATCCCAAAAAACCCCAGTAATAATCCATTCTGATGTTTCAAGATGAGACCCTCTCAGTAAAATTCTGCATGCTGCAAATGGATTGCTGACAACCCATACCAAACAAAACGTCACTGTTTTTCTCAAAAGCTTGTTTAAGTTCCTCTAATAAGTACAGTACAGTACAGTACAGTCTCTAATTTAGAGAGAAAAGCCATAACCACAGATTGAAACGTAAATACCTAGTAACCCAAAGGCACTTTGGATATGCTGTCCATGCATTGATACCTGAGGTCTCCTACTTAATCATGACAATGCAACTACTGTACTTAGGACACTTTGCACTAAGCCTCTTGTGATTTTCCCTATTATCTTACATAAAAGAGCCAATTAAAAAGGACGCAATCCTAGAAGGTCAAAAATGCTTGAGCGTTCATCGAGAGCCTTTTGACATGCCTTGGTCAACCTGGTCTGGTGGCAGTTAAGTTTGCTTTCAAAGGATGACCAAAACTGTGTGTGCCGAGGGAGAATACTTCAAAAAGGTTGACTAGCCAGGAGTGTACACACTCCCAGTTCTCTACATCTAAAAATGTATCAAGACCCCCTCATGCTCATAGCAATAGGAAGCAAATTGAATTACACACATGAACACACATCCATACACACACACACACACACAAAAAAACACACACACACACACACACACACACACACAATCGTATTTGAATAAATGCACACACATAACATTCGTCTCTCTCATTCTCAATATTTGTGTTTTTGTTGAAACTGCCAGTACTGCTTTTGCTTAAAAAACAAACAAACAAACAAAACCCTGAGAGGAGTGGTGGCCTAAATGTAATATGTGTCTAAAAAGCATTATGTCCCACTTCCACCAACTGCCATGGTGCAGTCTTGGTGTCATGAACGAGGAGGGCCTGGGTTTGAATCCCATCAGACTTGAGTTTTTTTCAATCTTGAACCTACTCCTATCAGAGTGAGAATGCTATTGGCTCATCCACTTGACTGATGCGATTCTGAGTGTTGCTCTAATTTCCTGACCAACACTGCAGGTGTCTGGACCTCCCGGGCCTGGCTGACGTCAGGATATCAGCCCTGTCATGTAGACTCAGACTAAATTGGAACTCCATGCCATCATTCAGATGAGGGCATCACTCAAAGAAACATTGGTCAAAGTTCAAGGTCAGGGCTATCAAAGTCATCAACGTTTTGTACAACAAATGATCTTGTTTCAATCGACCAACACACCACATTGTGGGTCTGTAACAACAAAAATGTGAAAGATACAACTAAGATAATAATTTGGCCTTGATCAATACCCAAATTCAGAATTATTGTAAATGTAAGCCAATGCACTATGACATACCAAGTTTGGCCACTTTAATTCTAATTATGTGAAAAATATTGCCACATCGTTAAATTTACGTTTTCAAGGTCACACTTCACAGTCAAGGTCAGCATGGTCATAACTTGTCCACAGAACTCTTCTACTCAAGGTGATACACCATAACACAAAATTTGAAGGGAATCTGTCCAGTGGTTCTTGGGACAAACAAAATGAATAACAAAGAAACAAACAGAAACAGACCAAGACAAACTTTCACTCCTTTACCCAGTGTACTGAGGTAAAGCACAACAAAACAGAATCCGAAAAAAGGTCAATTACCTTTGTATCACCTTCACTGTCTGTCGCAGTTATTATCAAGTTGTATCTCTGAAAAACAAATTGCAAGAAATTCACAATGAGCAGATTGGATAAAAACTAATAAACAAATATGCAATTGACAAAAATGCATTCACTGAAAGGAATGCAGCTGAAGAATTAAACATGACATACAACGACTTGAAATGGAAAATGAAATTAGGACAGGGTTGTCTTTGGTAGGCGAAGACTATGAAGATGGCATTATGAGGGCAACCGAGTGCAGAAGGCAATAGAATGGAGATAGGAGAACATGGTGGGGAACACATGGAGGGGTGGAACCATCGTTTTCAGTACAATGCATAAAGGCAAAAGCATTTCACATTTTCAAGACTGAGATCCCTTTAGTGGCTTTACCTTATTATATATACAGGGTTCATACAGATTTTGCATATCAAAATTCATAAACTTTCAAACACTTTTTCAAAGACCCTTTATCCTATTTTCAAAGACCTCTCACGACATGCAATGACGACGGTTGCTTCGATCATGATCATTCAAGTTGCACCGGTATGGCCAAAAGACCTGGATATAGTGAAGGGAAGTAACTCTCGACAAATCGAGGACGTCTGCTATATATGGGAAACAGTCAAATTAAATTGCTTCTTTATTAATTTCCAGAGGCAAACAAAAAATATTTTATGGTGTCAATGACGTTTTTAGGCATCAATGACTTTTTCACAAACCATTTCTCAATTTTCATAAAGCAAAGCCAATTTTCAAAGACTTGAAAATGGCGCTCTGTTCCTCAAAGACTTTAAAAGACCTCCAAAGACCGTGCAAACCCTGTTATAATATGACTAATATTGTAATGATAATAGTAAAATAATTGCTATAGGATTCACTATAACCTCTCCACCCTTTCCTTTGCTGTCTTCTCTAGTCTGCCCCTGATACCTGTCTGTTTTAGCGCGGTGACAGCCCTGACATGGCCTTAGTATATTCATACATGCAAATACTAACCCAACTTCCAAAGTCAAGCTCATCAAAATCCCATATGTTCTTCAAGAAGATATCACCAGTTGTTTCATCGATACCAAAGAAAGAATCAGCATCATTTATTTTGTAGGTGATAGGAAGGTTTCCTTCGCTTGCTCTTATTGTGGCAATGGTTTCAACTGAAACAGGCACACACACACAAAAGTAAAAAATATTAGCAACCATGCAAGTTTTCTTTAAATCAGCATGAAAAATCAAGAGATTTGATGATACAATCCATTAACAAATAATTGTTATATTTCAATACTAAATGTATTTTTTTTAAATAGCTTAGTCTGCAAACTGATGCAAAATTATACTTTCACATAGAAATGTTTTATTATCAAAACTGATAAACTTAGACATCTTATTATGTTTTTCTTCCCATGTTACCAATAGCAGTTAATAAAACAAGAAAATGCAAAAAAGAAAAAAAAGAAAATGCAACCTATAAAATCATCAATATAACTTCAAATAATCATGCCATCAATTTATGTTTCTAGGATGTGAAAAAAATTTAATGTACAAAATATTGAAGTATGTATTTCAAAGATGCTTTGGAAAGTGCAAGTGAACAAAGATTACCATAGCAAACCACTCTAAGTGAAACCCTCCATTGAATTGCAACCAAAAAAAATCCAATAGGCCTACTGCAAACTGTCTATTCCCCCAGAATAAGCATTGTTTGCTCTACGCATTTTAAAATTCCAGGCTAACTCAAGTTCCTTGAATTTTCAGAACCCATTGATTATTTTGTCCAAATGATGAGATTGCAATTGCAAAAGCTTTTTTCTTTTCTTTTCTTTCTTATTTTTTCTTTTTTCTTTTTGCACTACAATGAGGGATTTTTCTGAAAATGGACCGATACCTTCTGGAAATATCCAAGGCATCTTGGAAACATGCACTATATCTAACCCTTCTTGCAATGATTAAAAAACCACATTAAAAAATGATAGCTCAATTATCAAAAAAAGTTATGAACAAATTTATTTAATGGTAACAAGTTTGGGGAGCCACCCCGTTTAACCCTTTCGCCGCCAGCCATATTTCAGCCAAACATTTCCATTAAACTTACTTGGCTATACAAAAGATTTTGTCTGCAATATTGTGGGATTTCTCTGTGGCACATTTAAAAACGGGTCAATCCTTACTGCCCTAATTTAGGAACACAATGTAATTGTATAACAGACCCTGATTTCAAGAGTTTCAGTGACATGGGTGGGTGGGTGTTAAATCATTGTGGTGCAAAAATGCGACATTGACGGCGAAAGGGTTAACTATGGTAAATAATTACTTACACAGGGGAAAGTCCTCCTTCAGTGACCCCAATACATTTTGAACTTCCTGAGTGTTTTGGAAAGTTGGCAATATATTTGGTGTTCCACGAGTTCCTGGGTAACAATAATATCAAACAATATTCAATAGCATGTAACACAGTGAAAAAAAAATGAAACGGTCAATAAACCACAAAATGGACCCATCTTTGATAGGTTTGTTGCACTGAAACTGAAAGTATACAGTAACAGTTACTAACACATCAGTCTCTTCGAATTTTATATTATTTATCAGTGTTATAGAATCTGTTTCCAGACACATTTTCAGCCTATTCTTAATATATTAAAACTGGTTTTGACACTTAATAGATTCAAATCCCATGTTAAAAAGTTTTAGATCTTTAAATACTTGTGCTGTACTAGCATAATTTATATTTTTGTGTTGCTTTCAGCAAAGGAAGGCAAAATCTACTGGGTTCTTTTGCTTAACTTTGTCAACTTTTTTGTTTGAATAATTTTCTCTGCAGCTTATATGTGAATAAATACCTAGTTTTTACTGTACTGACCTGAAGGAAAGTGTCACAAAAACTTTTAATATCCAGTGGACTTCTTTTTCGCAGACATAAGTTTGTTTCCATATTCCTGAAAATCTAAAGAGCGAGTTCAAATAAGGTTTAAAATTCTCATGCATGTGGCAGAGAGTTGGCTTAACTGCTGAGATAATGGATTTCTTGTATTGCTATGTGTCAAGCCAAATTTGGCCTTCAGGGGGTTGCTTCACTGACCTGTCCACTGCTCATCCATTTGTTGATGTCACAAGTAAAACAAATTTTTAAAAGATGGAGAAAAGGAAATAACTGTAGATAATTTACGTTTTTCAAAGAGTATGGAATAGTTTATAGGGATTTTCCCCATTTAACTCGCTTCAAATTCGATGACAAAAACACCCCGTGGTAGACAAGGTTATAATAGGCGTACAGCATAGTGCAAATGGCCCCATAGTAGACACGGGGCAGGCAGTGAAGGGATCAAGACACTCAGTCGCTGTCATTTACATAGCACACAGAGCATTGGACACCGATCAAACTGCCAAACACTTGGGAGTCATTCTGCAGGCAACTGGAAGCTGGGATGTCCATGTGAATACCATCACAGCAAAGGCTAGCAAGACCCTTGAATTTCTACAAAGGAACCTCAAGATAACCTCCACTGAATTGAGAGAGACGGCCTACATGGCCTTTGTCAGGCCACTCCTCAATTATGCATGCTCAGTGTGGGATCCTTTCACCAAGAATACTGACAATGACACAGTCAATGCAATCCAGTACAGAGCGGCTAGGTTTGTCTTGAATCATTATCACAAAACAGCCAGTGTCACCAGCATGCTTCAGCAACTTGGATGGAGCAATCTGCAAGACGCCAACAGGCCACCAGACTCACCATGCTCTACAAAACATTCAACAGCCTGGTGTCCATGAGCATCAACAGGAGCAAGCTTGTACTACAATGAAGAGGTCACTTCCAACAGCTCCTTGTCCCCCAGTGCTGAACACAGTATCGCCAGAGCTAACTCTGGAGACCAGAACCCCTGATAGTTTCACAGCCAGGGTCTCTGGGAGCGAGCATCATCTCCGCTGGCCCCATTCTGGGGTCATTGGACTGACCTTCTGTCAATCAGCTTCGTTTTTGTGTGTGCTTTTTCCCTCTCTCTAGATCTATCTCTCTAGGGCCTAGTCAGTACTACTACTAGTTCTCAAATGTTTTCTTCTCTGGCCTACTTGAGTTTTCTTCTGGCAAGAGTGGTTAAACCTGCTCACTTCAGTGGCAAAATAATGAACACGAAAATATGGCCACACACCGCAAAGAAGATCTATTTTAGCATTTATCCAAGAGTAAGATATTTTAGTTTTAAGGGCTTTTTTTCTTTTTCAATAGATGAAGAGAGTGAGAGTAAATGATTTTACGTGACTGTGTATTCCACATTCGTACAGTATAATTGACGAAGAAAAAAAAAGGATTTTGGATATTATGATTACAAACAGGTTTGTGCTGGTACAAAATATATGGCAACATAATGCAATCAAATACAAATATGCTGTGAAACTCTGAAGAAGAAAACATTGTTATGGTCTCACTCTTTCTGTCACTGATAGGTTAACTGATACACACACACACACATAGTAACACACACACACACACACACACACACACACACACACACAGTGTTACACACACACACACACACACACACACACACACACACACACACACACACACACACACACAATTTATACAAATGTTTTAAGTTGTTGGGGGTTTTCCCTCAGGAAAAATATATGAAAAAGACAGGTGCAATAAAATAAGAATTCAATTAAATGCTGTGCTTGAATTCTAATCTTTAACTAAAGCAAAACGTCAAATTCAATTGACTTGAAATGTTCAGTCACATGTTTAGCTTAAAAAAAATGATTATGGTTATAATAAAACATGGTATATTATAAATAGCAATCAAATCAATAAAACCTGGTTTTATGGATTTTATGGATGACTCTCTCAAACTGACAATATTACTAGTATTAAGTATAGTATTAGGACATCCAAAATCGTTCGGTGTACATCTTTCCTATGACCCCCCAAAAATATGTCTGTTTGGGGTTTCATCAGTTTGAAAAATAGGGTAGGTAGGTAGGTACTAGGCTTCTTTTTTTTTTTCTTCTTTTTTAAAAAACTTGTGTTCGGTCCATGTGTGTGAATATATATTTTAATAAAACAGTGTATTCTTTTGGCTTTTGCACTTATGATGTTTTATGTTTCTGTTTGCTCGCTTACTTTCGGTTTCTTTCTTTCTTTTTCTTTTTTTCCCATTCGTCAATAAAAAGCATAGGGTCGGCAGCCAAAAACTAGAGTTGGTCGGGAAACAGGAAACCAAAATTTTTTGTGTGTGTGCCTAATCTATTAACTAAGACTAGAATAAAAAATATATAAAAAAATACCTGAAATCAGGAAAGCGAAAACCAAAGCCAGTGGCAACCTCATCTTGATGCTGAGGCCACCTGTAATTTCAAAAAGACTGTCAGTGGACATTTTCAAAATCAAAGCATGAAACATTAAATTCCAACATCAAACATTTTGAAGCACCCATGTCAACAAAGCATCCATTGTCTTATAAGCAGTAAATAATTTATGTAATTGGCTTGGTAATGGTAATAACTTTTGGTAGCTTCAAATAATAATATCCCAGGTCATTGACTATCTAGACTAAACTACAAGTAATAATTAATTTGTGTCTCTAGCCCTTTAAGTTTTAAAAGTCTTTCGCACAGTATATCGTCACTGTCCGACGCTAACCGTGTATTTACACAATCAGTGATTTTACAGGAGCATCAAAAAACATATTGTCGCCTGCTACAAAGTCAATCCCCATTTGATATACGCTTGACCCTTCTTCTTTACGATGAGTAAACATGTGACACAATAAAAGTTGCATTAACACCCAAAATTTTCGTGATAATTCAGTTACACGGTTAGTCACAAAGTTAGTGCATAGTTCTCACAATGGGAGATACGACAGCTGCCGGCAGTTACACGATTAGCGTGACCAGTTACACGCTTATCGCGTCAAAACCAGCAACAACCCGCCACATACACGATTATTTCCGTGGTATCATGTGACAAATTTGAGCATTTTCATTGGTCGCAGACACAAGATATTTATAGAAGACCTGCGTGAGGTCACTGAAAGGAGTTTCAGTAAAAAATCTATTTTTGTCAAATTTTGTAGATACACGGTTAGCGTCGGACAGCGACGATATGTGGATATGGGTTAAGCCATCCCCTCAAGATCAAAGCGGCTTAGCACTGGAGATTAACCTTTTGGTAATTCACTTCCTTCCCCCCCCCCTTCATATTCTCTCTCTCTCTCTCTCTCTCTCTCTCTCTCTCTCTCTCTCTCTCTCTCTCTCTCTCTCACTCACTCATACTGTCATAGTCATACATAGACGGGGACACATAGAGACAGTGACACAGAAACGGGGACACTGTGACGTAAGTGTCCCGCGCGACCCGCTTTCTTTATTTCTTATCTACACCCCCCCCCCCTTTCTCCCCTCCCCCCCTCTCCTTTTCATGTCTCGACCAGCCGCCACGTTAATTGCCCGGCCGCTTCAAAGAGAACGCCGAGTAAGGGATTTGTCTCCCCGGTCGGCACGTACCACCTACAGAGGTTATCTCCCTTCACCCCCCCCCCCCCCCTCTTATCTACCGTCTCATCACAAGAAAGTGACAACCACAGTCGGCCCCTTTCAACCCTTCCTTTCCGAGCACGAGAAAGATTTGAATGTCGGCACGTGATAAGGATGTAATAGGCGCGTGATTGTTCTGTACACTCTGAACATCATCTTGTGACGTGTCGACTGTAATAAACCAATAGCAGGCTTTCATTGTTTGAAAGTGAAGGCTATAATTGGCGTAGTGAGAAAAAGTTTTTCACACAAGACGCTGAAACTGACTAGAGCAACACCTCTCCCAGCCAGAATAGCCCACCTAGTAAGTCTTATTGATGACTGGTGATTGAGACTGGTTGTTTGTTTGACCCTAGTTTTGATCTAGATCCTATGTTCAATGATGAATAAGGAGTAGATAGATATGTTATAGAAAAGAAGTGGTAAACATTCTATTCTATTTATGTGCACTGATTATTTGTGTGTGTGTGTTTTTGACTTGAACACTTTTGGTACCAGAACCGGAGTTTATGCCTACTAACCCATTTGTCTATTTTTAGTAGGAAACCTATGGGCCGCAATCTTGCACTTTATGATACCCTTCCTTTCCAGGTGTTGGATGGAGAGTGATGATGGATTGATCACCTTTTATGTTTTACTGATCTCAGTTTGTTAACTGAAATTCAGTTTATTTATTAACTAGTGCTATTGTACAAGGGAAGCCTTCTAGCCGGTTGGGATTCACTAATTCCCTGCCGACTGAAGCCCCTTGTCTCTAAGCCATAGAGATCTACATCCACCTTCTCCTGTGATTATCAGCAGGGCATCGTGGGCCGGACGATCATCCCGGACTCCACCAAGCACCAAGACGGGAAAGACGCCCCGCACCCAGAATCCGCGAGGAGACCACGCTTGAACCGTGCCATCCCGCGAAGCCGTAACCGGAACGACTGGGAGCTACTCTCATCTGACGAGCAAGCCCAGCCAACCCAGCACTCGCCGATCACCACGGAGGAACTTGAAACAGCTAAGTCCACCGGACTGCGCCAATCATTTGAACTTTCCTACGGACACTGAAGATAATTAGTAACCCTTCCGGCATGGGGCGAACCTTATAGAAAGACAAAAGTCTTGTAAATCCTTTCGGATTTCATTGTGTTTTTATCCATATTTTGTTTTGGCGCCATTGAGCTGCTTTATTATTATTGTTGCATAATCTTATGCAGATTTTGGGAGTAAATAAAATACAAGTGTCAAATAATCCTGAACCCTTTGGTCAGACTGATGAGAGTGGGAGTCTTGTAATTTCATGTAAAACCCTACTTCTCTCTGTCTGCCATTTAGAGCAATTCAACCACTTGTATTTCTTACAACCATACGAGCCAGAACCCGGGCACAAATATAAATTTATTAGATGTAAAGGGGCCGGGAAAGTTGCTCATCTCCCATACCCTAGAGAAGTGGGCTAAAGGCAAATTATCTAAAGTCTTCCCTAGGGACTTAGCCTTTTAACCCATTACCTCGTCACAGACACATAGAGTATCATAGAGATGGAGACTCAGACGCAAAGAGATGGGGACACATAGAGACCAGGTTAAGCCTGGGCAACAACGGAATGGAGCAACAACGTTGAAGGAGCAAGAACGGGATGGGGTGTGACTAAACACCGAATGGTGCCGAAAAATGCCAAATGGTGAATGTTGAATGGTCATGACACCGAATGGTAGGACTGAATTAGGAAAACACAGATAGGCCTAACCAAATTATAAATATTGTCATTTAAGGGATGTGTTGCAACCCACCACTCTCATAAGACATGATTCTAAAATCATCAAATTGATATATCATTTGGTGTTTACTGTTTAGATGCACCTGGTTTGCACTTCTTCCAGTAATGTCCACCTGCCATTTATCAGCAATTATTGACATATAGATATAGTAGGGGTTCAAAGACGAAGATGCGCAGCACGGGATGAGATAGGATTGAGAAATATATTATTAGGTAATAGAAAAGCGTTTGTTGTTTACAATGATATTGAGAGGATATAAAGAGAACAATTTTGTTGGGTATTTACTATTTATTTTATACGTTCAGATCTAGGTATTAAATTAGATAATCATTTGTTGTTTTAAGATAATATATAAAGATGAAAAGATGAACTTGGCTGAGTATTTTGACTTGAACAGTTGAAGTTGAACGTTGAAGATTTTTTTTTTAATTGCTTTTTGATAATTTAATTATTTTGACTTTAGAAATTAAAGACAAATCAAACCATAGTAACATCAGGAACACTCAACAGCTTCAAAAATAATTTTGACAAACACTGGGAAGACAAAAAATTGCTTCCAAACAAATATCAATATAAATTAGGCCATGCCTTATCATCAAATGCAGCAGCACCCTAAATGCAAAACAATAAATGAAAATACAAACAAGAGAAACTACAGGGCAGAGGCTCGGGGTACGGGCCTGTATCTCAAATTCTCCAGGCTACGGGTACGGCGCTCAATCACGGTACGTATAAATTATGCGCAAATGTCTTCAAAAACTACAAACATTCAATCTGACATATTCTTAACCCTATTCCTTACCAAGATGCGATAAATATACAAATGAAGAAAATGCATTTGTTGACGAAAAATTCGACTAGGAAGAGTTACTATGAAACATGATTCCATGAACAATTAAAAAAAAGTGAACATGGTCTGAGTGTTGCAAAAATGCTGTACCTCTAGCCACTGTGAACTACATAGCGGGCAAAAAGCTGTGAAAGTGCCAATGCTATGCTATGCTATGCTATAAAAAAAAATTTAATCCTGTGCGCCCAAAGCAGTCTAAACGAAGACTTCTTCTTCTTCCGGTAATGTCCACCTGCCGTAACACTAACAGGCAATTATTGACATGTAATGGGGTTAAAAGAATTTATGCTGCGCGGGAAAAAACAAAAACAAAAGCTAGATAGATAAGAGGGCATGCGAGACTGGGCACCCCTGGCTAGTCCGAAAATACCCAGCCCCACACGAAAAAAGAAAGAAAAAAAAAGTATGTGGTCTTTAAGTGGTGAGCTTCAGCACCTTCGAGGTGAAAGAGCTGAGCGTGGGGGACTGGACAGTTTCTGATGGCAAGGAGTTCCAGTCGATGGTTTGGGGGAAGAAAGTGTTGTTACGGTAGTCGGTTCTTGCAGATATATATACGTTGAAACTGCATGTTGTGGTTCTGTCTTCTACTGCTGTGAGGTAGGGGTTTGAGGGCGTTGCACCTTACACAGGCCAGTCCATTCACAATTTTATAGAACATAGTGAGCCTGGATGCTCTGCGGTGCTCAGCCAGTGAGGACCATTATAGCTGTTGGAGCATGCTTCTGAATCAATCTGACACTGGATGTGTTTCTGTGCCTGTTAAGGATGTTCTGGATGCTCTGCGCTGCACCTTCTCGAGGTCCGAGGTCAGCCTGTCAGTGTGTGGGTCTCAGACCGAGCTTGTATAATCTGTGTATATGGGTCTGACCATGGCCTTGTAATAAGTTGCATGCAAGCTCTTTGGTAATGGTAGCAGCGGAGCACACCTTCTGGTTCCTCCTTAGGAAGCCGATAACTTTGGGCGTGGGGCAGGATAAACATCCCTTGGCAGTCGGAAGAATTAAAGTCAAGTTACACTACAGAGAGTGGAACGGTGATCTTGGTCTTATCATATCATATATGATATATCATATCATGGCACTATAGGCTTTTCAGCCTTTTGCCCTCTAGATTGGTTCTATTTGTTATTTATGTTGTATCGGCATTGCCGATCGACTACTTAGGCAGTCGTGTTTTATTTATCTAATTTATTTAAATTTACTGAATACACAATATTTTGAAAATATCGATCTAATGAGTTCTTGAATGCATTTAGTGACGATGCATTTACTGCTTCATTTGGAAGATTATTCCATGCGTTAGTAATACGGTTAGTGAAAAAAGTTTGTGCAAATTTAGTATTAGTAGGTTTTTTTTTACTTATTAGTTTAAAAGTATGTCTGCGGGTTCTTTCATCCTCACACAGAGTTAGTAATTGTTTTGTGGTAGTATAGTCATAAAAACCACGGAGAATTTTGTATACTTCTATTAGATGGGTCTGACTAAGTCTTCTGTATTCTAGTCTTGGTAGTTTTAAGTACGTCAGTC
>CM065680.1:39039776-39149776 GCA_017654935.2 Phymorhynchus buccinoides | reverse complement strand
ATGCCAATGGTAAGAAAGGCGAAAACGGAAAAATACTATTAACCGAGAAATGTAGGGGGGGGTGGCACATCTTGACCTTTACCGACAGTCTGCCTTTTTATTGGCCATAGACCTTTTGCTGTCTTGATGGTGATGACAGTCTGCCTTTTTATTGGCCATAGACCTTTTGCTGTCTTGATGGTGATGACAGTCTGCCTTTTTATTGGCCATAGACCTTTCTTTCGCAGTATCCAGGCAAGACCAGTCCGGCTACCATAGTGGTCACCGGGGACAGGCCCCCAACTGGCACAGCTTCTGCCCTTCATTTGCCACTTCTCTGATCTATGGCCCTATACCCTCCTTCAGTTTTAGTTGGTGCAAGGTTTCCACTTTCCGTGCCATAGTTCCCCCATTCTGCAGTTTCCCCGCTTTCCCCCCCGTCCTGAAGTTCCCCTGTTGCTAAGGTCCCCCGTTCCGATATTCCCCTTAATGATTCTGAAGTTCCCCATTCCGAAGTTCTCCCGTTCTGTTGTTCCCCCAACCAAGCTTGTATGCGTGCGCGTGCATGCGTGCGTGTGTGTTGTTGTTGTCTTGGGGCTTTAGGTCCTTACCATGCATTGCGTATCTGGGGACCAGCGCTAAAAAAGTTAAAACTGTTGCCGTAAGGCCACGTACACAGATAGACCCTCCCCGTGGGGATACCGGGGGGGTCTTTCTTAAAAATAGTTCCCTCACCTTCTGGAAGTTCTGTGCTTGTAACTTCCTCTAATCTGCCACTCCTTTTTACTCTGCCTTTTCCCTTTGCTTTGTCATCTGATCTCTATCTTTCTGACTTATTGGCCCATTCTCCTGGCTTTTTTTCAAAAAATCTTCCAAATAACTTTTCTCCTTTGGGCTCCTCCGAAATCGGAATGTGTCATCTGTATGCAGCAGTGAGACAGGTGAAAACTGAAAAACAGACACATACGTACCTTACCCATTGTGGCCATATAGTCTGGGAACGCAGAAGAAGATAGACCGGCAGAAGCCATATTTTTTTGTTGTTCTGGGTCTGGCGAAGGTATATTTTCAATATTTTCTGTACAATCGAAGTTTGCTCTTATTAATTTTTCTCTTGTTTATGAGATATCCATGATCCTAGCCAATTCCCTATCCCTACCCCGACAGTAGGTTCTAACCCTAAGCACAACTAAGTCAGATGAACAAGTAACTTAATAATGCTTCAATTTTAAATACTAAGTTGCATTATTTAAGTATTGTGTGAAACTGACAATGAGTAAGCCTATAAATTCACACCTTGAAAACAGTCTAAAAACAGTTTTCGAGAGGGAATTTTGACCAAATGACAACTTTTTCGTTGCCACTGGGTCTAACGTATGCTAAGTGCATGGGCACACAGGACCTCGGTTTATCGTCTCATCAGAAAGACTCCACGTTTAGACCGTAAGGCCTAGTGCAAAATGAGAGGAAAAATCCCCAGGTTTGAACTCGGGTACGATTTACTTGACAACTGAGAACTCTGTTTTACTGACTCTTATATTTTGAGTGAAGTAGGGAGGGAAGGACAAAAGAATGCAAGGAAAGAAACGATTGGGGGATAGAGGGCGGTTCTCAATGTGTTGGGAAGGATGCTTGCAGATCTTTGCATCACCTTCAAATAAGTCCAACTTTGTATGAAGCATGGTTACAAGTCCATTATTTTCTTTAGTTTTGTTTTAATTTTTAATGCATGAATATGTGTTTTCTTGTTTGTAAGTACTGTGCTTGTATGTGACCACACTGTAATTTCTCTTAATGAGATAATTAAGAAGTTTTGACGTTTGACTTGACTTTGACTTTGATTTACTCTCTATACTATATCATATGTATATGTGACGGTGCATGGGAAAGCCAGTCATTGATAGTGGAACTTTTGCAAAATGTGATATAACGAGGTTTTTCTTTTTAAAGATGGATCATGGGTTATGGACTAAAATTGAGCTAAAAAGATTCCTGATATATTTATGCTCGTAAAACAGAATTTAGATATATCTTAAATGCTAGTGTTGACATTACTTTTTAATTAGTCATTTGAAGTTTTACATCCAAGATGCACCATTTGCAGAAATCAGAGGTTTGGTTCTTTGTTTCTGTTGATAATGATTTGGTTTCAAACATGAATAATTATTTCATGCGTGCTCCTGGGAAATTTCAAAAATCCTGCAAGGCAGGGGTCCAGGGGCCGCCCAGTTAACAACTTAACTTTTATTTAAAAATAATCCTAAAAATATACAGTTTCTGGTAAAGGCATGTAAATATTTATCTGTATTCATTTCTTCTAAGCTATCCACAAAAAGTTAAGGATCACTTGCAAACTAATTCATAACTTTCCAAATAAGAAAGCCAATGCGTTGAATTTTGGCCAACATTTAATTCAATGCTTTAGTGATAACGATACACAATTGCCTTCAATTTCGAGCAATCGTTTGGTCTGTACATTTGATCAAAGTGGGTACGTATCGAAATTTGATTTCCCAAAGTCATTGAAATCACAAGACAGGGCATTCTGATGCTCCCAAAAGTTCAGTAATGCGTGTATCCGCCATGGCTGTTCTGGCACTCGACGCAGCGAGTCCTCATGGAGTTGACCAGGGTGGTGAAGATCCTCTGTGGAAGCGCCTGCCACTCAGCCTGCAGCATCTGGTAGAGGTGCTGGGCATCCCTGGGAGGGGGGTGGTTGCTCCTCACTTTGCGATCCAGCTCATCCCAGAGGTTCTCAATCGGGTTGAGGTCGGGACTGCATGCTGGCCACTCCATTCTGTTGACTCCAGACTGCTGCAGGAAGTCGTTGACCACCCTTGCCCTGTGGGGGCGAGCGTTGTCATCCTGGTAGACAGCCGGCGGTCCCATCTGCTGCAGTGTAGGCACAGCCAGCGGTCGAAGGATCTCATCCCGGTATCGGAGGCCAGTCAGGTTACCCTGTACATGATACAAGGGTGTTCTGTGGTGAAGGCTGAAGGCCCCCCAGACCATTACAGAACCTCCACCAAAGGCCACCTTTTCTTGGACAGTGGCGTCAATAAAGCGTTCCCCTGGGCGCCTCCAGACCCTCAGTCGGCCGTCGTTGTGGTTCAGGGTGAAGCGTGATTCATCACTGAACAGGACCTGGGACCATTGCTGACGTGTCCACCTCACGTGACGTCTGCAGAAGGCGCGGCGTGCTGCCCTATGGGCTGGAGTTAAGCGTGGCCGTACAGCTGGGCGACGAGAACGGAGGTTAAACCCATGAAGGCGGTTCCGTATGGTCTGCTGGCTGATGTTGATGTTAGTAGCCACCCTCAGCTGCCTTCGAATGATGCTGGAAGAGGCTGTTCTTGTCTGCAGGGCTTGTCGTTCAATGAGACGATCTTCACGTGGAGTTGTCTTCTTCGGTCGACCAGATCTGCGTCTTTCATGGACCCTCCCAGTGGCTGTGAAGCGTTGAATCAGTCTGACAATGACCGAGATGGACACCTGAAGTCGCCTGGCCACTTCTCGCTTGGGAACACCATCTTGGAACCATGCAACAGCTCGTCCCCTATCCAACTCGCTCAATTTTCGTCGTGGAGGCATTGTCAAATCAGGCCTAATACTGGTGGTATGTCTTCTTATAAAGCCAAGCAAGAGACAGCATCTCACACATAAACAGCAGTGCTTGCACGTGCATAATGGTTTTTCCATCTGGCTTGTGCAATGTGTTCATGCAGAACGATCCAAAACAAGGTCCTTTTTCGCAAGTTTCCGCTTTTTCTTTTGCTGCCAAGCTCAGTAATAGAGAATCACGTGCAATGTTTCCACTAACACAACATCGCCCACTTACAGCTGAACAAGAATTCATAACAATTTGGCTTGACTGAGCAAAAAATAACAGGAGCGAACGGAGTTTATTGCGCACCTGTTTTCTCATAGTGATCCTTAACTTTTTGTGAGTAGTGTATATTCTACACATGCGAGAAACTGACAAAACGCTTATAAATAGGAAATTCGTCGCCTCTCAAATTCTCATAATCCGGCGATGCCGGCTCCAGGCAATTAGAAAATCCTGCATTTCAGGAGCATCCATGTTATTCACCGAAATCATTCTAATTCTGATTTCATGATTTGGACTGTGAGACTGCGCAAACATAGAGATAAACTTGGGAAATCTAGCTGCTAATTTGGTTCATGCCAGGCAGCGGGACTTCTCCCTGCTCTTATCGACTTTTATTAGTGTTTTAACTGCTGTGGTGTTTTTTTTACATGTGTAAAGCGCTTTGGTCAGATTTGCTTTAAGTCCCCATCCGAAAGATTCGGCATTCAGTTCAATAAGGTTATTATGAATATAATGTTGTGTTTTGTGTATATGGCTTACAGGTTGGGTTGTGTGGTTCTGGTGATGAGCTGATTTCTGCTGGCCTATGCGAGTCATCAACTCATAATCAACCATGTGGCTTCTGTGTATTGCAGTGCTGAGTGGTAAGTTTTTTGTTACTGGGTCCACGGAAGATGGACAGTGCTATGTTTGGGGGGTTGTCACTCTGTGTGTGTGTGTGTATATATACATCAATTACCTGAAAACAACAACAATACCCTACACTACACTACACTACACCTCCCTATGGGGATATCAGGTGGTCTTTTGTACAAATAGTTCTCCCACCTGGAATTTCTGTGCTTGTAACTTCCTCTGATCTGTCACTCTTTGGGATTCTGGCTTAAATTCCCATTGCTTTCTGTCGTCTACTATGTATACATATACTAGCGCAACGCCCCGTACCGGTAACGCCTAGTACCGGTAACGCCTTGTACAGGTAACGCCAAGTACCGGTACCAAGTTTGAAGTCCCTAAGACCAACGGTGTGGACGTTATAGCCCCTTAAAGATTTTCGGTTTTCAAGGTCATACGCCAAGGTGAAGGTCATGGCGGCGATAATTTATGCACGGATGCCTTCTGTCATGGTGACACGCCACCACACAAAACTGGAAACGATTCGGTAAAGCAGTTCGGGAGATATGCGTGGGACAGTAAAACCTAATGATTAGACCCCTACCACTTTCAAGGCATACCAATCTCCCTGACCTTGACCTTGACCTTCATTGGTACACCATCATCAGAACGGCCATAAGCGAAAGTACATCCATGCTAAGTTTCAAGACTAGGACCTGCGGTGTGGAAGTTATGGCCCCTTAACGATTTTCGGTTTTGAAGGTCATACACCAACGTCAAGGTCAGGACGGCTAAAAGTTTTGCACAGATGCCTTTCTCTCATGGGGACACACCACCACACAAAATTTGAAGCAATTCGGTCAAGTGGTTCGGGAGATCCTTGGGACAGACAGAAAAGAACAAACAAACAAACAAAAAAAGGAAACAAACCCGAACAGCTGGGATTTACTAACCGCAAGTGCGTGTGGAGCTGCGTGTGGTCCCTCCCTCCCCACGACCCCTTGGCGGAGGTTTCCAAAACGTAAGGGCGGCATGACCTTCCGAGGGTGCCAAGGAGGCTTGATACCAAATTTGGTGTTGATCGGTTGAGAACTGTGGCCCCCTCCAGCCCACCCCCTGAACACCCACACACACACACACACCCACCCATCCCACCCCTCCTCCCTCCAGCCCCCCCCCCCCCCCCCCCCTCATCCCCTCCCTCCTCCCCCTCCCCCCCCCCCTCCCCCTCCCATCCCCCCCCCCCCCCCCCCCCCCCCCCCACGCTCACAGCTGACACGCACTTGCCGTTAGTAAATCCCAGCTGCATGTGGTCCCCCCCCCCCTCCCCATGACCCCTTGGCGGAGGTTTCAGAAAAGTAAGGACGGCATGACCTTCGGAGGGTGCCAAGGATGCTTGATGCCAAATTTGGTGTCGATCGGTTGAGAACTGTGGCCGTAATCCGAGCTGCGTGTGGTCCCTCCCCTCCCCACGACCCCTTGGCGGAGGTTTCCGAAAAGTAAGGACGGCATGACCTTCGGAGGGTGCCAAGGATGCTTGACACCAAATTTGGTGTCGATCGGTTGAGAACTGTGGCCGTGCATAAGGGACACACAGACAGACAAACACACACACACACAGACAGATTTCGAAAATATATATAAGATATATATAGATCTTTCTGACTTATTGGCCTGTTGTACCTTTAAAAATAAATTTGTCTTGCAAAAATCTTCCCAATAATTTTCTCCTTAATGAGCTCCTCCGAAATCGGAATGTGTCGGCTAAAAACTGAAAACCGGACACATGTATAGTCATTCCTTTCCCATTAGGCATTATGGTCTTATGGCGTGGGAATGCAGAAGAAGACTACACTACACCACACTACACCACACTACACTACACTTCACTACACCACACTGCACTACACTACACTACACTACACTACATTATGATTCATTATGATACAATGCAGTAGAATGCCATTATTATAATACATCATACAATACAATATATACTACAATGCCAATTAATTGAAAGCATGAAAAACCCCAGTTATTTCATTTATATGGGAAGATTTGTATCTGTAACATGTAAACTTGTTATTAGAACAGTTATCCCTTAAAGTTAAAGCCACAGCCGGCATATATATTATAAATGATTCTTGCGAATGCACACCCTCATTTGCCTCGCTGCTAGCGATAGCAACACTTCAACCCTCCTTTTTTCCCTGTTGTGTGATACAGCCCATTTCTGACTAGCAAGACATGATCCTTGGGATCAGTTGTTCTGTCTTTAACCAATTTGCTACCACTAGTACCAGGCATGCTTCTTGAGTACGTAAATGTTTTCGAAGGTGCAAGATCACTGAAAGCAAGTTTGAGGATTTGATTGTTTTTCACTTTGAATGAGTCAATTGATTTATCTTAGACTAGCAGTTACACCCTATTTAATTTTTTATTTATTATGTTGAAGCGTGTAAAAAGAATGCATGTGTTTGTAGGTGTATTAAGAGTTATAATCAGCGAACAATTACAAAAAATTCCCCAACAAAAATTCCTAGTAAGAATTGGGTAAAGAATATTTTACATTATAAATTGACTGATTGATTTATTGATTGTGTGTGTGTGTGTGTGTTTCAGCACTCATTGCACCTTCCCATCAAGGTAAGTTTCTTCTTCCAGTTGGGTATGTTTATCCTGCCTTGGCTCAAGCCCACTGCAGTCTTCATTTCAACTTTAATTGATGCGCAGGGTGTGTGCTATATGAATACACATCTAATTCCTCTGACCACCTTTTGCAGTACCTCCAGGATCAGCCCACTGTTTCCTGAAGACTACATGTACAGCATCAGAAGAAATTAATTTTAAAGTCCCAATCAAAGTATCATTAACTCGATGAATGTATAAGTGCTACTGGTACCACTGAGTCATTTTCCATTTAAAACACACAAAACAAAACAAAAACATACTCCCCTTCTTTACATCCAATTTGCAAAAAATTCAAAAGTGTAATAGTGAGAGTTTGTGCACGCACGCTCACAATCACACTAATTGGATGCACATAATGCCTGCGCGCACATACATACACACATACACACACTCTCTCTCTCTCTCTCTCTCTCTCTCTCTCTCTCTCTCTCTCTCTCTCTCTCTCTCTCTCTCTCTCTCTCTCTCTCTCTCTCTGTCTCTCTCTCTCTCTCGCTCTAAGTTTGTTATGTGTGTTTATGATGAAATGTTGCTACTACTACTACTTTGTTATACTTTTGTAACCACTCACAATGACATGGGCCAATGGCCTACTCATTAAACCATTTCAGTGTTCAGCATTCTCTCTCTCACTCTCTCTCTCTCTCTCTCTCTCTCTCTCTCTCTCTCTCTCTCTCTCTCTCTCTCTCTCTCTCTCTCTCTCTCTCTCTCTCTCTCTCTCTCTCTCTCTCTCTCTCTCTAAATAACAAACGCTACGACAATAATATCCCCAAACCTGTCCATTCTGCTATCAAATAGAAAACGAGTTGCACTTCTTGATTCATTGCACTGCCTATAAAGAGCTAAGAGTAAGAGACAAGTATATTTTGAAACATAGTCGATTTCGAAACAACTATCCCATTGAATTAAAAAGCCTTCTTGCCAATGAAAATACATTCATAACTAGAGATGTTGCCATGTTTATGTTTTATGCGTTAAAAAAAAAGATATGAACTTATGTCATCTGATACATGAATGTATGCATTATAAAATTTATTTGGATAACATGCTAGTGCTAAGTGAAAGAATATTCACTTTTGTCCTGTTTTCATTTATTACATTATGTGTGTATATGCACACCCTCAATGTTATAGGCTGGAGGTCTGACATTAAAACATTTTTGAGGTTTGAGTTTGAGTCTCTCTCTCTTAATCTCTCTCTCTCTCTCTCTCTCTCTCTCTCTCTCTCTCTCTCTCTCTCTCTCTCTCTCTCTCTCTCTCTCTCTCTCTCTCTCTCTCTCAAGCTGTTCCAGTATTCTCTCTCTCTCTCTCTCTCTCTCTCTCTCCATCTCCAGGGCTGGGTGTAAAAAAGTATTTATACTTATCTATTACCCTGTATAAATACAATTCCATTTGTTCTCTCTTTCTCTCTCTCTCTCTCTCTCTCTCTCTCTCTCTCTCTCTCTCTCTCTCTCTCTCTCTCTCTCTCTCTCTCTCTCTCTCTCTCTCTCTCTCTCTCTCTCTCTCTCTCTCTCTCTCTCTCTAATGTATTGCCTCTGAACAACAATGTCCAAAGATACAGTAACTCTGCTAGAGATAAATATTGCCCTTTCTGTATACCTATAAGGGTCAAATTAAAAATGAGTGCCATTTCTTGTTTGATTGTGTGCAGTATAAAGATCTAAGAGAAACGTTTTTTAAAGAATCGTTGGGAATGCCTCTGCATGTTTTGCTAAAATCAACTAATCAGCATCATAGATATAATGTTTCTAGATAGGTATTTCATGCTATAAACAAAAGAAAGAAACCTTTATTTTGAAATGGTAATCTTGTTCCTTACAATTTACTGATAGATGTTGATCATTTTCCTATTGTTTTGGGTCAAGTTGTTTTTATTATGTTGATTATGCCTTGAACTTATTTGCAATGTTATTTTTATCATTTCTTGGTGTGTTAATGAGTAAGTGTATCTGAAACCAATGCTCTAGTTGAGTATGTAAATGATCAATTCTTTATCATACTTGTTGAAAGAAGCAATGCAATTGCTATTGAGGTGCTAATGTTTGTGGGTTTTGGTTGAATCTCATTCATGTGGTTAGGAACGATTAGTTTGATGCTGGAGGGAATGATTATTTTGCGTGGCAAATTTAGAATTACGCTGTCATCTCCTATGTATTCGTTCATCTGTTTTGTAATTTGTTTCTTTTCTCTTGTATATGGCCCAATTGTAGTCCCTTCCCCCGACCCCTTGTACTGTGGCCTTAATGCCAAGGTACAATAAAAACTTCAGTGTTCTCTTTCTCTCTCTCTCTCTCTCTCTCTCTCTCTCTCTCTCTCTCTCTCTCTCTCTCTCTCTCTCTCTCTCTCTCTCTCTCTCTCTCTCTCTCTCTCTCTCTCTCTCTCTCTCTCTCTCTCTCTCTCTCTCTCTCTCTCTCTCTCTCTCTCTCTCGCATACACACATATATTATTTAACAATCTTGGACACAATTAGAGCTTTTTGGATAATCTATAGTGAGAATACCAAATTACATGGTTATGTGTGTCAACTTAGCAAGTCATTTAATTTTATTTTTTTTAAAACTTTTTTTCCCCATGTAAGCTGGAATGGATACTATAACGCACACGTATGTGCTAACCTCATACTTTTTCGCCTTTCAGTTGCACCAACTTTTGTGGAGGATTTGGGAGAGGAAATACAAAGTATTGGAATTTCTGAAGATACTGACGTTGGTAAGTTGAAAAAAAAAAAAAATGATTTACATATGTGTGTGTCCTGGTTCTTTGTCAACAAAATGAATGTAAGCTAAAAAGAAATTTGAAAGAAAATCTGAGTTGATAAATTTGTTACATTAATATATTGAATCTACCACACAATAACATTTTTCTTGTTCAATGCGTGAGCCTATGAGAGGGTCAGCCCAGCATAGAAACAAACAAGAGGCAAAGGCTCACTCGAACAGGAACATGTGGGACAACTACAAAGAAAAATTGAGGGGGGTGTCTAAAGTACAGTATTGTCAATAACATTTTAAAGTACAAATTAAACTATCGTTGATGGATACAACTAAAAAAAGAAGAAAAAAAGTGCCTGTGCCTACAATCGGACCCGGAACCATTGGCATGACAGACAGACACACTACCAATGAGCTATTGAGGCTTTCAGTGTTGATGAGTTTCTTAACTCATGTTGCCTGTTGATTACTCTCTAACCCACTAATCTAAAATGTTATCTTTTTGTTATCTGTTTACAGTGTTTTTTTTTTAAAAGTATTTAATTATTCAAATCATTATTGTTTGAAAGCTTGCATAGACATCTATATGTGTGCAATGTTAATGTTTGAACAATGTATGCCTTCTATTTCCCGAGAAAATGCCAATGTTAAAGTTTGGAGATTAGAGCATGGACACAACACACACGCACACACACACACACACACACACACAACAAGTTTGGAGCACACACACACACACACACACACACACACACAGACATGGACACAACACACACCGCACACATCACGCACTTTTTTGCACACATGCACGTCAAGCACGAAATTGCTACACATACACGCACGAGAGACTCACACACACACACACACACACACACACACACACACACACACACACACACACACACACACACACACCCCTATCATATAGACTCACTTCGTGTTAACACGAGTGAGCCAAAAAGTGTTAATGTAAGCCACCCAAGCTGGTAATGTTTTCACTGCTGTCTGTCTCCCTGTTCCTGGCTGACTGGCTGGCTGACTATTGTATAATAATAAATAATTAATAATGCTTATATAGCACATAATCTTGTAAAGCAACTCAATGCGCTTTTCACTCACCATTCGTACAAACATTTCTAACAAACTGGTTCACGTATCCTCACCATACATCTCTATGAAAATGAATACATATTAGAGAATGCATTGCATATAATCATAACACAACACACTAACACCCACCTCCCTTCAACACCCCCCCCCCCCCCCCCCCCCCCGTGCGCGCACGTGTTGACCTCCCCCAACCATCCCCCCACTCCCGTTGCCTGCCGGAATTGACAAATCACTAACCCGAGCAGTTACGATTCTGAAGTTGTTAAAAGGATGGACATGGGGAGGGTACCGTGTATTTCAAGTTTTTCGGACTATAAGGCGATCCTTTTTTCTTAGACTTCTAGCCCCATGCGCCGTACCACATTATATAATATGACTAATGATTTAGTAAGAAATTATAATACAGACAAACCCCTATTTTACGACCCCTCATTTGAGACCGGATTTGTTGGCACGGATGCATTTTACTATGTAAACGACCTCTCTTAAACGACTTCCTCCAAAACGCGACTTACGACCGCCATTTTGTTGGTTTTTACGACCGTTGCTGTCGTCTGCATAGACTTCGAGAACAAAGGGAAACAACCACGGTCAAGGGCCTGAAAGCGGAGTCGCTTCCCTTGTTGTAGAAAAGATGGCGGAGAGCGTAGGAAAAGCACGAAAACCACTGACTTTGAAAAAGAAAACCACTGACTTTGGACGAGAGTGGAGGTGATTAAAAGAAGTCGGCAAAGTGAAACTGTAATACATCGATTGCACAATCCTATGGAGTTGGAAAGACCCAAATCCAGTTTTAATATGTCATTGTATGTGTGCATGAAGAAGAGAGTAAGAACTGTGCTGAACTTTTTCTTTCTACGGCTGCCATTGAAAACCTCCGTCATACGACCCCTCCAATTTACGACCGATTTTTCCGGACATTTTGGAAGTTTTAAAATAGAGGTTTGCCTGTAACAAAATCTGAATTTTGTGTAAATTTTGGAGGGTGCGCCTTATAATAAGGTGCGTCTAGTCTTATAGTCTGAAAAATATGGTAGTTAATGTCAGAGTCTAATCCCACTTACTAAAACTGCTAATTTTACCTTAAAAAAAAAAAGAGGTTGAGGAAGAGATAGTATTATTAGATGATTGCTAGTGTCTGACTGAATGCTGGCTTAGAAAAAATCAAAATAAGGGACAAAATAATATCGGTCTAAATTAAAGAAGATCATGGGTTTGAGTGATCATCAATGGTCCCATCCCCAACTAAACTCAGAGCTCTCTCCTCAAGGTTGGTCCACTTTTAACAAACTAAAGGACTTGAAGGAGACATAAATACACAAGAACGAAAGAAGACAACTGACACTAAAAACCATCATAATGTACTGATTGGTTGTGACTGATTTCAACACCATAGTGCGCGTATTGAACACGGAGTGGGTTTCTTTCAGGAACCACGATTGGCTTCATCTCATGTTTCGACCAGGATGGCGATACTGTCCAATACATTACAACAAGTCGTTATCTGGAAGGGAATATGATAACTGGTGAAGTGAAACTCAAAGTCAAGTTGGACAAGGAGACGAAAGATTCGGTGAGTGCTGATTTGATGATGATGTAATGTAATGCAGTGTAATATAGCGTTTAATTTGTAATGTAATGCACTGTAAGGCTTTGTGCACATTACACGCGGAACCCTCATGCATGTATCCGCATTGTATTTTATTGTATATTTATTGTCAATGTCTATGTTATGCCAATGTTAAAGTTTGGAGATTAGACCACGGACACAACACACACACACGCACGCACACACGCACACATGCACACATGCACACTCTTTTTAGAGATAATAAAGATGTTTTGTTTTGATTGAAATAAGTAAAAGAAAGTAAGAAAACTAAGCGCATGTGTTTCCGCATGCTCTTATATCCCATCCGCTTATTTCTTGAGTTTCTTTTACTTATTTGCGGATAAGCGCACAAGGTTTCCACGTGTACTGTGCACAAAGCCCAATGCAATGCAATGGTTTGTGAAATAGAATAGAATGTACAAAACTTGCAAGTTGTACCATGAGTTTCCAGTACTGTGGAAAATCATTGATTGTGCAGGTCTCACTTTGCTGTGGGCCCCTACTAATAAGCTAATGTCAACCAATGATAAAAAACATTTGAAGACCATATTTTTCGGACTATAAAGTGATACTTTTTTCCAAGATTCAGACCCCTGTGCCTTATAATGTGACTGATGAATTAGTAAGAAAATATATTAACAAAATCTTAAATTTGGTTAAAATTTTGGGGGTGCACCTTATAGTCAGAAAAATATGGTACAGGGCTAAGCCAACAAAATAGTGTTGGCTGGACAGCAGTTTAGGTGCTGCAGTGCTTTTCGTTACTGTACATACTTTTACTTCTACTTCAAGGTGATTGATAACTTTGCCTGAATTTCTGTCGCGGTGACTGCGGTTACACCACTGTTGCAAAGTTATAAGGTTATGATCGGTGGGAGGGACTCTTACAGATAACATTTTTCTTCCTTAAATGCATTTTGCTTTTTTTTTTACCGTTCATATATTTATTTATATTCGTATATTTTGTTTTCAGGTTTTGCTAAAGTAAAGGATAGGGTTTGGGATTGGATTAAGGTCAGGCTACATGCAGTCTGTTTCACACGGATGCACACAGTTTATGCGCTCCATGACGGAGTGACATAACCGTAGCCAATGCACCCACACAATATTATGTCCTGTGTAACAGGCTAATTTATTATTTGGCTCAGGGCAAAAGTGAGAGAGAGAGAGAGAGAGAGAGAGAGTCCAACTCCGTAAGAACGACTGTGAGCATTTTCTTGAACGTTTTAGACTTTTCTGTTGAGTGATATATACACTGAAAGCCAAATGAAACACAAAAATTTCAAGCACAGTTTTTAGTGCTTAAAACTACTATTCAAGAACTTTGTGATGAGGCATTATTGTAGCCCAACATCTGAACGCTTATGCAGCGTAAAAATATTATGCACAGCATGAAGAGTATGTATATTTAATGCAGTTTTCTTTTTATTTCAGGGGGATAGCGAAATTCAGGACAGCTACAGGGTCACTTTTCAGTGCTATGATCTGCCTACAGGGAGTGGTCCCTCATTTTCAACTCCTGTAGGTGGTTTGTTTTTGTGTTTTGTCTTGTTTGTTTGTTTTTACAATGAGTATATATTTGACAAGCTTATGGACAGACAGAGTTGATGCCTGCAGGTTCTTATTTTGTTTATTGCTCTTTGTAATTCTGTGCAACTTAATTTGAATCGGAATGTAGCATCATGAATTTAAATGCAAAATATATTTGCAAAACACGACACTGAAAAGATATCCTAAAAATATGGAAAGTTAAACAGAGACTTAGAACCTTATGATAAGTCTCTTTATTAAAATAGACTGCTTGTCATACACTTATGGAAAGCAAGGGATGCAAGCAGAAGGGGAACAATCTTGATTAGATACACCATTGACATCATGTTATGAGCATTTTACAGAATTTGTGTGTATGAATTAATACATGCCTGACTAATAGTCTTTATACACTATAATTCAGACAGTGTTCTTGTGCTTACTGTTGCTGATGAGTGTGCTTATCAGTGAGAGATGAATCCTCTGTTAGATTATTTGGACTGGAAATACAACTCTCCATCTTGTCTCATTTTACATTGGGCATTTTGCTTTTCAATGGGATATCCGATAAGTCAAATCACATCTTCAAAATGCACCATGAGTATAACAAGTAATAGGAAATGTGATTTCTCTCCTTCTTAGAAATCATATATTATTGTAGATAGAAATTAGCCTGCCTCAGGTCAAGTGGTAAGCCATTGTATGTCACATATTGATTGTAATTTGTGCAGTAGAGTTTCATGCAGTAGGGATTCACACAGTAGACTTTCACGCAGTACGGACACAGCCTTTCTATTGTATGTATGTTAAATATTGAAGTTAGCTCTCCTTGGATGCAGATGCGCACCATGACGTTGCCTATGCGTCATTGCCAGCGTCCTAGGTAGGTGCCTGTAAACATTTTCCACGGGGTTTATTTTTTTAGAGCTTATGTCAGTGAATTTCCGTTAATTTAACATGTTTTGTAAAGTAGCTGATTGCCTTTAGTTCTCTTCAAAAATCACTTGGCAGAGAAGGTTGCAAAGAACAGATAATACATGGGACTAGAAGAGTTAAATCATTAGCACCGCAACGATTTTGAAATATTAAAAACACTCACAAATCACTCCAGGCATACACACAAACAAAACATACATAAACGAAAGGAGAAATAAAAGAAGATGACAGGTTTTTACTTAACTCTCTTGTGCGGTGAACGGTCGTGAACGTTAAAAAAAAAATCGGATCGGAAACGTCTAGAACGTTCGGGAACGTACGGATTTCACGTGGCCGGTTTGGGCGCTTCCATTTTGTTTCTATCACATGGCAGTCACATGAGCGCTTCAGCCTCGCTTTCGCTATAGATTACACTTCCGTCCTGTTGCTTGCAATGGCTTCTAGGCCGATTGGTTTGAAAGATATGAATTTTTGAAAATTAGTGACCGACTGGCATTTTCGCGATTTTTACAATATGGATGACGAACAGTTATGGCGTCCATTGACTGAGGAAAGCAATGAATAGTCCTATTTTTGTGAAAGATGGGACTTATGAGATCGCGAAGTGATGAGTAAGGAGTGTATTCTGACCTATTTCGGCAGCTAGCTTGTGTTTGTTCGATCGATGCAAATTTTTGAAGTCGTGTTACTGACATCGGCATTTTCCCGACTTTTACATCATGGATGATGAGTCGTTATTGCATCCACTGAGTGATGACAGCGATGAAAATTCCCTTTTTTGTGAAAGATAGGAATTATAAGATCATGAAGTGAAACTTACTGAAAGGGTAAGTGAATGGTTTTGATCTACATTTCCATTTCAGTCGTCTTAGGCTTCAACAGTCTGCAAAAGTAGGCAGTGAATGACTAGTGAATGCAGTTTGCGAATACACTTTGGCATTTTGATTTTTTTTGTGGAGCCATGCATCCCCATAACATCTTGGAATTCCTTTTGCAACTCAGACAGACATCTCGGCAACACATTCAAAGCAAAAAAACACACAAAATCTGGTAGGGTATATTTTATTTTATTATTTTTCCGACGCTACCCCGCCTTTTGTACGGAGTGACGTCCCTTGGGTTAGGATTTCAGAGGTGATTGAGAGCACAGAGCGTCAGGCACAAGAGGGTTAAGGTTTAGACATAGGGAAGTGGTAGATCAGACTTTCATAGACAATAATTTAAAAAAAACTGACATTATATAGAAAAGCTCTCTACACCGATTGGTTACCCCACAACAAACCACTACAACAGCAAAGTCAGAGGCAAAATTGTGGTCTAAGGGAGCGAAGCGAGTTTAGAAGTGATCAAGGTATTGTGTGCATGCAGATTTACTTCCCTTGAAGCAACTGCATCAAATTGACAGTTATCTATTAATTCAGGACATATATGGCAGGAACGACTTGAAAGAGTTAATGGCAGGGAAAGGCTGATCGGGCTAGTGCAGCTGTGGGTCGCATTAACCCTTTCAGGCATTTCTTTCCCACATAATTGGTGTGTTTGGTCTTTGTCATGCTCATTACGGTGTTGTTGTTTTTTTTGCATTCATCCTCAACATGTTTTTTGTTTGCTTTGTTTCTTATCCATTATGAATGGCAGAAGTATTATTCACAGGTGAGTGAGCCAATGGATACTACGTTTTTTGATTGCATTTTTTGTTTTTGTTGCTACATCGGATTGTATTTGTATTTTGATGTGTATATCGGGTTAAGCTGGGGTACCATGCATTTTTAAGCCATTGAGCTGTTGTTTACCTTCATGGAGCAAACCTGTCAACCATTCTTCATTGAGCAGAATTTCTCCCACTCAGGTTTTTCTTTGTCCTTCTTTGACACTTTAAAATTCTACTCTTGAAAAAAGAAAGAAAAAAAGAACCCACCTTACAAATAACTCAGCATACAAGTCATAGCCAAGTTTTCAGTGTCAAGACCCTTGTCCCGGTAACTAACTTCCGTTATCTGTTGTGGTTCCCGCTTTCAAAAACATAAACATTCAAAGGAGATCAAGATGAAATTCTGCTTAACATCCTCCGGTCTGGAACAGACACATATGGGACATTAGTAGATATAAAGATGGTGGGAACGATCCTGGAGGCAATGCCCGGAGGCAGTGCAACACCAGGAAAGTCCCGAATTACTAACGATATGGATGTATAGGTAACTTTTAAAGGAGAATACTGCTGCTTTGAGAAATGAAAAACAAAACAAAATAGAGAATAGACTGAATTTATGGAAAAAGTGTCCTACTCAGATATCAAGTTTGAGTGTGCACCTTGCACAATGTACAATGTGGTGACTGGATTTTAAGATTTCCCACAAAGGGTCTATTGTTATCCTACATACAACACACTTAAAACCTCTCTCAACACATCAGTATTTATTACTCCCAGACTAACTGTCTGCCCCTGTCATCAGAGTCGATGCCTCAATTTCCCTCTCACCTTATTTAAATTCCTGTTTGCTGAGCACTACAAAATATTGGGCTGTATCAATCATGCCAGAAAGTGCTACCACGAAAGGAATGTAGAAGGATGATAGTACTTTCTGGTGAATACCCCTCCATATATTCCTCCCTGGTCTGTTAGGGTGTTGGCAGGTCTGGTGGAGAGATATCTGTATGCATGCTCCTGAGTGCACCCATGTTCAGGGTCTGTATTTTGTCAACGGTTGTGGGTATGATTTTGTTTGTTTAACAGAAGGATATACCGTATTTTACAGACTATATTAAGGCGATACTTTTTTTTAACCTAGACTGAGACCTTATTATGTGACTAATATATAGTAAGAAACTATACTGTAATAATAAAATCTGAATTTGCATGCGACTTATAACCAGGAGCACCTTATAAAAATACAGTGTTTAAAAAAATGTTCTGTTGAGACTGTCTTTACCCCCACCAGTGAGATTGTGCATGTTGTGCTCATAACAACAGGAGTACACTACAATGGGAACAAGGGCTGTGTGTGCATATATATCGATCTGCCTGTCACTGTCAGTATGGGTGTTTGCACACAACAGCTTTTTATTTCAGGCTCTACAGCCTAAGTTAGTGAACCAACCAGAATGAAAATGGGTGGCGTCATTCTTGACATTATATCAATGATGCCCATTTTAATTTGTATCATTTGGGCCAACCCAGATGGCGAGCCAAACGTATGTGTGTGTGTGCGCGCGTGTGCGTGCGCATTTACATAACTGTTGTACTTGCGAGTGTGCTTGCAAGTCTTTTAACAAAAAACTAGGAGAAGACTGGGAAACTGTCCGGGGATGGTTACCATTCTCTGTGTGAGAGACCCATGTAACCGCATGCATGGGCACATATATATTACTCTTACAATTGAACTATTATTGTTATTGTCATTAATATTGGATATTTTAAATGTTCCCGAGAGCTGAAAATTCTTGAGGTTTTGTTTTTGTCTGCATATAAAGTGAAAGGGGTTCAGACCGAGTTGTTACGACATGTAATGACGTGCACAATGTATACTTGTTTGTGTCTGCTTTTCCCTTTCCTTCATTGTCATCCCCTGCCTCTGAAGTTACAACCCCACCCCTTTCCCCACTTACAGCACCCTGGATATTAAATAACATGTTTGTGGGTGATAATGGTGCATACCTAATTGTCCGTCGATAGAAATTCGGAAGGGTCTGGGACAGACTATGTTGGTTTGGGCAGTGTGCATGGATAGTTTTATCTGTGGCGATGGATTGATCAGTTTTTACACCTGTGATTGATTTGGGGAGGGGTTATGGCTTGAATAGGGTTTGTTGGGGAGAGTGGAATACAGACTTGTTTGCTTAATTATTTCAGAGAGAGAGAGAGAGAGAGTGAGTGAGTGAGTGAGTGAGTGAGTGAGAGAGTGTGTGTGTGTGTGTGTGTGTGTGTGTGTGTGTGTGTGTGAAATCAGAAAAACGAGAACAATAAATGCTCAATGGCAGTACATATATTTTTTTTTAATTTCAAAATTCTCTACGCAAAATTTTCATCTCAATGTTTACATTATAGATTTCTTTGTTGCTGCATGTGGTTGCCTAATCGGCAGTGCGTGTTTTTCTTTTGTTAAATTTTATTGTTTGTCAAAAATGATTATGTTAGCTGCCATAAGATTGACAGGGTGATGCCTCAGTGATGTCCCGATGTCTCGGTCATAGGCCATTGACCTATGAAAATTTAAAATGTCCTATTGTGTTCTCCCCTGTCAGGACAAATGTCTGATTAGATCTTTAGCACTGGCACACTGTGTCCTATTGATTTCTGCATGAGCGAGGACATTATCCTATTGATTTCACTCGTCTCAGGACAGTTTGTCCTATCACTTTTCGATCCTCGGTACATCACTGATGCCTAATAGGATCTCACTCGTGCTGGCTCCCTGACTAAGATAGTATTGTTGTCAGTAAGGGGCCTGTTAGGTGGTGTCTTAAATATTTTCGTTCGGAACAAGCTCCACTGAACTCCACCTGACTCGGCAGCGGCAGTATCTCCCCTTGTAATTGTTGCATTGCAAGTGTTGTTGTTTTTCTAATTGATTGTGTTTGTTGTTCTTTTGTTTTATTACTTCTTTAAAATGTTATTATTATATTGTAAATGTTGTGTTTATTCAATCAGTGATGATGCTTGAATAGTATGTTTACAACTTCCCCAAAATTCTGTTTGTGCGTGCATGTCTTTTTGAAATTCTTTCTTTCTTTTTTAATATAGTTTTTCTTCTTCGAATTAAGCATTTTTCAATGTTCAAAGGTTGAAGCCTATTCATACATGGTTTGTGTGTACATGTATTTGCATGTTTCATTTTTTTGTCCCTTGCAAATTTTATGCTCAAACTGTGTAATCACTCGGTGTGTTGCTCAGTATAAAGCTCCAGTCATAAACTAAATGCATGTCAAACACAAAAACATGTCGGCATGTGAAGAAAAAAACGTATTTTAATGCACTGCTGACGATAGTCTAAAAATGTATGCTTTGATTGACACATTAATGTCTATGAATGGTGCATATGTTTTTTGTTTGAATGTTGCACATGTTTTTTATTTGTTTGTTTGTTTTTTCATTATAGTCTATTGTCATAACATGCGTTTACAAAGGGTTATTTAATGTTGTAATTGCTTGTGATCCATAAGCTTAAAAAAGGCAGCTTTTAAACAGATAAAAAAAGAACTGTAAATAAAATATGCAAAGGAAACAATTTAACATAATATCACTCCAGTCGATCACATTTTTTTAAATTTCACCCAGGATGGAATTTTAATGAGCCTTTATTTTTCCACAATATTTAACTTTAACATTTACACAGATTTTGTTAGTAGAAATAATGCTCCTTCACGTGTATGTTTTCCAACTTTTTCAGAAAATATTACAAAGACAGCAATCAGTAAACGTACATGAATTTACTCAATGTTACAATACTCATCATTGAGAATGTTGTCGTCGTTGTCGAAACCCTGGCTGAAAGACTCCAGGGATCATCCCAGCCTAAAGCACTTGAACACTATGGTATAGAGAGACAGGGACATATTATAAAGACAGGGACATATTATAAAGACAGGGACACATAGAGACAGGGGACACACTGCTGTGTAACCGGGGTCGTGTTAACCCTCTGGGTACGACGTAAAAGTTAAAAACGTAAGCTAAAAGACAAGTGTAAAATTGAAGACTGCTGAAATGTCAACCGGTACTTCTTATTTTCACTTTTTATCTCTCGTACAAACATTTGACTGGGAAAGCTATACACTTTTAGAAAGAAGAAAGCTTGAATTTTGCAATGAAAGTAAAGAACATGCCTTGAATATGGTGACAGCAGTAATCCAGTAAAGCACTTTCACTGTGTCTGCAGCTAACCCCACCCCCACCCCGTCCAATGATGATCTGTCACTGCTACTTGTGTCAGACATCACAAAACCATGCAGTCGAACTCTTTTCCTTCACTTTGCAACACGAATACAAGCCTAATTACCTTCCTAGTCTGCATCAGAGTAGCTATCGGCAACATACTCATCCTCATCCTCACAATCACTACTTTCAGCACTCATTTTCACACTAACAAATGCAAACTGACCGATAAAATGACTAGATTCAGACAGCAGACAGTGCCCAGAGGGTTAATTATGACGTGTGCTTTTACGCGTGGGCAAATCCAACGGTGGAAACTGAAATGAATGTTTTTCGTGAAGGAAAGATTGTGTGGTAATTCCAGCCAGCGTATCCGAAATTCCGGGAGCCTTTTTCGCCCAACTTTTGGACTTCAAGGAGTAAGGGATAGGGTTAGAATCCGTTTAGGATTATTTTCGTGAGGATGAAAGATTTATAATTTTAATTTAAGAAACAAAACAACTGCTTGAAGCGTTACCTTAAGGCGAACTTGGCCATTGAACGGTCGCCATTTTTACGGGAATTCCCCATGGTTTACAGCAACACTGATCGGCGACACTGAATTTAGAGGGTTTACGTTCATTTTTTCCTGGCTGATATTTTATTTTTCTCAAACTTTCCGTGGCATGAAAAAAATAATCCTAAGCTGATTCTAACCCTATCCCTTTACCCAATGAAGTGCAAAAGTTGGGCAAAAAAAGGCTCTTGGAATTTTGGATACGCTGGTGGAAATTAACCAGATTGTGATTCAGAAATGAACGTCATGTTGCAGGTCTCCTGGGAGATCAAGGTGTTAGATGTGAACGACAATGTGCCGCAGTTTGTGTCCATTCGGGAAGAAGGATTTGATTTCATTGTCTCAGAGGTAAGCTTTATTCTTTGCATTTTTGTGTGTGTGTTTAAAATTTAAAAAAATTCATCCCTTTCTTTAATCCCTTGTCCTGAGAGGAATGCTGGGTGGAGGGGTTGTGTGTTGATTCAGATCTTAATGAATATTTTTAATTTGTGGGGGTTCAGTTTGTGTGTTCATTAACCCTTTTCCGCCAGACATTTTGTTTTTTAGCCAAACATTTATGTCTAATTTACCTGGGTAAAGAAAAGTTGGCATGTGTAGTATGTACCGTGAATCCCCCTATGACGAATATCAAAGAATGCCTTTCCTTATCTCCCCAAATTAATAACATAAGCTCATTGGATAACAGATCCCGATTTTATGCTTTTTAGTGACGTGGGTGTTAATGTTAATCGGTGTGGTGCAGGAATGCAACATGGGTGGTGAAAGGGTTATGATACAATCAGCATCCCCCATCCTCTAAAAGTTAGGTGCCTATCATTCCATGTGTTTTCTAATTTATTGTGTTTGTTTAATTTTGGTTTAAGGTCTGGTTTCATCCTTTGGATTTTTAAAAATTTTGTACATGTTCTGCAATATAAAGATTATTGAGCCTTGTTACTGGAGAATGTGAGTTACGGGCCCGTAGCCTTAGCCTCTGCCGAAAGATTACTGTCTTTTTGTTGTTGTTTAGTTAGTGTCTGAACTATATGCAATGTCTCCCTTTGGTTTTAGGAAGATTGAAGGGGAGCTCAGACAAAAAACCCACCATACAAACAAACAAACAAACAAAATATAAAAGTTTGGTCAGACCTCATCTAGAATATGGAAATCAGGTCTGGAGTCCGTTTTTAAAAAGGCAATCGGCAGCAATAGAAAGGGTCCAAAGACGAGCAACAAAATTGATTAAAGGCGTTAGTCACCTTGATTATGAACACAGACTAAGGAAGTTGAAATTACCATCTCTGAAATATAGAAGAATTCGTGGGGATCTGGTAAACACATACAACATTTTTCACAGAAATAACAATATTAATAAATCTTTGTTCCAGCTAACAACTGACTCAAGAACCCATAACAGTGATTTAAAAATACTAACCCAGTATAGCAGAACTAATATTAGAAAAGATTTATTTTCTATCAGAGTAACAAAGTTTTGGAATACTCTTCCTGCACATATTAAACGAGCACAGAATCTAATACAATTCAAAAACCTCCTTGGTGGATACACCAACATATCAAAACTACAATATGAGCATGACTAAAGGGCAGATTTGCCGAAAACAAATATAAAAACCTCAGCCGTGCAAAAGTTCAAACAAAAATGACAGGACAGTGAGGACGCCGCGAGGCCTAATGTCCTAACTACCTGACCTGAAAAGAAGCATGCTGATCCCTTGAATCAAAGAGCGCTGACCCTGGAGACTCCTCAAGTCTCCCCTGTCATAATCGGCGCCAGGCATGTTTAGTATGAGGATCCTTAGTCTCCTTTGCTACTATGAGAAGTCATGCAGGGAGGCAGGAGGGATGTAAGTGTGCAGACATTAACACACCAAAAATACCCCCCCCCTCCCAATCCCTTGCTCAAAAAGTGTTTTTTAGGTAAAATTAGTATATCTTGCAACATACATGTATAAAAAAAACCCAGAGGTACAGAATTTGCCTTTCTTTGGCTCTTCGATTGTGCCCTGAAAACAATTGAACAATAAACCAAGAATTTCCCCTCAAATAAAACCAACTAATCTATAGCAACCAAGTAGCCAAAAGACTGGAACATAATACGACAATATGAGAAAATTCAACAATCATACTTATCTGTTAGCAGATTAAACAATATTTTTTTGTGATGCAGCAAAAAGTTTTTGGGATTGAGTAGCATCAGCCGGATAATAATTTTCTGAACATTCTAGATGGATTGCATCTAACTTCCAGAACGAAAGTTACGACAACCTTCGAAACTGAAAGTGAAAGTAGTCCTACATAACACACTAAAGTATTACACATACAAAATTCATGAAGAAGCGTCTCAACCCGACCCCATAAATAATTTTTCTTGACACTTATTATTTCTTTGTCCTTGTATAAAAGTTCAGTTATGAATATGACGTCATTTTTCTTTTCTTTTACAGAGCGAAGAGCCTGGATACTTTCTGCCTGGACATGTATTTGTGGAGGACGCAGATTCTGATGATGTGAATGCCAGACTGGCAGTTTGTGAATTTAACTGCCAACTGGTAAGTCTTGTATGAAGGTACAGGAATGCTTTGTTGTGGCATATATTTGTGGAGGACAAAGATTCGAATGATGTGAATGCCAGACTGGCAGTTTGTGAATTTAACTGCCAACTGGTAAGTCTTGTATGAAGGTACAGGAATGCTTTGTTGTGGCATATATTTGTGGAGGACAAAGATTCGAATGATGTGAATGCCAGACTGGCAGTTTGTGAATTTAACTGCCAACTGGTAAGTCTTGTATGAAGGTACAGGAATGCTTTGTTGTGGCATATATTTGTGAAGGACAAAGATTTGAATGATGTGAATGCCAGACTGGCAGTTTGTGAATTTAACTGCCAACTGGTAAGTCTTGTGTGAAGGTACAGGAATGCTGTGTTGTGGCATATATATTTGTGGAGGACAAAGATTCGAATGATGTGAATGCTAAACTGGCAGTTTGTGAATTTAACTGCCAACTGGTAAGTCTTGTATGAGGGTACAGGAATGCTTTGTTGTGGCATATATTTGTGGAGGACAAAGATTCAAATGATGTGAATGCTAAACTGGCAGTTTGTGAATTTAACTGCCAACTGGTAAGTCTTGTGTGAAGGTACAGGAATGCTGTGTTGTGGCATATATTTGTGAAGGACAAAGATTCGAATGATGTGAATGCCAGACTGGCAGTTTGTGAATTTAACTGCCAACTGGTAAGTCTTGTGCGAAGGTACAGGAATGCTGTGTTGTGGCATATATATTTGTGAAGGACAAAGATTCGAATGATGTGAATGCTAAACTGGCAGTTTGTGAATTTAACTGCCAACTGGTAAAATCTTGTATGAAGGTACAGGAATGCTTTGTTGTGGCATATATTTGTGGAGGACGCAGATTCGAATGATGTTAATGCCAGACTGGCAGTTTGTGAATTTAACTGCCAACTGGTAAGTCTTGTATGAATGTACAAGAATGCCTTGTTGCTTTCACTCTCTCAACCACGCTCTGTGACTGTGATAACAGATGAATTGTTTCTCATTTTTTAGTTTGCTTTCTTAGTTGTTGACGATTACAGGTAATCTCATTTCTATGAAAATGGTCAACGTCTCTTAGATGTTTTAAAATGAAGTTCTTCATGTTTAAACTAAGAAACGCCTTAAGCCCAAACCTTCGGCAAAGTTTGTCTCATTATCTAGCAAATAGATTTATTTTAAAATTGCACTGATACTGTCAGCACACTTGATAATAATAATAATGATAATAACAATATGTATATATACATGTATGATAGCACATTTTCTCATTAAGGGGCTCTAAACCCTTAACAAAGGAATGAAAAACCTGTGCAAAAATGAAAATGAAAAATAGCACACAAATCAGAAGGAACAATGCGAAATGGAATCACAATAACTCCATTTACCCCGTATTTCTAGTGGTTTTTTTTTTCCTTTCTTGTACTGCTTTATTTCTGTACTTATTATTTATTTATTTTACTTATCCATTTATGTATTATTTAAAGGAAAATGTACCATTCTAACTTATGCTACCTTAGGTTATTTGACGTTGCTAAGATACTTTGATGTGTGTTTTGTAATACGTGGTGACAGTCCTGAGATGACCATAGCTGTTGATGGCACTATTAATAATAGTAATGAATAATGCTTGTATAGCGTGTAATCTTGCTAAGCAACTCAATACGCTTTCACTCACCATTCATACTAACAGCAACAACTAGATACACATTATACAAACATTTCTGGACATTAAATATAAAAAACACACAGCATGTAATCATAGCACAATACACTAAGACACCCCCCCCCCCCCCCCCCCACACACACACACGCGCACACTCGCACACACACATGCGCGTGCATGCGTTAACCTCATACCCAACATTATAGAGGTGGAAGACAAGAGTCTAACAAATGACTAACTAACTAACCTTAGTCTTACCACGTTTTGTGTTCGGTAATTTAATAATCCTCTGTAGCTTTCACCCCAATATGAATTGTTCGGAAAATAACTAAGGGGAGTAATTTCATAGTGTGTGGGAGTGATCTTGCCTAATTCAATTGGTCAAACAGGGGAAGTTACTCTACAATCAGGTAGATCCCCAGCTCTCGCCTCGTCTGTTTGAGTTGACATAAAGCACTTAGAACACCGTGCGTCATTCTAAAATTTGTCATTTATATTTTTACGTCACATTTTGCAAGTTCTATCAGTTTGTGGATACTAGCCACCCCTCATTTTTCTATAAAAAAATGTTTGCAATTCGCTGACTCGCATCCTGTGGTTTCAAGCTTCGCTGCCATGGTTGCTATGGTTTTGACCGAATAAGTTGAGGTAATCAACTCTGATTTTCTAATTTCCCCTAGTTTGTTTTCTCCGAAAATCGACTATTCCTACTTTACCCCAGCTTGTGAGACTGGAGTTTGTTTATTGTACTGAGGCATGATAAAAACTGGGGGTTTTCTGTTTTGGTGTGTGTGTGAAGAACAACTCATTTGGCTGCGACAAATTTCAACTGCACTACACCAAACTTGACAAGGGGCTTTTCAACGTCACGATAGAGCTGATATCAAACGTGGATTACGAGACGAGAAGATCTTACCAAATCGCCGCCATAGCTGTCGTAAGTTTTATCTTGCTGCGCGGATTGCAATCTTATGAATATTGTGTGATTGTGTGACCTTTTCACCTTTATGGAAATTTACATATTCATGATATTGGAATAGATTTAATATTTTTATTTTGCTCCTTGACCACCTTCTCACCCACCCACCCCTTCTTCCCGTTGCCCTGATAAGATCAAAACATCGCAGACGACAAATTTAATAAATTGTAACTTTATACAAGAGTAGCAAGGCTGGTATGGACGCGCTACTGTGGTGACAGTCCTGAGAAGACCATTGCCGTTGACGGGACTATGAACAATGTAAAAACGAAATAATGCTATGGACGCAGATCTGACTACCATTCTTTGGGGTAACTTTTAGATTTTATAGGCAGCAAAACACCCACCAAATCAGATTTCTTGAAACTGTATGCTACGTTTTTTTTTTTTATCCCCCCAAAAGCATGTGACTAAATATACCTGAATTGTCGGCGTGCAAGTTAGATTTAGCACATTTTACTGTTTTGTTAGACCGCCCACAGAGCTGGAAATAATTGCCCCCAAATGTGTATTCTCTGCAGGACAGTGACGATCCAAACCTACCAACGGAGAAAACAGGGATTATTGGTTTTCGAATTTTGATCCAGGACAGTCAGGACACCGACCCAGAATTCTTAAGGATACTCAGCAGATACGAAGTGCAGGAGTCGCTGCCAGTGGTAAGTTTTCTTCTTCTTCTTCTTCTTCTTCTTCTTCTTCTTCTTCTGCGCCCTCAGGCCATATGGCCATAATGAGTAAGTTACGTATGTGTCCGGTTTTCAGTTTTCACTGGTCTGCCCGCTGCATGCAGCCGACACATTCCAACTTCTTCCATTGTGTTTTTCCCCAAAAAAATTTTTGGCATGCTGTCTAAAATCACGATCTATGTGAAAAGACATTCAATTAAAGATTCATTCCAACTTCGGAGGAGCTCCGACTTCGGAAGATTTAAAAATTAAAAAAAAGACAGGAGTCAAAGAGAGTGGCAGATTAGAGGAAGTTACAAGCACAAAACTTCCAGAAGGTGGGGGACCTATTTTTACAAAAGCCCCCCCCCCCCCCTCCCCCCCTCCCCCTATTTTTACATACTCAAGGTCAAGTCTGTGGTTTACAAGGCGAAAACTTGACAATAAAAAAAAAAAGAAACAAGATTTGAACATCACAGTGTGATTGTAAAGCGCTTTGGGCTCATCTGAGGTAAAGCGCTATATAAATGTACTGTTATTATTATTATTATTATTATTGTGGTGTTTTTTGTATCAACATTTTGATCAATGTAGTAATCTGGGAGTGACAAGTTAAGCAGAAGGGCTGACGATCTTATCACTCCTTAATTTTATGGGCTGTAGGCCTCAATGGGAAATGAGATGCCTCATACTGCCTTTTTGTTTGTTTGTATATGGTGAGTATGTGTAGGTTGTGTTTCTGATGTGTACATGTTTAGCATTTAATGCGGTGAAAGTCCTGAGAAGACCATTGCTGTTGACGGGAATAAAAACAAAGTAAAAATAAAATAAGATTGATCAATGTATTTATATAAATATTATATAGATATATCACTGTGCGCAAAACATAGAGATATGCGTTTAAGGACATCGCTTCACATGAGGAATGAAAAACTAAATATTTTGATAATTTCAGGTCAAATTACTTTTTTGTTTCCATTTAACATCACCATTGGTGATTTATCTTGGCAAATTGTTTTCTAATAGCTTTGAGTTTGAGTTTGAGCATTTGCATGCACATCAATTCACACAAATTAATTTTTGCTCATAATATGTGTGTGTGTGTGTGTGTGTTATTTGCTTTGCAGGGCACCACAGTTGGTTTTCGATTCTATGCACAAGATGGTGATAGCGGATCTCGTCGCCCACTGGGTTTTGAAATTCTTGAAAACCAAGATTGTAAGCAGAACATGCTTGTTTGAAACTATGAACGTTTGTGTTATGAATATTTTTATAACCCCCCTGCTCCCCCCCCCCCCTCCCTTTCACTCTATCTTACAGCATCGCCTTCATCCCGATCCCACAAATGAAAGTGTGAATCTATGTACTTGTTCTGTTTGCAGGAAATATTGGTTAATACACAGCACAAAAAGCAATACATGTACGACAACTACCGTCATAAGTGGCGTCTGTGACGTATTGCACTAGGTCCAGATCCAGAACAAAACGCAACACGCGCACACACACGCGCACACACACGCATGCACGCACGCACACACGCACACGCATGCACACACACACACACACACACACACACACACACACACGCACACACACACACACGCACGCACCCCCCCCCCCCCCCCCACACACACACACACACACACACCACACACACACACACACACACACACACACACACACGCACACGCACACGCACACGCACACACACACACACATACACACACGCGCACACGCACACACACACACCAGTTCCATTTAGTTTTTTGTTAAACTGTACTCCACTGTATGTACAGCATAAGGGGGAAAGAAAGATAGCGCTTCTCTTGCAGCAAGGTGCTCCAAGTAAAAGCGGCCCAAAATTTTGCAAGGATGAATCTGTGACAGCATCATACAATGCAACGCTGGTCTTAACCCAGTGCAAGCTTTAGGTCTGTCCTTTCTATGTTTTCTGTAGGTACATCTGCCCTCCTAGTTCCGACGTGACTATTGCCAGTATTGGCACCTGCGACGTACTGATCCTGATCCTGATCCTGATACAATAGAACACAACATCATAGCTGCCAACCTTTCTGTATTTCCCGGAAATTTTCCGGTTTCTGGCCGCAATTCTGGCCATTCCGTTTAGTGGTGTCAAATTCTGTATTCAAATTCCACCCCGCCCCCCACCCCCCCCCGCCCACCCCAAAAAGCGCTTACAATCGAGTAGTTGACGTGCGTGCGGGTTTCCAATGCCGATCCATCTTTTCCGACCCGAAAACCGTATTCTGTGCATGCGTTCAAACTTTCTTTTCTTGCCAAGATGGCGTCAAAGAAAAGCGCACAGTCAAAACGTCGGGCCTACCAGAAGTTTGTTCCCCGATATAAGAAGAATTTTCCGTATATTTACGAGTCTTGACAAGGCGAAAAAAAAAAGTCATGCCTTCTGCACAGTATGTCAGAATTATTTCAAAATTTCGCACGGGGATCGAAGTGACATCACCCAGCGCCAGTAGACGGACAGGCGTAAGACGAAACTAGAAGTCTCCCGCTGTGAAGAAGACGCCTTCGATAGCGTAATGTTTCTCTTCCAAAACGGACAGTTCAATCAATTCTACATTCTAGGCATTTATTTTGAAAGAGTTTTTATTTATTGAAAAGAAAAGAAACGTCACATATTTTTCCATTTCTCTTCTAATGATTACAATGCCAGTCTCTCTCTCTCTCTCTCTCTCTCTCTCTCTCTCTCTCTCTCTCTCTCTCTCTCTCTCTCTCTCTCTCTCTCTCTCTCTCAACCTGTCATTAGGTATTAGCTTTTTGAACCAATTATTACTAGTCTCTGGACTTGGGGTCAATCCCCCCCCTTCCCCTTCTCCCCCCCCCCTTCCCCTTCTCCCCCCCCCCCCCCCCCAGTGAGTAGGTAATAATATAAACATTGCTTTTTTTTTAATCCAGTATGTAATGATGGGGTGGACAAAAATATACCGGATACTATTATCTGTGTGTGTGTTTATGTGTATGTTAGTTGTTACATGGTCATGTGTGTGTGCTTTGAGTATTCATAAATGCAATTTAGCTTGTTTTTTAAAGCTATGCTATCTTGTCAGGAGATGACGAGTTTGCTTATAAAAGTATAAAAAATGCTTCAGCTTCAGGGGGGTGCGCCCCCTGACCCCCGCTTTCTCAGAAGGGGGGCAAGCCCCCCCTCCCAAACCCACACCACACCTTATTTTGCTTCTTAAAGATTGGCAGCTATGCAACATAATGCAATGCCACACAACACAATGCAGTATACACACACACATTATACAAAAGACAAAATTGAACAAAGGGTAATTACTCTCTTTTTCTAATTAACTCCCCTCCACCAAAGTTGATTACGATACCATTCACATAGCAGTGCACATTCTTTTTTAAGAATGATGCTTTGCTTGTCTCACTTTGGTTCTGACCCACGCACTGCTAGGTGAATGGTATCATCAACTTTGGTGAAGGGGAGTTAATAAGAAAAAGAGAGTAATTACCCTTTGTTCAATTTCATCATCTCCTCTCTTGGCCTCACTATTTCATTCTTTGATTAACCAAACTTTCTTTCGAGGCTTACCAGTTTGTTCTGTGTTGTATGTTGTTTATGTGTAACATATTCAAGGTTAGAAGGCTATGCCACTCTTGGACATGTGTTGATTTGTTTGTATGTTGTCCTCTCCACCATTGTTGATGTGTACTGTGTGGGTGAGGGTCATAAAGGCGAGCTTGGCACATTCTTTTTTAAGAATGATGCTTTGCTTGTCTCACTTTGGTTCTGACCCATGCACTGCTAGGTGAATGGTATCGTAATCAACTTTGGTGGAGGGGAGTTAATTAGAAAAAGAGAGTAATTACCCTTTGTTCAATTTCGTCATCTCCTCTCTTGGCCTCACTATTTCATTCTTTGATTATACAAAAGACAATCCTATATTTTAGACACCCCCCCACCCACCCTCATATTTACGACCTTCAATCTCATCAAAGTCTGCTTCTTTCAGTTTTACGAAAGCAATCCTAGGCTGATACTAACCCTACCCCCTTCCTGAGAATGACAGAATAATGCTTCTCCGTGAACATTTATTTTCATTGCGAACACTTTGAGAGGTTGGGGGGGGGGGGGGGGGGAGGTATACAAGATAGCCATACAATGTTGCCATGGTTTTTTTCTCGTTTTCTTTTAAGCTCCCGTGGGGTACAACCTGTTCAGAATTGGCACTGTGAGACACGTTGGCAGTGGGGTCTACGAGGCGGAGGTCATAGTGAATGGACTCATTGATTACGAGGCCTTTGACCAATACGAAATTACTGTAAAAGTAAGGAACGTTTAGGAGTGTCGGTGTGTGGCCTGCTTGTATGGATTAGCTAAAACTCTCTCTTTCTGTATGTCTCTCTCTCTCTCTCTCTCTCTCTCTCTCTCTCTCTCTCTCTCTCTCTCTCTCTCTCTCTCTCTCTCTCTCTCTCCCTCTCTCTCTCTCTCTCTCTCTCTCTCTCTCTCTGTGTCTGTCTCTCTCTCTCTCTCTCTCTCTCTCTCTCTCTCTCTCTCTCTCTCTCTCTCTCTCTCTCTCTCTCTTGTCATTGTTGCTTTTTGTAGATGTTCACTCTGTAATGTAACGCTGTTGATTTGTTGTCATTGTTGTTTTTCCTTTTGTAACTCCCCCCCCCCTCCCTCTGACATGGGCGGAAGGCCTGGATCATTAAAATTTGTGAATTGTGTGAATCTCTCTTTCTCTCTGTCTCTGTCTCTTTCTCGTATGAAGCACTTTAGTAGATACCCTGTTGTGTTTTTTAAAATGTTATACTATTGTAATGATGTGTTCATTGTGTTTCTTATGTGCACCTGACTGTAATTTCGCAATCTATGGGTTACTAAAAATGAGGTTTTATACTGAACATTCACTGCCCCTGTCTTGTGCGCCACGCCACCTATGTAAGATTGTCGCCCTTGCCTGTCACAAAGTAGCTGTACATTGCCACAGAGAATTCTCTACCCCTGACTCATCATGAGGTGGCATAGTCGATTCAGTCGTAAAATTATCACCCTTTCCTGTCGCCATGAAACAGTGTAAAGTCCCATTTGATTTGATTTGATTTGATGAGGAGAGGGAGGCAGCAAGGGAGGCCAGAATTCGATCATGTTAGTGGTGGCAACGACTTGCATGCGTGCAAGCTCCAAATATACTTTAATAATAATAATAATAATAATAATAATAATAATGTGGAACATTTATATAGCGCCCATCCTACTATGTAGGCTACAGGGCGCATTGCACATAGCAATATTAAAAATAGAATGAAAACATGTAACACAACAGTATCCAATAACGTGAGCAGCAATTACAGATAACAGTCAATAACAACTTGTACTACTACTACTACTACTACTACTACTACTACGACTACTACTACTACTACTACTACAACCACCACCACCACCACAGCTACTACTACTTGTAATACTTTAAATTAAATCAATCAATCAATCTACTACTTGTAATAGGCCTAATACAATTAAGCATTGACACACTGATGAAAGTACAATATGAAACTATATACTCACTTTGATTAAAAAACATTTTTTTAGAGAGCTTACTTGACCTAACCAGTTACCATGCACCTATAGTGTGTGCATTTCGGACATGTACACGTGCTCACATTAACCCAATGACTCCCAAATTCGAGCCGGGAATCGATCCCAGTTCCCGAGAGATGGGAATTAACTCTGAACGTCACACCAAATCTTTTCATTAAAACAATCACCCAGAATAAAGTCTAACTCACATTTCATTTCTGAAAGATGCATATTGAATAGCAATGATGATATTATTTTTCCAAAGCTAACACACTGTCACACAACAAACCATGAAATGGAATAAAAAAATCCGTAATGGCACTCCGAGCATCGCGCCGAGTCAATACTGCGTCACGTCACGTGGAAAGAAGAAAAAAATTGAGGGTCACTTCGAAAAATCCGTTCAAAAAGACTAGTGGGTGATTTCCCTTGCTGTAAGAACCAAAAACAGACCAGCGAGACAGGTAAAGGAAGAACTAACTTAGTATATTGCATTGTGGGTAGGGAGAAAGTGAAAGTGAACGTACTAGACCTGGCGTTCAGCGGGCGCAATCGGCGCATACGGGCTGCATGAGTTGACAAAATTCGGGCACATTTGGCGTCTGTGTACTAGAGAGGGTTAAATTACTACCATGCACTCCTTATTCAAAATATACGTTCTGAGAAACACACGGACTACAATTAAGTTGTGTGTTTTTTAAGGAAGAAAAAAAGACATAAATATAATTGATTTGTGCAAAAGAAGTTTCATGTGTTGGGGTGGGGGGGTGGGGTGAAATTTGAGTACAAAACATAAAAAAAGTTCCAACCTCTACACGCACCCAGTCCCCCCCTCCCCCCCCCTCCTTAAAAAGTTCCTTGGTAAGAAAATGTGACCCAGCACCACGAAAGGGACACACAGTTGGAAACTTCAGGCAATTCTCTGTCTAATGATATAAAAAACATTCTTGTATCCTTTTTTTGTTGCAGAGTTATGAGCATTTAAAGTTGGTAAGGTGACTGTCAGCCATTTTGATAAATCACAGTCTAACATCTAGCCTATCCTAAGAAAATGCATCAACCTTCTAATTTCAAAGCATTTAAAAAACATATTAATATAGTATTCTTTATGATCCTGAAAGATAAGATGTTAGAGAGCACGGAAATACCCCAAACTCAAAATTGAAAAAAAGAAGAAGAGATTTTTGACTTTGCAAGCCTGTTGTGAGAAACTAGCCCAGCGACTCGATGTCGGATTGTCTCTTTTGTGGTGCTGGGTCACAAATGGGTTAATGTTTTGCAGGTGACTGAGCTGGAGGGTGGTGTTCCCACAGAAGTCTCGGTGCAGCGACGTTTCACCATCAATTTCCTGGACATCAACGACCATCCCCCGCTGTTCAACAACGACACCTTCTACATTGATTTGGACGAAGCTGTGGACCAGACCCAGATATTCATGCCCATGGATATGTCTGTCTTTGACCTGGACTCTGTAAGTCGCTTGCCATTCATTGCACAGCAGAGCGCTGCGGTTGAGCGTGTGAGCGAAAAGAGCTGTTGAAGTTGAGACTGAAAATGTGCCCAGGACATGATCCTTTCGGTGATCTCCATATTTATCCCTGTTCGCCTTTGGCATAAGGCTGTGTCAGACCAGTCGACATAAGCTAGAGCACCAAGGCTGCATCAAAATGTTGTTATGTTCCCTGCATAGTTATGCGGGGATTGTCTTTAGCCATGGCAAGCTCCTAGCATAGCATCATCAGTCCAAAATCCTCCGAAGTCGGAGTGTGGCTGCCCACGCGGATGGGGTAGTCTAAAGCGGTCACACACGTAATGTTCTCATCCCTAGCTGGTGCATCTGTACCATAGTGTTCAAGTGCTTCGGCTGTTGGGATGATCCCTGGAATCTTTAAGCCAGGTACGACAACAACAACAACAAACAACATTCCTGTAACAAAAACAAAAATGGTGATTCATTTTCGGAAAGAGGCTGAACAAATCTGTCAATGACTGATTGGATTTTCGTTCTTAATAGGAATAGATCATTCATTTTTTGGAAAGCGGCTGAACAAATCTGTCAGTGACTGATTGATTTTAATATGAATAGATAATTCATTTTTTTGATAAAAGGCAAATCTGTCAACGGTTCAATTAAATTTTGTTCTTGACAGAAATAAATGCAGATCTTGCGTCATCATCATAATTATCATCATCATTATTATCACTACCAGCATTGTCATCATCATCATCATTTTTCATCATCATTATCATCATCATTATAATAAAGTGTAATGATTATCAGTCTTGATCATCATTAGCATCATCGCTAATAGTAAACAGTGCATTAACCCTTTCACTGCCAACGTCGCATTTTTGCACCACAATGATTTACCACCCATGTCACTAAAAGGCATCAAATCAGGGTCTGTTATCCAAAGACCATATTCTCTTAATTTGGGGAGGTAAAGATAGGCCTTACTTTAAATATGCCACAGAGGAATCCCCAATATTACAGACGTTTTTTTCTCTACGCAGGTAAATGTAATGGACTTTTTCTGCTGAAAAATGGCAGCGAAAAGGGTTAAGAATAAAAGTAAATCAAGAGTAATATTTGTGCAGGTATTAACGCATGGTTGAATGTGCTTTCCAGCCGTTTTTTGTTTTTTTTCTTCACGTTTCCTTTGCACGTTTTTCTGCCGGTTGTGTGTTGTTGCAGCTCAACAACGCTTTCTTTAGGGTGGAGATTGTCAGTCAGACCTTTCCAGGCACGTTCCGTGTCCAACCTGGGGTGGAGGCCTCGGGCACACAGGACTTTTACCTGGTTGGAAACACGGTGGCTAATCTGGACTACGAGGTAGAAGCCAATCGTCAACAAGTGATCAATGTGAGTCTGATAAATAATAATTTTATTTGATATAGCGCTAAAATCCATACAGTAGTATGCTCGATGCGCTTTGAAAAATCAACCTTAAAATGAACATTAAAAACATGCATTTTAAATCAACAAGATAGTCATACTACCAACATTCCAGTGCAAAGAAATAAAGTAACAAAAATAACATGATTCTCTCTCACAAAGACATCCACCCTCATTCACCAGCACTGTCACTCTCTGATGACACCTCACCCTCGCAGAAACTAATGAAAATGTCAACAAGTCTCTCTCTCTCTCTCTCTCTCTCCTCTCCCCTCCTCTCTCTCTCTCCTTCTCCTCCTCTCTCCTCAGCAGGAAGGAATGCACCAATACATGCGTATACACGGCTCTCTCTCTCTCTCTCTCTCTCTCTCTCTCTCTCTCTCTCTCTCTCTCTCTCTCTCTCTCTCTCTCTCCCTCCCTCCCTCCCTCCCTCCCTCCCTCTTACATGTTCTTGTTATCTGTGTAAAGCGCACTGAGCTCATGTGAGAAAGAGCGCTATATAAATTCCCATGATTATTATTACATCTTGGTTATACTAACTTGTGGCGGTGCCATAGCCGATGAGGTTTAACCGAGGCGTGGTCACCGCTACAGCTATCTGTATTCATAAAAAATTGGGACTTTACTGGTTTCGTACTGCCTCCGGGCATTGCCTCCAGTATTGTTCCCACCATATTTGTATTTACAAATGTCCCATATGTGTCTGATTCAGACCAAGAGGACGTAAAACTCCATTTTCGACTTCGATTACATCTTGGTTATTATATTTTTTTAACGTATTATGACACACAAAGAAAACACATAACAAGCAGATTATATAGAATTGTCAGGTATTTCGGGTGGGACTGCTTTTTTTTTTTATAAGCATTGACAAAGTAAGTTTCAAATGGCATAAAAATGAAAGAATGTCAGGAAAGTGAATATTGTCATACAATGCCTTGGTGAACCACTTATTTTCTTGTAATTTTTTGTACATATATATATATTTTTTGTATATATATATATATATTTTTTATTATTATTGCATGGAATTTATTTTGCATTTTGGGGGGCTTCTGGAAGTGAATTGTCAACTCGAGATTTTAATGAGTATTATGGCTAGCAGATTTTAGCTACTGACTTTTTAAAAAATTTGATTTTCTTGCATAATTTGTGTATATTAGAAGCTATTTGAAATAAGAAAATATCTTCAGATCTTCAAAAAGTGATTGAAGTGAATGTCAGTGCTCTTGTGTATTGTGTATTTGTTGTACTTTAGTGTGTTGGGGTGGGGGGGAGGGGGGCAGGCAAATATGGTGTCTTCTGGAAGCATATCAGTAAGGGCTTAAAGGTAGAGTCAGATTTGCTGTAGACTGGTTTTATTCCAACAAAGTTGTGCTGGTGTGTGTGTGTGTGTATTAGTGTCTGTGTCGAGAAGCCTAATAGTTTAGCTGTAAAGTATGACGCCATAATACGGAAGTTGTTTTCACAATATTGTTGCCAGAATGATTTGTTTTTAGTGTGTCTGTGTACGTGTATGGGGAAGTTGGGTGTGGATGAATGTGTTTGTCGGTGTGTTTGTGTCCGTGCTTGTGTGAGTGTATCATATACTGTATGATGTGTTTTTGTCTATGCATGGGGAGGGGGAATCATTAGGGGACGCATATTCTTTCATGGTAGGTAGGCTGAAATGGTAAAGAAATGATAATTTTTTTTTCTTCCAATAATTACCTACAAAAAATGAGACAATTTGTTTTTGGGGCTGTCCTATCTTCTGTACCGTACAGTGGCATTGCTCCCATGCCACTCATTCCGAATCCCAACTCGCAGCCACACCCTGGTTTGTTCCAAGTCGCAGAATCCAAAACCAGCAGTCCAGGGGGAGCGAATCTATGTTAGGCCGTCAGGAAGCAACCAACCTAGAAGACACTGCACTGCTGCTGAGTCACTTCAGTGGAGCCTGTTCTGAGCTAAAATATTATGTAGGACGCCACCTTCTAAACCCCCTACTGATGACAATAATGTCTTAGTCACGGAGCCAGCGTGAGGTCCTCCTCCGAGGGCGCCACCACAACCGTCCGCCGTCAGCTCCCCAGGACATGCTGATCCCCATGACTTCAGCCCGAATGCACCAAGGGCATAGACTGGATTTGGAAATCGAAACCGAGGTCACTATGAGAGAAGGGCATGCAGGCCACAGAATTTGATACATGTTCCTAATGATGATGACAATGCTTTATTTTTCACCTTTCATGTGTGTAGTTGCGGGCTATGGAGACCAGGACCTCGGAGCAGTTTTCTAGTTTTGCGACAATTTACATCAACCTGATTGATCGCAATGACCACAGTCCAATATTCACAGAAGATCATAATGAGAAAACCATCAATCAATCTCATCCTCGATTCAGCGTGATTCTGACTCTGAGCGTGAGTGCTAGTTTCATTTTTTTTATCTTTAAATTGTTTTTGTAATTCTGCTTTGAGTGTGTTTGATGGAATCTCTTTAATTAATATTTTTTTCTTTTCTTGTCTTTTGCATTGATCAACAAACGTGTCTGTGATGAAACTGTGATAAGGCTTGTTTTCATCAATGACTTTTTTGTGTGCATTAGTTGTTAAGATTTAAAAAAAAAATACTGATGGTGTTGACATAGTGTCGCTTAGCTTGGGGACAACCATGAGAGGGTTAGATAGGGTCATTGTGTGTGTGTGTGTGTGTGTGTGTGTGTGTGTGTGTGTGTGTGTGTGTGTGTGTGTGTGTGTGTAAGAGTGTATGCTTGTGTATGTGTGTATGCGTGCGTGTGTATGTGTGTGTGATGGTGAATGTGTGTTTGTGTGTGTGGGGTGCATTCGTGTGTATGTGTATGTGCTTGTAAGTATATGTGATAGTGCATGGGAAAAACAGACTTAAGTCGCTCAGAATGTTTTTGAACAAAAGCCAAAAATAGTCAACAACCCCCCAAATACCCATTTTCTATCTGGGGCATTGTTTAGGTGTATTTTTATGTATTCCACCAGCATTCACAACATGAAAGACAATTTTCCATGAGTTCTTTGTTTATTTGATTGTTATTAAACCAAATCAATAAAAACAAAGTGGCAAAATTATGCCTTCTATCTCCGATTTCTGGAAATAAAACTTCAAATGGCTGGACATGATAACTCAATTCTGTTTTCTGTGTATTGGCCATGAACCTTTTCTCCATGTTGTAAAAACAAAATCTCATTTTTAGCCAAAATTTCCATTATGTCTGTGTTTCCCATGCACTTTCACATATGAGACCCAGCACCACAAAAGGGACATTAAGTCGCTGGGCTAGTTTCTCACAACAGGCTTGCAAAGTCAAAAATCTCATTTTTTGTCAGTTTTGTGTTATGGGTATTTTTGTGTTCTCTAACATCTTATCTTTCATATTTTATAAAGCATAATCTTTACTATGGTCTCTAAATAGTCTTATAAGTGTTTTGAAATGAGTAGGTCAATGCATTTTCTTCAGCTAGGCTAGACTTTAGACTGTTTTCTGAAAATGGCCGATGCTCACCCTACTAACTTTAAATGCTCATAACTTGGGAACAGAAAAAGATACCAGAATGGTTCTTGTATCATTAGAAAGAGAATTGTCTGAAGGTTTTCAATGTATAATTTTCTCAGAATGGTCAGTTTGTCCCTTCCGTGGTGCTTGGTCACATATGTGTAAATACGTGTTTGTGTGTGGATGGGCATGGAAGTGTGCACATGTCTGTATGTTTGATATGCTTGTTGTAACTTTGTGTATAGAGTGATTTTGGTTTTGTAAAGCACCATGTGTAGTTTGCCTAGAATGCGAGCTCTTAACTCACTCGGGACTGGCTGAATTATTTCCCCTTGTTCTGTGGGGTCTGGGCATTTGACTAGGTTCGTAAAGCAATCACCAAAACCAAGTTATGAAGAGTTAGGCATCAGTATTTTCAGGAAAGATTAGCAACACCATGCACTAAACGATCGGAAAATATTAGATGCCATACTTTCGTCGTTTGTCTCCTATTGACGAAAACAGCTAACACATAGAAAGAAGGAAAATTTCACATTCCGATCTTTGACCCCCCTCTACAACCAAAGCTGAATGTAAACTATGTAATGATTGGTTGATTTCAAGAGAGGCAAGGTCAAAGAAAAATGAAAGTAGGTTATGAATTCGCACTGGAAAGCTGGCTGCACGCCAGAAACCGGCTCATTCGTCCCGAGTGAGTTAAAGTTACTTTATCATTGTTGTTATTATTATTATTATTATTATTATTATTATTATTTTTAATAAAAGTATGCATGATGAACTACACAATTTGATTCAACTGGACTTTAGACTTGGTTTCTTCTTGTTTCAGGCCTCTGACGAGGACTCTGGTGAAAATGGAAGAATCGAATATATCGATGAGAATAATCCGTATTCTAATACGTAAGTACTATGATGATTCTAATACATCTCAAGACATTCTGTTTGTCTTGTTTTGGAAACAGTATACAAGAGAAATAAACAATGACTGCTGTTTGCACATTTTAGAACAGCTTAAAAATGAAAAGGGTAAGATAACTAAGAAAAGGTACCATACTTTTCGGACTATAAGGTGATACTTTTTTCCCCAGACTGAGACCCCTGCGCCTTATAATATGACTGGTAATATAGTAAGAAAATAGAGAAACAAAATCTGAATTTGGTGTAAAATTTGGGGGGTGCGCCTTATAATCAGGTGTGCCTTATAGTCTGAAAAATACGGTACCTAGGGAGGAGAAATACAAAGTTTTGATTCACAGAATCTTCATCAGATGTGCCTGAAATGCAACGTTTCAATTCATACAATCTTCATCAGGTGTGCCCGAAATAAAACATTTCGGTTCATAGATTACCCGTAGTGTGCCCTGAGACACACCCGGTGAAATTTCTATGAATCGAAACGTATTTCTGCTCTCCAGTTACTACTTTTTCTTACTGTTTGCATTTTAAAGAAGAAGTAGTATATAAAGGGCTTCGCACACTAGCGTCAAGATCTCGAGATCGCGGCGATTTTTTGCTGCAAGGCGCAGTTTGATGCGCCGCTTGCGTGTGAGAGATTCGCGGCGCGGCAGGATTTTTGATGCGTAGCTGCGCGATTTTTTGTTGCTCGAGAATAGAACCGGCTCTAATTTTGATACTCAAGATCGCAGAGATCGTGAAACTAGCCAATCACAACGGACGGAAGGACCATAACTCTGATTGAAGAAAAAAAAGGGTAGATTTGCTCGAACCGGAAATAAAGCGTCTGACGCTAAGTAATCTTTCCTTGCTTTCCAAATAAGGAAGTTCGCGCGACAAGAGGCGAAGCGACAAGAGTCGTGTGTGAGAACACCACTGCCTCGCTACAATGTGTGCTGTGATGCAGGCGTCAACGCGTCACGGCGTTGCTCTGAGAAACAATTGACGCCTGATGCTAGTGTGCGACGGTCTTAAGCCTAATGAATAAAACACTTTACATTCGTTTATGCTGGTGACGAGTGATAACAAAAGGCATGAACTGAAAGGAGCTGAGGAAAGCTACTGTGACTTATATGTAACCATAGCAACTTTCACCCCACACCAAGTGAGGAAGGAAACCTTAACATAAAATGAGTAGATCAGATTTTGCCTTCTAACAGTATGAAAGTTGGTCCCATTCGTTTGAAAAATGGAATCTGGAAGAAATAAACATCACTGGAATAAAAGACGCAGTCGTGACGCGATTTCTTTACAATTTCTACGATTTCAAGGGGGGGGGGGGGGGGGGGGGGTGCGCACTACCCAACCGACGCTCAGACTCATGAGTACTCTATTGCTTACTAACACAGCACACACCTTTCGATTCCACACCTGACTTTGCTACTGTGAAACTATGTGTCATGTTTATTGCCTATGGCCAGGTTCGAGGTGGACCGTGCTACCGGTGAGGTCAAACTGACCGGGCCTTTGGTGCAAGAGGAATACTCCTTCCGGGTTGTGGCGAGGGATTTCGGCGATCCCAAGCTGCAGTCTGAGGCGACTGTTGTGATCCATGTGATCCTGGACAACACGGACGGACCCGTGTTCATACAGAGGCGCTACACCACCCGGGTGAACAGCGGCTCCACCATCATGCAGCCTCAGTTGAGATTACAGGTGAGTTAGGGTCTGTAGCCACTTCATTATTATCCTGTATCTTTGCAGACCTGTTTACCCTCCCGGTTTTGCAGGAATTATCCCGGGAATTTGCAAAAATTCTGGGTAAAATAATAAATTCCGGGTGAACGCTGAAAATCCTGGGATTTCGAAAAACCGTCTATTATTTGTTTCCGTTTGTATGAAAAGACGCAAGGGTTGACCGAAACCTTGGAGTAATAGGGTGAAACGGCCAAAAGTGAAGCAGAAGTTTTCTCAAAAGTATTTGAAAGTGCCAGGAATAACAAGTTCGCGTTTGGGAGACGAGCATGCACACTGCAACTGCAAGTACTGCAACATGGAATTCAAAATTTTGCACAGTGCGCTCGCAAGATACGTTTTAAATCAGGGTTTTATCGCGAGTCGTGTACTGGTGTGAATTCTGTTTTTTTCTTCTCAAATTCCGGGGGTTTCTGTGGCAAATTCCAGGTTCATTATAAGGGTAAACAGGTCTGTCTTTAGATTACAGGTAAATTAGAGTCTGTAGTGGATCCAATATTGTACAGCTTTACTTGAGATTGTAGCGGTTCCAATGTCATGCAGACTCCGTTGAAATTCCTTGTACCGTATTTTACGGACTTTAATAAGGCGATACTTTTTTCCCTAGACTTGAGACTCCTGTACCTTATAATGTGACTGATAATATAGTAATAAACTATAATAACAAAATCTGAATTTTGTGTAAAATTTGGGGTGTGTGCCTTATAATCAGGTGCGCCTTGTAGTCCGTAAAGTATGGTATGTTACTAGTTAGGGTCTGTCGCGGTTCCAATATGATGCGGCTTTAGTTGAGATTGTAGTGGTTCCAATGTCATGCAGCCTCAGTTGAAATTCCTTGTAAGTTACTAGTTAGGGTCTGTTGCGGTTCCAATATGATGCTGCTTTAGTTGAGATTGTAGCGGTTCCAATATCATGAAAATTTGGTTGAGATTGTATCGGTTCCAATATCATGAGGCTTTAGTTGAGATTACAGGTAAGTTAGGGCCTGTAACGGTTCCAATATTATGCAACCCTAGTTGAGATTACAAGTAAGTTAGGGCCTGTAACGGTTACAATATCATGAGGCTTTAGTTGAGATTATAGGTAATTTAGGACCTGTAGCGGTTCCAATATCATAAGGCTTTAGTTGAGATTATAGGTAAGTTAGGACCTGAAGCGGCTCCAATATCATGAGGCTTTTAGTTGAGATTACAGGTAAGTTAGGACCTGTAGTGGTTCCAATATCATGAGGCTTTTAGTTGAGATTACAGGTAAGTTAGGACCTGTAGTGGTTCCAATATCATGAGGCTTTTAGTTGAGATTACAGGTAAGTTAGGACCTGTAGCGGTTCCAATATCATGAGGCTTTTAGTTGAGATTACAGGTAAGTTGGGACCTGTAGCGGTTCCAATATCATGAGGCTTTAGTTGAGATTACACGTAAGTTAGGACCTGTAGCGGTTCCAATGTCATGAGGCTTTAGTTGAAATTACAGGTAAGTTAGGGCCTGTAACGGTTCCAACATCGTGCATCTTTAGTTTAAATTGCAGGTGAGTTAGGGTCTGTATACATCCACTTGCACAAAAAAGAAAACGTTTTACATAGTCCAGGCAAGCAAACTCAGGCTCTTGGTCATTTTGATGTCGTCTGAGAGACTGAAATTGCTATTAAGGACCAAGTTTTCACTATTCTCGATCTCTCATAATGTTTTAGGATCACTGGCACTGCAGTTGATCCACCGGAGTCAGTTAGGCCTTGTGTTACCAAAGTGAGGCACAACTGCCATATTAGGCAATCAAATGATTTCTTTTTTGTCCAGTATATACTGTGTACCCAATTCATTGTTGAAAATTACCATACTGATTTTGTGATGGACCTGATCGCGCGATCAGACATATTTGTCCCAAACCACTCAATGCCCTTTCCCCATCATTCTGGTCAATGTTAACACATTTAATGAAAAAAACCCAAACAGGTTGAGTTTTTTAACTTTTTTTTTTTTTTAAAGGTAAACGGGTAACCTGCATATGAATAAACATTTAGTGTGTTCGCATATCTTTTACAAGTGAAGTCATACTTTATTTTTTTTACATTACTTAGTCTTATTGTTTCGTTTTGTGATCCTCTTTTTACTTGTTTGTTGTTTGTTTGTCGTGGTGACAGTAGCTACATTTCCTTTTATGCAGTGTTTTTAAAAGGACAATAAATGATTTGATTGATGATTGAGAAGTAAGTATTTTGTGACCAGCAAGATTAAAATGGAAGTGATAGCTCGGTAAGATGTCCCAAGGATTGAATTAGCCATTGTGCCTCCTTTTCTCAGGCTGTTGATCCCAACGATGGAGCGATCACCTACGAAATTGTGAGCGGCAACACTCCAACAAATGCTTTTGTTCTGGATTCTGGTACCGGACTGCTTTCATTACGACTACCCGTGACTTTCGCTGAGACAGAGGACCAGTCAGGCATGTAAGTTGTTACGTATAAATTACAATCTTTACTTTGGTATCTTAAGTTGAAGGTGAAGTTCTTTTTTCCACATTTTTGTTCTGTGTAGTTTGTACTGGTGTGCCTTTCGTATTGCTAAATTTGTGCAACCTAATTAACTTCCAGCGCCATGGTTTTGTTTTTTACGTGTTAGATTGTCCGTTGCATCTCAACTGACAAGAAGGAAGACAAGACAACTATGTTTTTCGATTGCGCAGGCATTACTTTAACCCATATGTGACCCGATTTCACGAACCGGGTCTTAACTCGCAAGCAGCGATTGTGGTAGAGGCCCAAAAAAGGTTCAGTGGGTCAAAAGTATGGATTTTGAGTTTTCACTTGAAATGGATTCTGCCACCATTAAACTTCAACTTCATGCATCGGACTAAGTGAAATTCAAATTGTAAATGCATTAAAACACATTTTAAATGATATACCCCATGGCAATTATCCTATTTTAATCGCCTGTAAAGACTAAATTTTTGATTGAAAACTGTAAACTGAAACCCTGATCGGGCCCCATCATGTTATATATCTCTGGAAAGCTTGTGACCTTAACCTGCTTCTGCTCGCGTGCTCGTTTTGAAATCCAACCAATCAGAAGCATGGTATTGCAAAACTTAGGCGTAAACACAGAGTGAGAGAGTTGAAAACTTCGACCAATGAGAGGTTAGGATAGACTCTGTCTCTAGTTACTGAAAGGCAACGCGCAATGGGATTGGTCGAGAGGGAGACAACTTGCTGCTTGCAGTTTCGAAGCAACATGGATATGATGCAGACGATCTCTTTCGAAAGATTGACTTTTTTGCTCAATTCTCGGTCATTTACAACCCTACCAGTCGCAGATCAAGGAGAACTTAGAGCATTGTTAATAAAATATTTCAACTCAACCGATTCCGACGATGAAAACGAAACTGACCGTGATGATGACTGCCTCAAAACTGTAAAACCTGCTTCGACTCCGACTCGGCGACTGCTACACTAGTCAGTGACTAGTGCTAGGCCTAGGATGGGTCAAAAATCTTTGCACCCCGTTTTCTCAAAACGGCCATCTGCTGGGTTACCCTCTTTAACACCCTATAACTTCCTCATTTTTTGTAGTAGAGCAATAAATCATATATCAAAAGAAAGGTAAATGTTTGCAGATTATGTAAATGCTAATATATTAAAATCTGCCATTTTCACCTTAAGACCCACTTTGTGGTGATGGGTCACATATATGCCGATTGCTAGGTTTTTGGAGTAATACTCCGTCAAATAAACTTTTACAGAAAACAATTTTGTACAAGGCATGTCAAATACAGCTGGGTCTATCAAACTATGGTGGTCTAGAATTGTTTCAATGCACATTTTCATGGGCGGCCGCCATTTGCAATTTTCTGGACGAGTTATTAAACAGGAAAATGATTGGCCCACAGTTCATACACAATTCATATTTTTAATATCAAACAAAGAAGAAACAATGGAGATAATTATATTAACTAAAAATGATTTTAAGGGATTTTTCAGAAAATGCTCCTTATACTTGCATCTGTAGCTCTGCACAGTACCGTCCCAAAAATGGAACAGTGGGCACAAGATTTTTATTTTGTTTAATACATGTATATACAAATAAGAAACTCTTTGTCTTCTCTTCCAGAACATACAATGTTCACCATGTTTATCTTATGCTAGAAGGTGAAAGCAACATCCAAGAAGTACATTTTTTTCAAAGGCTGCCAACTTAGAGATTTGAGGATGATATATATGATGGTATGGCTGGTACCCACGTGTCATATCCGGCCACAAGGAGCGCCATATTATGGGAGACCGCCATCTTAGTCACTAACTTTGTTTGAAAAATGCCAGATCGATGCTGCGTATTTGGCTGTTCCAATTCGAAACTTACCTAAATTGTATTTATAACATCTGGATGTTTTCTTTACACGTTTAGATAACATTTTCACTTTGTTTACACACAAATAAGGACTAAGATGGCGACACTTCCGTTGGAAGGGTCGAGATGCGCATGCAGGTGGGTTGGAGCCATAAGGTATTGTCTTTTAGGCTGTTTACGCAATGTTGTGAGCGACAGGTAGCCAGTGCAACAGAAAGATAGGAAGATGCCAATTGTTTTAAACAAATTTGTGGTGCGTCCACTTCACATTGCAAAGAGGAAATTAAAATAATTGATCAAGGATGTTCAAAATCTGATCCCGTCTTGGTTCATAATAATAACTAAACCATGGGCGGTGTTGATCACAGCTTTGACAAGCACTGGGTTGCCATACACTCAAAAAGTGGTAGTCCCTATCTTTCCTTCTTGTTTATACAATTGTCTCGAATAAACATAGCTTCTGTTTAGAGAATTTAGAATTTAGGACAGCACAGAACAATCCATTGATGAAACTTTATTGTAATCCTTCTCAGACCAGTTGCCAGAGTTTACTATGCACTAGTTTCACATACAGCACATGACTATCTAGGGGCTATGTGACTGTGAATAAGTATTTAGCAGAAGCGATCAGTTTCGTGGGGTGAATGATCCAGTAGGAAAATGGCCAGCTCAACTAAAACACTTTTCATACACTAAAAAGTCTTGTTTTGACACTGAAAATGCTAAAATCGGGTTTACGAATCATGCTTATCACATTATTTTAGTTGAGGGCATTTCAAATATATATAAACTGTGGTAAACCAAGACATTTTACTTCTGCAGTTTAGGTGAAGTCGAAAGGACCAAATGCTGCATTTCTGTCTCACACAAATGCCATGTTTTGTTCAAATTCTGTTTTATTCAATATAAAATGTAAGAATAAACAACATTTATTCCATAAAAATGTAAGGCTTGCTCAGATCCATAGTTTACGACTGTCTTGTCACATTTAATCATACTATTCCACAAAAATCCATATCAGCTATTTTGATTTGTAAATGTGATGTGAAAAAGTATGAAAACCCCTACCCTCTCGTGCCCACTGTCCCAAAAATGGGAGGGTCAGGTTCTGTCTTCTAAATCACAAAACTTTGAGTTTTACTCAAAACAACTGTTACATATGTTGCTTATGGATACAATGCCATATAAACATGCACCTTTTAATTGAAAATAGAATGTGGGCATATATGAATTAATGGCAGAAACAGTGACGAAAGCTCTAAAAACAGACAAGAAGGGGGATTGGCAGTGGGAAGGTAGAGTGATGTCATGGGCGTATATTATACTGGGCTTCTGATTTTCCCTTCTCTTAAGGGGTACGCTCACCCCCTGTGTACAGTTGTAAGGGGTATTTTCACTCCCAGTTTCCAATTTTAAAGGATCAAGACCCTACTTCCTGCGTAAGTAAACGGCACTTACAGAGACACGCGCGCGCACATACATGCACACATGCACACAACAGTCTTTTTTACTCCAACAACATGAGCAGCAAGTGCAGATAACAATCAATAACAACAACTGCTGCTACTACTACTACTACTACTATCACCACCACTGACACTACTACCACTACTGCTACTTATCATCATTTGTATTCAGGTTATCAGTTGCACATGCGAAAAGTGCATTCATGTAGGTATTGCATACCCTAATTAATGATGAATTCAATAGATAAGTGGTATGAGCTTGTCGGCTGGACACATTGCTTGTGATGTATCTGTATCTGTATCAGTTACGTTGAAGGAGCCTATGAAGGCTATTGCTCAGCGGAAAGGGGAGAGCGCTTTGCAAGTTTAAAAGTACTGTCCTGATGTGTGTACATGATTCCAGATTCACCTTAGTAGTGAAAGCCACAGACGACGGTGCTCCACCTTTGTCCTCGGAAGCCACCGTCATTGTCACAGTGCTGGTGAGTGGGATAGCAGGGAAAGATTTCGGGGCAAGCTTTTAAAATTGTTTTGTATACTCCCAGTTTTAACAGAACAGGAATGGGACTCAAATGGGAGCAAGTGTTTCTGTGTCTCTCCTTGTGTGTGTGTGTGTGTGTGTGTGTGTGTGTGTGTGTGTGATCAAAATATGTTCCATGTGGTAATGCCAAGACCACTGAACCGAACATAATGAAACTTGGCACATTGGTTCCTTAGGCCTTATGCATGAAGTCAAATTCACAAAATGACAAGCCATATCAATGTAATCCCTGTGAATCAAATTTGAATATTATAAAGATGGCTCAGAATGGTTACACTACAGAATTCTATTATTTTCTTTCGCAATATTTGAATTATCTTAATTTGTTCAATTTATTATGTTATTTTAATTGATTGATTTTTTTTGTTTACTGATTGCAGGCTACCAATGACTTTCCCCCCGTGTTCAACCCTAGACAATATTATGTGAATATTAAAGAGACCATTGGACCCGGTTTGTTACTGTTTTCTCTGTGTATTTTTATATGTATTTTTTTTTATATAATCTTGATAGGAAGACATAAGATTAACTGTTCTGTAAAATGTTTCTTCTTCTTCTTCTTCTTCTTCTTCTTCTTTTTCTTCTTCTTCTTCTTCTTCTTCTTCTTTTTCTTCTTCATCAATCGCTCACACTGTTTCCTGTCAGTTATGAGTGCAGATGCATCATGCTGCCATTATGCACCTAAATAAGAAAGACTTTGGCCCAGCATGTCTGTCCTCAGCTGGAGAAAGTTTTTGTAAGGATTTCTTGAAAAAATGCAGGAGAACCGACCAGTTAGGTAGAAAGATGGTAGATGACAGTAGTAAGCAAAGGGAAAAAGCAGAGTCAAAGAGAATGACAGACTAGAGGAAGTTACAAGCACAGAACTTCCAGAAGGTGGGGGAACTATTTGTACAAAGCCCCCACCCCACCCAGCAGTATTTCCAGGGGGGGGGGGGTGTCTGTGAATGAATATCCAGGCTTTAGATTCGCTTTAGAATAAAGGAAAATAATTTTGGGGTTGATGGCATATTAAAGAAGGTTTTGAACAGTGCAATGGAAAACTTATTAAATGTGTCTTAGGGGTTATTAGTGGACTCAAGTCAGCTCCCAGAACCATGCCTGGTAAGAAGGGTTTATACTTTAATCTGGAATAAGATGTGATATGCAATATCTCTCAGGAAAAGGGATAGGTATAGAATTGAACTAAAAGGAATAGGGACAACGCAAACAGTCCTGAGCATACAGCATTATTTACCCATTTTATTGTCATGCACACTTTATGTTTGCGTAATTTGTTGTGTGTGTTTAATTGTTATTGACAGTACAAGTCTACAACATGACGGAGAGCAACTAAAGAATTGTTGTTCACTTAAATCAATGATGATTTGGCTTGCAGTTTCATGTTGTAGTTTTTACACAGAGTTTTTTTTATTCTATTTTTTTACCATTTTCAAAATCTAGACAAGATTTCAAGTTAGTTTTAACCCTTTCACCGCCAGCCATTTTTCATCCAAACTTTTCTCTCAAACTTACCTAGGTAACGAAAAGTTGGCATCTGCAGTGCTGTGAATCCCCCAATAACATGTATCAAATAAACCCTTTCCTTATCTCCCAAAATTAAGAACATAAGGATATTGGATAACTGATCCAACTTTCATGCCTTTTAGTAGCATGGGTGTTAAATCAGTGTGGTGCATAAATGCGACATTGGCGGTGAAAGGGTTAAAAGTGACTGAATCGTTTATTTGCAAATAGCATTTGCATGCACCTTTTGCATTGTATTTTGAGAAATGTGTTCCTACTCATCTTTTGAAACTTCAAAAGTTTATCACGACTAATGAAAAGTATGTGCTGCAGTGCTTGTGGGGGGAAAATATTGTAAGATCAAAGAGGAAATTTGCCAGGAGTGGGAAAACTTATGCCATAAAACCCCCTAGTTCTTGCTATCTTTGTCTTAAGTGGGCTCTACTTTTTCTTCATCAACAGATGTTTCCCTGCTGCCAGTGTCTGCGACTGATGAGGACTACGGCACCAACGGACGAATCAGCTACGTAACTGGTGTGGGAGCATTGGGGAATTTCGCTATGAAAGAAAACTCGGTGTACACATCATTGAACCCCGTTTTTGACTTTGAGGAAATGCGGAACGGTCTGGAGGTTCAAGTAAGCTACCTGCATTGATGTTATTCATGTTCTTGTGAATTTTATGTCTCTTTATATAGACTCATGCACCTCCATGTCTTTGTAAAGTAGCAGATTTAATTTCCATTGGGCTGTTTACTTTTCAGTACCATGTATGCTCACAACTTGTATGCTCACAACTTGAATTTATTTTCCAGACTTGACTTGTCCCCCTTTGCAACCTCCGCCCCCCCCCCCCCCCCCCCCCACTGCCCTCCTTCCACATCCCTTTTCCAGAAAAAAATCAGGCGTCATTCTAAAATGAAAAATGTTTTGAATAACTGAAATGAGAGCACACAGTAAAGTATTCTGTGTATATGAGACAAGTAAAAGCCTAAGATTCGAAAACGTGAAACAACTACCTGGTAATTGACGGTTGCAAATCTGCGAGATCACTCCACCCACTCGTGTATTTTTAGACCCTAGGACAGTGTTGGCTCTAAACCACAGTGCAGAGACGTTCATTCCAGCACAAATTAGACATGAAGACAGCGTGTATATTCATCTAACGAGTGCGCGCGCGCGTGTATGTGTGTATATACCTTTGTGTGAGTGCGTGGGAAGGAGCGTGTGTGTGTACGCGTGCGTGTGTCTATGTGTGTGTGTGTTGCACGCGCATATGATAGCATAATGGATGTTTGGTATGCGCGCAGGCATTTGCGGGCATGTGGGTACCAATGTGTGTGTGTGTGTGTGTGCGCGCGCGCGTGCATGTGTGTGTGGTGTACTCACATGTGATAGTATATGTGATGCACGTTTAGCATGCATGCCAGTATGTGCGTGCACGTGTGTGTATGCACCCCAGTGCCTTTGCATGCGCCAATGTGTATGTGTGTGCGCGCGTGCGCGCGTGCGTAAATGTGTGTGTGGACGTGCGCGTGCGTGCATGCGTGCATGCATACGATTGGGAAAACATAAATGTGTGCGATTTGTCAGTGCTCGCGCAAATGCTTGTGTGTGTAGTAGTAGGCTATGTGGGTGTACGCGTGTATGTTATGTAGTCCTAGGTATGAGTACACAGGCTCGTACATATGTGTGCAGCAATGTATATGTGCACGTGCACATATGCATATGTATGTGCACACACAGATTATTATATAGGCCAAGGCTTATGTGTTCAAGCTTGCGCACATAGCTGGCCTGATATAGAAAAGTGTGCAAGTGTGTTTGCACGCAAATGCGTGTGATGTATTTATGGTTATGTAAGTGCATGCGCGCGAGTGAGCGCACGCACGCACGCACATGTGTGAGTGAGTGTGTGTGCGTGCCTGGTGGTAATTGATAGAGGTAGACTGTGTCATTAAGTTTTCAGATGCGGATTATTGATACATGTAAAAGAAGAAAAAATAAAAAATAAATAAAGGAAAATAAAAGTCGGAAATGTAATTTTAATCCATAGATTTAGCATATTCTTCCAGGGGAGGCCTTCATTGCTTCTTTTTCATTAAAAAATATTGTCAACTTCTGTTGGCCTTCGAACACCCCTCACCCACCCACCCCCGCCCTGACTCTTTAACCAAACACACAGACTCCCCATCCCCTGTTTTTGACCCTTTCTCACACATTTTTTTAAAAACCCATTAAGTTCCTTGACTTTTACCTCTATGTGTGTCAAGTCAAGTCAAGTCAAAATGATCTTTAATGACGATAAAGGAATAAGCTAAACAAAACTTTTTTTTATCCTGTCGTCATAAATAAATAAGAAATACAACTGAAGCAAACAAGATGAAAAGCAAAAACTGTAAACCAAAAAATCAATTTACAATGAAATATATGGAAAAAATACACATAAATATTATTATGTTCCGCAAGCACAATACCATAATCATGTACAAAATACTGACAACAGTAATCGTAGTGGAAAGGGAGAGGAGAGGAAACAGTTGGGGGGAAAAATGACAGATAGAACAGAGACACCGAAATAGTGTGTGTGTGTGTGTGCGCACGAGCGTGTGCATGCATGCGTGCATGCGTATGTGCATGTGCGTGCATGCATGTGTGTGCGCATGCACGCTTTGTTTATTACGATATCCACGATCGGCCACTGTGTGTGTGTGTGTGTGTGTGTGTGAGTGAGTGTGTGTGTGTGTTGGGTATGTTGTGTCCGAATAGCATGAAGCCGGGGCACATTTCTGAACTATTTAAGCAAAAATCTTCTCGAAAACAACAAACACATCTCTCTTTACCACTACTACACAGAGCCTTAGACAACGCTAGCATGTCCAAGGTAGGCTTTGTCTCTCAAACGCGGTAAGGGTGTGCCCAAAATCGCGGCTAGTGATTGGCTGACCCTTGTTAGTGTGTCAAGGTCGCGCAACCGTCAATTGCATGAACTTCAAAAACATATCGGGGGGAAAACATTCTAGAAAAATGCGCTCTTAACCCTTTCATCGCCACTGTCGCCTCTTGGCACCACAATGATTTAACACCCATGTCACTGAAAGGCATCAAATGAGGGTCTGGTATCCAGTGACCTTATGTTCTTCATTTTGGGAAGTAAGGATAAGCCTTATTTTATGCATGTCACAGAGAATTCCCAATATTGCGTACAGAATCTTTTCTATACCCAGGTAAGTGTAATGAAAGTTTTTAGCTGCAAAATGGCTGACGTTGAAAGGGTTATGAATAAGATGGGAATAAGGACCTGAAAAAAAGGAGGTCCAAGTCAAAGTTCACTAACCATGAACCTGGAAAGCATTTGTAAACTAAGGCTACTACCAAGCAAAGCAAAAAATACTGCTTTTCAATCCAAATCAACATAATGAGAGTTCATGCAATAAGTGATTAAGTGTAATGAAAACTTACTGTGTCACAGAAAACTTTGGAGGGTCAGGATTGTGGTTGTGTTAAAACTGCCTGGTTGAATGTGTGCTTTGTACTGTGTTAACAGATTCTAGCCTTTGAAGTGATCAAGTGCATTGAAAACTTACTGTGTCACAGAAAACTTTGGAGGGTCAGGATTGTGGTTGTGTTAAAACTGCCTGGTTGAATGTGTGCTTTGTACTGTGTTAACAGATTCTAGCCTTTGAAGTGATCAAGTGTAATGAAAACTTACTGTGTCACAGAAAACTTTGGAGGGTCAGGATTGTGGTTGTGTTAAAACTGCCCGGTTGAATGTGTGCGTTGTACTGTGTTAACAGATTCTAGCCTTTGAAGTGATCAAGTGTAATGAAAACTTACTGTGTCACAGAAAACTTTGGAGGGTCAGGATTGTGGTTGTGTTAAAACTGCCCGGTTGAATGTGTGCGTTGTACTGTGTTAACAGATTCTAGCCTTTGAAGTGATCAAGTGTAATGAAAACTTACTGTGTCACAGAAAACTTTGGAGGGTCAGGATTGTGGTTGTGTTAAAACTGCCCGGTTGAATGTGTGCGTTGTACTGTGTTAACAGATTCTAGCCTTTGAAGTGATCAAGTGTAATGAAAACTTACTGTCACAAAAAAAAAATGTTTTAGGGTCAGGATTGCTGTTATGTTAAAACTGCCTGGTTGAACGCGTGCTTTGCAATGTGTGAACAGATTCTATCCTTTAACCCTTTCACTGCCAAAGTCGCATTTTAGCACCACAGTGATTTAACACCTATGTCATTATAAAAGGCATCAAATTGGAGTCTATTACCCAAAGACCCTATTGCCTTAGTTTTGGGAAGTAAGGATAGACCTTATTTTATATACGTCACAGAATAATCGCCAATACTGCAGATGGGTTTTGTTCTCTACCCAGGTAAATTTAATGGACATTTTTGGTTGAAATATGGTTGGCAGTGAAAGGGTTAAAGTGATTAAGTGTAATTAAAACTTACTGTGTCACAAATAAAACCTGTTTAAGGGTCAGGATCGCGGTTATGTTAAAACTGCCTGGTGGTTGAATAATTAAGACTTACTGTGTCACCCCAAAAAACACGTTTGAGGGTCAGGATTGTGGTTGCGTTAAAACTGCCTGATTGATTAATAAAAATAAAAATATATTAAAAAAAACTGCCTGATTGAATGCGTGCTTTGTACTGTGTGAACAGATTCTAGCCTTTAACTCTCTCAATACTAATGAATGAATTTTGGTGTTTTACGTCCTCTCGACCCGGGTAGGCACATATGGGACATTCTCTCAATACTAATGTACGCTATAGCGTACATGCCACGCACAAACATTCCACACTAAGCAGGATAGCATCATTGCATACAAATTATTAAAAAAAATAATGCTTAACTGCACAGTTTTGAAATATAAAAGCTAGCATATGTTATAATTCCAAAGTAAATTTTTTATTATTAGCAGATTTTAAAAAAAAAGCATGACAAAGAAGACGAAGAGAGGGGTAGTGATTCATTGCGGTACTAAAAATAGACTGGAAGTGATTTCATTGGTTGAAAACTATTAAGGGACCGTAGAGGAACACTTCTATACCAGTTTGGGTTGCATGGCTTTGCGGAGTTGTGAATTGTGAATGGTTAAACGCTATGTACGCTATAGCGTACATTCGTGTTGAACGGTTGTAAAGGGAAACAATCGGCCAGTGTTGAATGAGTTGAGTGATTAAGTGTAATTAAAGCTTACTGTGTGTACAGATTCTAGCCTTTGACGGGGGTTTCCCGCAATTTACGGCGACAGCCACCTTGTTTGTCACCGTGGAGGATGCCAACAACAAAGCCCCTCTGTTTGTGCCGCAGTCGTACACTGAGGTGATCAGTGAAGGTAGGTGCCTTATGGTGGGTCACAAAACTGCTAAAAGAATGTAAAAACATGTCATATATTGAAAGGCTAAGACACCTAAACTTACACTCTCTTAAGGGTAGGAGGTTGAGAGGCAGCCTTATACAAACTTATAAGATCTTCCATGGTATTGGTGACATCAATTTTGAAACTTTCTTTTCTGTTCCACAATTTAACATCACGAGAAAGTCAGAAGGCAAGATCTTTATTAGACATGGTTAAAGTAATAGGAAATTTTCATGTTCTTATAGAGTTGCTGTTCATTCCCTTTCCCCCACAATTCATTTTTGTCACTTGTCTTTGCAAAGTCATTTTTAGGATGATACTAGGCCCATACTTGTTTTGCCCCCCCCTCCCATAAATTACATAATTTGTCCAGCATTTGTTAGGTGCGTCTTGGTTGAGCAGACACCAACAAAATTTGCACGGCTGTTTCAGGTGCTGCAGGGGGGACGGAAGTGCTTCAGCTGACTGCCAGAGATTCTGATCAAACTGCCGACCTTCGCTTCACTTTGCTGCGCAGCACCATCAGAGCTTACAGCAGAGGGGGCTCACTAGTCACCTATCAAGGATATGATATTACGGTGAGTGGACAACCAGCCGATTTCGTCGGTAAGTTTTTTTGTTTTTAAACCCCTTCAGTGCCGCCTATTAGCTGGGTATGCGGCGCCGGTTTGCCGCACAACTTTTGAATGCGGTAAAATCGCTACTTAGCTCCGACGTATTTATATATATATATATATATATAGTATGAAAGGAAAATCTCAGTGAATAGCCAGCTCCGTACCCCTACTCTGAAGGACTGAAAAGTTAGTGCATTTGAAATGGAGAATAGTTTGTTTGTTTTTTGTTTGTTTTTGAACACGAACATTACTCAAAGTTAACGTTAACTGGTTTTGTTTCTGAGGTTCACAAATAAAGACATTGGACACAGAAAAGTTTTATTAAAGCAAACTATATATATATATATATATATATATATATATATATATATATATATATACGTCGGCGGCAAGTACTGAAGCATTATAGAGGACTATATAATTTGTATGTCGTAAGCACTGAAGAGGTTACCGTATTTTCCGGGCTATAAGCCGCTACTTTTTCCCTCAACTTTTACCCCAGCGGCTAAGACAGCGAATGCGGCTCATACGCGGATTTTCCCGAATCTATTTCAGGCTCGTCGTCAACTCCAACCTGTTAGTGTAGACATCGTGACCGTCAATATCGGTAAAAACGAACCATTCTCATTCCGAAATTGAAGAATTTAAGCGATATCACGATCTGACCACTAAATTTCACCACTTTTATGCACATGTGTCATCACTGAGCAGTTTATGATCAAAGTTTGAACTGAAACAGTCGCGATCGTGTCGATCTTTACGAACTCTGTGCATACGTAAATGCAAAGTTGACTTCCAAGTTGAAACTAGGTGATCGGTCACACTCCATAAGTTGGAACTCAGTGAATCACTGAATGGTCTCACTTTACAAAAAAATAAGTTGAAAAGCAGCTCCTTTCCGTTATCAAACTGATAAATCGGCGTTAGTGTGTGCACTGAAACACTCGCTGAATGCAAACAACTTGCAAAATCCGATAAATGAAAGCAGCTGGCGCATTAGCGTTTGCCGTGATTTCGTATCTGCGGTGTGTGCAGCACAATTTTGTCAGTCGAGTTGTATGCGCGGTAAAAGTTCCATGTGTGCAAACTGTGACTGAAAATGAACTGCCAGAGCGTTACTTTGTCATGTTTTGTGTTGTGTTGTGTCGTTGTGCAGAATCCAGTATTTAGTAGGTCCGTTATGGCGAAGATTAGGTCTGTACTGTTATGTGTAGTTTGTGTGTGAGTGCAACACGGGCCGTTGAAGTTGCCGTGGCTTTCGATCACGAGTTCGTCTGCTTGTCTTCTCAGGTTCGTTTTTCCTTTTCAGTCTCTTGCGGCTTAGACACTGAATGCGGCTTTATCGTTGTTTTTTGCCAGAATTTTAATAAAATTCGGGGGGTGAGGCTTAGACAACGGTGCGCTTTGTAGTCCTGAAAATACGGTAATAATAGTATTTTGACTTTATAGCAAACAATATTTTGTGAGTGCTCAAATAAAGCACACGGTTATGGTCAGTTTTGTTATTCAACGTAAAAAGAAGAGCAAAAAAAAAAAAAGGACAAAAAAGAAGAAGAAAACAGACAAACAGACATGTATTTGGATTATATGTCTGAACCTAGTTTTTAATGATTTGGGAGGGATGGCAGGGAGTCTTGGGGGTGAATGATTTGTCAGAAACACGCTTGATGATTTGGGATGGCAGGGAGTCTTGGGGGTGAATGATTGTCAGTAACACACTTGATGATTTGGGATGGCAGGAAGTCATCGAGGTGAATGATTTGTCAGTAACTCACTTTGATTTAGGATGGCAGGAAGTCTTTTAGGTGAATGATTTGTCAGTAACACACTTGATGATTTGGGATGGCAGGTAGTCTTGGGGGTGAATGATTTGTCAGTAACACACTTGATGATTTGGGATGGCAAGAAGTCTTGGGGGTGAATGATTTGTCAGTAACACGCTTGATGATTTGGGATGGCAAGAAGTCTTGGGGGTGATTGATTTGTCAGTAACGCACTTGATGATTTGGGATGGCAGGGAGTCTTGGGGGTGAATGATTTGTCAGTAACACATTTGATGATTTGGGATGGCAAGAAGTCTTGGGGGTGAATGATTTGTCAGTAACACGCTTGATGATTTGGGATGGCAAGAAGTCTTGGGGGTGATTGATTTGTCAGTAACGCACTTGATGATTTGGGATGGCAGGGAGTCTTGGGGGTGAATGATTTGTTAGTAACACGCTTGATGATTTGGGATGGCAGGAAGTCTTTTAGGTGAATGATTTGTCAGTAACACACTTGATGATTTGGGATGGCAAGAAGTCTTGGGGGTGAATGATTTGTCAGTAACACGCTTGATGATTTGGGATGGCAAGAAGTCTTGGGGGTGATTGATTTGTCAGTAACGCACTTGATGATTTGGGATGGCAGGGAGTCTTGGGGGTGAATGATTTGTCAGTAACACACTTGATGATTTGGGATGGCAAGAAGTCTTGGGGGTGAATGATTTGTCAGTAACACGCTTGATGATTTGGGATGGCAAGAAGTCTTGGGGGTGATTGATTTGTCAGTAACGCACTTGATGATTTGGGATGGCAGGGAGTCTTGGGGGTGAATGATTTGTTAGTAACACGCTTGATGATTTGGGATGGCAGGAAGTCTTTTAGGTGAATGATTTGTCAGTAACACACTTGATGATTTGGGATGGCAAGAAGTCTTGGGGGTGAATGATTTGTCAGTAACACGCTTGATGATTTGGGATGGCAGGAAGTCTTTTATGTCAATGATTTGTCAGTAACACACTTGATGATTTGGGATGGCAAGAAGTCTTTTAGGTGAATGATTTGTCAGTAACACACTTGATGATTTGGGATGGCAAGAAGTCTTTTAGGTGAATGATTTGTCAGTAACACACTTGATGATTTGGGATGGCAAGAAGTCTTTTAGGTGAATGATTTGTCAGTAACACACTTGATGATTTGGGATGGCAGGTAGTCTTGGGGGTGAATGATTTGTCAGTAACACACTTGATGATTTGGGATGGCAAGAAGTCTTGGGGGTGAATGATTTGTCAGTAACACGCTTGATGATTTGGGATGGCAAGAAGTCTTGGGGGTGAATGATTTGTCAGTAACACGCTTGATGATTTGGGATGGCAAGAAGTCTTTTAGGTGAATGATTTGTCAGTAACACACTTGATGATTTGGGATGGCAGGTAGTCTTGGGGGTGAATGATTTGTCAGTAACACACTTGATGATTTGGGATGGCAAGAAGTCTTGGGGGTGAATGATTTGTCAGTAACACGCTTGATGATTTGGGATGGCAAGAAGTCTTGGGGGTGATTGATTTGTCAGTAACGCACTTGATGATTTGGGATGGCAGGGAGTCTTGGGGGTGAATGATTTGTTAGTAACACGCTTGATGATTTGGGATGGCAGGAAGTCTTTTAGGTGAATGATTTGTCAGTAACACACTTGATGATTTGGGATGGCAAGAAGTCTTGGGGGTGAATGATTTGTCAGTAACGCGTTTGATGATTTAGGATGGCAGGAAGTCTTTTATGTCAATGATTTGTCAGTAACACACTTGATGATTTGGGATAGCAAGAAGTCTTGGGGGTGAATGATTTGTCAGTAACGCGCTTGATGATTTGGGATGGCAAGAAGTCTTTAGGTGAATGATTTGTCAGTAACACACTTGATGATTTGGGATGGCAGGTAGTCTTGGGGGTGAATGATTTGTCAGTAACACACTTGATGATTTGGGATGGCAGGGAGTCTTGGGGGTGAATGATTTATCAGTAACACACTTGATGATTTGGGATGGCAGGGAGTCTTGTAGGTGAATGATTTGTCAGTAACACACTTTATGATTTGGGATGGCAGGAAGTCATCGAGGTGAATGATTTGTCAGTAACTCACTTTGATTTGGGATGGCAGGAAGTCTTTTGTGTCAATGATTTGTCAGTAACACGCTTGATGATTTGGGATGGCAAGAAGTCTTTTAGGTGAATGATTTGTCAGTAACATGCTTGATGATTTTGGAAGGTAAGAAGTCATAAGGGTGAATGATTTGTCAATAACTCACTTAATGATTTGGGATAGCAAGAAGTCTTGGGGGTGAATGATTTGTCAGTAATACCCTTGATGATTTGGGATGGCAAGAAGTCTTGTAGTTGGATTATTTGTCAGTAACATGTTTAATGATTTTAGATAGCAGGATGTCTTATACTGTTATAGTGAATAATTTGTCAGTAACTCACTTTGAATTAGGATGTCAGGAAGTCTTTTAGGTGAATGATTTGTTGATTTCGAATGGCAGGAAGTGTTTGAGGTGAACAAAACCAATGGCTTGATCATTGTGTCCCGTGACGGACCGGGTCTTGACCGCGACTTTGTGGCCTCCATGGAATTCCAAGTGCAAGTTGAAGACATCAATGCCGCAGACAACTCTGGGGATCAGACCAATCTAGGTGAGTGCAGCACTCACTGGTGAAAATCATTGACTGCTGTTTTGCTTCGGGTTGCTCTTTTTTCAAATCATATCTCACAGCTGCAATGTAGTTAGCTTGGTCACAGCCCCCAACTCCAGCAGTAGTCTTAGGGAGTACCACCTTTTTACCAAGAATAAAGCGTATTGCATCTCCAAGGCACATCTCCAAATTTTGTACAAAACTCCTATTTCGCTATAAGTATTTTTTTTTTTTTAATCATATTAGTTATTTTGTAAGGCTCAGGAGTCTCAGCCTGGACAACAGAAGTATTGCTTTGTAGTGCGTAAATTACGGTTCTCAGTTTGCGATTGTCAGAGGGCAACCCACCTGAGAAGACATTGCACTGCTGCTGAGTCACTTAGTCTGCTCCTGTTTAAGATAGCAGGGCACATGCTTCTTATTATACCCCTCCATCCCCACCACCCCAACCCAACTGATGGCACATGGATGAAACAACAGGAGGGGAAAAGCAAGAATCCTGAGTTCGGCTTTGTTCTTTTTTTAGGAAATCCTGAAATTGCAATACTTTATTAATGAGTAATTACACTGGAATTAGAAAATAAGAGGCAAAGCCTTCAAGGCTCACTCCAGGGGGTGGGTTTTTTTAAGTACAAGATTGCCAACAAATAATGTCTTTGAGATTGAGGGTCATAAACATGAGGGGGGGTGTTTAAATACAAGATTGCCAACAAAAAATGACTGAGATTGAGGGTCATAAAAATGAGGGGGGTGTTTAAGATACAAGATTGCCAACAAATAATTACTTTGAGATTGATGGTCGTAAACATGATGGGGATTAAAGTACAAGATTGTCAACAAATAATGACTGAGATTGAGGGTCGTGAACATGATGGGGGTGTTTAAAGTACAAGATTGCCAACAAATAATGACTGAGATTGAGGGTAGTAGACATGAGGGGGGTGTTTAAGTACCAGTTTGCCCCAAAAATAATGACTTTGAGATGGAGGGTCGTAAACATGAGGGGGGTGTTTTATCAAGGGAGGAAGTTTCGGAAAGAGACCTATCATGCAAAAAAACAAAAACAAAAATGGTCGCATTGCTTCGACAATCTCAGGCTATTGTTTTAGGAAAATGTCATTCATTTATTTATTTTAATTTTATTGTTTTTTGCAGCCTACATTACCATCATCATTGAAGGGTTGCCCGAAGTAGCACTGTACTTTGATCTTCCGTGGACGGAAGACAGACCCGAATACAGACTCAAGTTTGCTGAGAATGACGCGGTGGGCACACTGCTGCAGAGGTTGCAGGCCAACGATCCGGTTGACAGTGGAACTTCGCCAATCCGCTATGAAGAAGTGCCTGGGACAGACATTGGCAATTACTGTCGCATCGACAATTCAAGTGGGTAGCATCTGACAGAGATTAACTCAATTGAGTGACGTACAAAATGACGTAGTTTCTCCCTCAGATCGCATTATTTTTTATCAGTTTCTAAAAATCGCCAAAAATCAAATGCACACATACAAACATGTGAAAGATAAATCAGTATATTTAAGATAAATCAGTATAAATAATCTGATGAAATGCGCTTCATCATGAATACAAAAACTTCCAACTCCACGGGTTGACCTTTTTGTTATGATCTTGATCTAGTATTACAAAGCCACTCAAGTTTTGATAGACTTGGTTTAGTATATAAATAAAAAAGAATTGTAAAAAGCATAATAATAAAAAATATATAAACTGTAAGCATAAACATTTATGTATTTAATGTTTGAATAAAGTGAGCTATATGGTCGCCGCCATATTGAATGAAGCAAGTTTCCTGGGCCAGTTCTTCCAGTCTGCCAAGGTGTTAAACCTCCCAGTAAACCTGAGTTATGAAACGGTCTGATTGTAATTGAGAAAGGGGAGTGGGTGGTGGAGGGTGGGGGTGGGTGGGGATAAAGAGATGTGAAATTGTGGTTATGTGTATAATATTGAGTTTGTAATGTTTATCTTTACATTATCGACTGCAGGGCCAACTTTTTCTACAAAGGATACAATATGAGTCATTGATTGATTGATGGATTGATGTGTATTGTTAAAAGTCTAACCAAAGACATGTAGCTTATGCAAACTCCCAGCTTGAAGCCACTGTCATCTGTTCCTACCACTCACCCATTAGTACGCCAAGGTCGAGTGAGGAGTGGCAACTTCAGTAGGGCAATCAAAAGCTACCAACCACCCTTTAGCCCTTTTCCAGGGCGGAGTGGCGTGTCAACACTCTACTTTACATATACAAGTAGTGTAAGCAGTCAGGCAGTGATCAGTCTTTGTGTAAGCTTTGCATCTTTGGTCTATTACCATATTTTTCGGATCAGTAGGCACTGCTGTGTATAAGGCGAATAGGGCACTTTTCAAGAAAAATCTGAAAAAATGAAAGTAAAAGGTGCCCTCGTTTATAAGGCGATGCTACGCACCTCACAAAAGAAAGTCAAACTTTGAAGCCCGTTTGTGTCCTGTAAATGCTTACCGACCGCCATTACTGCTGTCATAAACGAGAGTTGGCTCCCCTTTCAAATAATCGAACTTCCGTTTGAGCTGCTTCCTGTTGTTGTGTTTGGACAATTCTTCGCGATAACTGATAGAATTATGGCATTTTAAGCTCTACAGCGATGCTTTGCATCCAATGAAGGGTTATGGCATCTGTTGGACGGTATCTCGGACGATAATAGGGATTTTGAAGCATTTAACATGAATATTCGTCGTATCAGCGACTCGTGACCACTTTCGATGTTTGACTCACAGTAGACTGTATTGAACACGGCAATTCTTGCCTCTCTTCTCATGATTTTGTTCACTAATAGGACACCCTCGTTTATTAGGCGCATAGGTCCAAATTGGAGAAAAAAATATCGCCTTATAACCCGAAAATTACGGTAATTGTTTTGTTCTTGTTCAACGCGTGTCGTGCAGGGGACGTTGTTCTGAACAGAGTGTTGGACTACGAGAATGGCCCACGTGACTTTGTGTGTGAGGTGCAGGCCGTCAAGGGGCCTGTGGCGGAGTATCCTAGTCGCACTGTGTCTGCTACTATCTACATAGAGGTGCTGAATGTCAACGACAACTCTCCAAACTTTTATCAGGTTAGTGTGTGTGTGGGGACTTTGTTTTGCGGCTGAAGGGTGTTTGTGTGAGTGAGGTTTGTATATAATTTATAATGGTGTGTGTGCTCGAGCACACATATTTTGCTTGCATGTGTGTGTGTGTGTTCACATGTATGTATGTATGCATGCATGTTATCAGTGTATGTGCTTGTGCGTTTACATGTGTGTATGTGTGCGTGCATGGTTTTTTTCCGCATTTGTGTGTATGATGTGGCTTTTGTTTATTCATTTCTTAAAAAGCAAGTTGATTATATTATGTCATAACGCAAAGCGCAATATTAGATCGACAATCTGTGTAATGAAACGCTACAGAAATGTTCTTCATAAAAATGACAAAACAACTTATTTGCAGTCGTCATACAACTTCACAATCGAAGAGACAGCCGATATGGGAAGCTTCGTTGGCAGCCTTCGAGCCTACGATAATGATGGCTTTATCTTCGGAGCTGTCGAGATCAGAATGGGGGTGGGCCAAAACAAAGATGACTTCAGGCTGGAGACCGTCAGTACGCAGGTAAGCCTCTTTGTTTGCTCAAATGGAAAACTGTGCCTGTGTATGCGCATGCAGATTCAAAACTCTGTTACACTCGAACTTCGGTGTTTCAACCACCTAACTGACTGTCCGAAAGTGTCACTAATTGACGATTTTTTGAGAAAAAAAACTAAGGGAGAGCACTTCGTGAATATTAGAGTTGATCACCTCAACTTATTCGGTAAAAACCATAGCAACCTTGGCGACATGGCGTCGAAGCTTGAAACCGCAGGATGCCAGTCAGCGACTTGCAAACATTGTTTCAGAAAAATAAGGGGTGGCCAGTTGCTACAAGCTCATAGAACTTGCAAACTGTGATGTAAAAATATAAATGACATCAAATTTAGAATGATGCACTGCGTTCTACATGCTGTGTGTCTCATTAAACACACGAGGTGAGGGCTGGGGATTTACCTGATGGTAGAGTAACTTCCCCTGTTTGACCGATTGAATTAGGCAAGATCACTCGCACACACCATGAAATTACTCCCCTTAATTATTTCCGAATAATTCCTATTGAAAGGTGGTCGTTCTGCTGGATACTCTTTTAGTAATAAATAAGTAGATGTGAGAGTGAAAACATTTGTTGTAATTACTGGGGTCGGGTGTCTGTGATACCGGGGTGTGTGTTAGTCAGTGTTTGACTATATTTGCTCAGATATCTGTGCCTGCGTATGTGCAGATATTTGAAACCTGATGTTTGCTTGATTGCAAAATTATGCCTGTGTACGTGCAAATAATTATTTGAAACCTGTCGTTTACTTGAATGTAAAACAATGCTTGACTATGACATGTGCACACATTTGAAACCTGTTGTTTACATGAATGTAATATATTACACCTGCACATGAGCCTAATTTAGAGTCAGTTGTTTTACTAGAATGTGAAACTGTGTCTATGTATATATGCGCACATTTGAGAATGGGATAGTGTGGTGGTTGGGTAGGGGTTAGAGGGTGGAGGGGTGGGCAGGAGAGGGGTTGGGATGAGAGGCTGTGGGGTGGGGAAGGGGGGAGAGTTTTATAATAATCTGTATTCTTTCATATCTGTATGTATTGTATCCAAATCAACACACGTACAAGCAAGAGAAAAAAAAAAAAGGTGTTTGATCTTTAAATGTCTGTCCTATTTTTTCATCCTTTGAACTCGCCTATATGACTGTGGACTATGCATTCATGAGCCCTGATATGCGCAAGCTTCGTCTTCTTCTTCTGCGTTCCCAGGCCATATGGCCATAATAGGTGAGGTACATATGTGTCCGGTTTTCAATTTTCACTGGTATCCCTACAGCAAACAGCGGACACATTCTGATTTCAGAGGAGCTCAATGGAGAACATTATTTGGAAGATTTTTTTGAAAGGCAGGAGAAGGGACGAATAAGGCAGAAAAATAGTAGATGATAGTAAGTAGAGGAAAAGGCAGAGTCAGAAAGAGTGATAGAGTAGAGGAAGTAGCTAGCACAGAACTTCCAGAAGGTTGGGGAACTATTTGTACTGAAAGATTTCCTCGGGTATCCCCATGAGGAGGATATTTGCAAGCACGAGGAAACACAGTGAAAAAGGATGTGTTAGTTACTTTAACCCTTTCACCGCCAATGTCGCATTTATGCACCACAATGGTTTAACACCCGTCTCTAAAAGGCATCAAGCCAGGGCCTGCTATCTGAAGACCTTATTTTCAGAATGTTGGGAGGTAAGGATAAGCTTAATGTTATGCATTTCAATGAGGAATTCCTAACACTGCAGATTTTTTAAATTTCTACCCTGTTCAGTTTAACCCTTTCGCCGGCAGCCATTTTTGAACGACAATTTTCCATTAAACTTACAAGGGTACAGAAAATAACTAATCTGCAATATTGGGGGTTTATCTGTGACATGCTTAGAATAGGGCTTATCCTTACTGCCCCAAATTAAGAACACAAGATCATTGGATAACAGACCCCGATTTCAAGGCTTTTGATGACATGGGTGCTAAATCACTGTGGTGCAAAAATGTGACATCGGCGGTGAAAGGGTTTTAATGGTGTGGGGGGTTTTTTATGCTAAAAAATGGCTGGCAGCGAAAGGGTTAATGTGGGTGTGTGCTTACTCTTTTGTTCCCCTGTTGCAGTTAAACGCTCAAGTTATTTCCACCAAGGCCAGACTGCTGGTGAGCGCCCCGCTGGATTACGAAAGGAAAAATATCTACGACATGACTGTGTTTGCCATTGATAGCAGCACCTCTGGAACTCGGAAAACCTCAGAGGCCAGAGTGAGTACACTCATGCTGTGCCGGAATGTTTTCTCGCCAAACAGTTCGGGTGGTTGCCTTTATAGTGTTCTCCCCCCCCCCCCCCCCCCGGTCTGACTGTCTTGTAACTCAGTCAACAAAATGGTCAGGGAATTTGCAGATTTCAGAGGATCAACAATAAATTGCTGATAGAGGATTTGTTTCTAATCGTGTAATGGTTGAGGTTTGCAGAATGTGATCTTTACTTTTAAGCAGCATTTTTAAGCAGTTTCTTTTTGATTTACACCGTTTCTGGTCGTGCGAAGAACTTATTTTACCTTTTCCCCATCTACCCAACTGGCTTTTGGAACCTGTCCTTGTACCGTCGTATTCTGATGCCTGTTAGCAATATTTTGTTGTTGTGTGTGTGAGTGAGAGAGAGAGAGAGAGAGAGAGACTATGAGTGTATTTGCTTGGTTTGTATGTATTTTTTAGTTATTATTGGGTATTAGGTACTTTATTGTCACAGAGGCGTCTCTGTGAAATTCAGGTTGCTCCCACTTGGAGAGCGCGTCGCAGCCAGAGGCGCGACACCCAATTTAAAAAATAAATACATTTGCATGCGATTTTTGTATGACTGATGAGGAAGGAAAGATGGGGGAGGGGGGTACATTTTGATCAAATGACAACTTTTTCGTTGCCACTAGGATGAACGGGCACATGGGACCTCAGTTTATCGTTTCATCCGAAAGACTCCACATTCTGACCGTAAGGCCTAGTGCAAAGTGAGAGGAAAAATCCTCTATACCCAGTTTCGAACTCGGGTTTTCTTGACACAAGGCGAACGCGTTACCTCTGTGCCACTCTGTGTGTGGGGAGGGGGGGATGAGGTTTTTACTAGTTTGCATATCTTTCCCAATTGTGTATGTTATGTGTATGTGTGTGCGCGCGTGCGTGTGTGTGTGCATGTGAGCGTGCGCGTGCGTGTGTGTGTATGTTTGTACGTGTGTTGCTTATTATTTATGTTATTCTTGAATAGTATTTTGTTTGCTTGTGACAGTTGTCAATCAACACTTAATTGTAAAGCGTTTTGGTATCGTTCGAGGTAAAGCGATATTTAAATGCACTATTACCATTATCATTTCTATTCAGGTCACGATCAAAGTGCAAGATAAGAACGACAACAGGCCCAAGTTTTTGGACGACTCCCGATCCTTCTCCATCCCGGAGACAGCTGTCCCAGAAAGCCAGCTGGGACGCATGCTGGCCATTGACCTTGACAGCGGGGACAATGGGCTCATTGAGTACAGCCTGATAAGCGCCTCAGGTTTGACCGCTGCGCAGAGATGCCCATCATTATAGCAGGCCCCGTATTTGTCCCGGAGAATAAGAGAATTGGTCACGGCGTTCCAAAAGTATATCATTCTCTGCCGTTGTTCTCTGCCGTCTGTCTCGGTAGATGAAAAATTTAGCAAGTACCGTAATTTACAGCCTATTAGGCGCAACTTTTTTTTACTGAACTTTGACCCCTGCGCCCAATCCGGCACATGCGCCCTTTCTATACTCTAAACAGAAAAAAAGTAAGGGGGTCGAGAGTTGAAATGAACAACTCGCCATGCTCTGGTAGCTTCCACAACAAACCGACAACAGTTCACTCACATTGCACTTTCGCTTCACGATCGTATCTCTTCCGTGATCACAATCGGACACAGTAATAGACCTGTAATTATGTTACTTTCGCTGATCGTTTCGTTCTTCCTTTTTTTGATTTCTTTGGTTTCTTTGCGCCTTATCGGGTGTATGCGCCCTATCTGTGTTCAAATTACGAAAAAAAAATAAAAGCAGGGGGTGCGCCTTATGCGCTGTGTCACCTTATGGGCCGAAAATTACGGTAGTGACATTTGAAATTGCCAAGACGTGTGGACTGCAACCGTTACCGAAGCCTTTGATCGGCTGATGTCACTTCCTGTCTTTCATCAAAGATGGCGTCAGACAGTATTTGGACTGGATTGGACCTTTTTTTTTTCTGTCCCCAAAGAAGAAAGTAACAACATACAGTAGGGCCTTTCGCCATGCTAGGGAAGAAAATGAAAGATCGACTTTCTTATGTTTTGTGACCTTTGCTCTTGTGTCTTGGCATAGCAAGGCTGAGGGGAAAAAACACATCGTCGATAGCAACTAGTAAGCTACAATGTTTTGCTGTGTTCCTAAAACCATGGTTTTTGCCGGATCTTTAAAGTTTTCGTTCCCGGAAATCAAAGATTAGGGTAGGCATCCCTGCAACATGTACACTTTTTGTTGACATAATATTTTGTACCTAAAAAATGGAGTTCTCTATCTTTGTTTCTTGGTTCATAGAATCAACGAAATGGACCGAGAACGAGACAAACCGGGGCTTGATATATGTTTCTGGACACAAGCATAGCTTTTTAAATATTATGCTTAGTCTTTCATGATAAGTTACAATATACAGGCAAAAGAGGCAAGGCTGGAAGAATACATTACGACATGCTTTTCACAACTGTATTAAAATTTAAAGTGTGCACAGAGAAGATGCATTAGATGGATATAGGCCTAGTCTATGTTAGTGTTTAGGTTGTGTGTGTGTGCTTGTGCGTGTGTGTGTTTGTGCTTGTGTGTGTGTGTGTCTCCTTGCACCTGTTGCGAATGTGTGTGTTTAAAAGAGAGAGAGGGAATGGAAAGAAAGGGAGACAGAACTACAGAGAGAATGAGAGAGAGAGAGAGGTGAATGCGGTGTTGAACTGTTCTTATTGCTTTATTTTATTTATTTATTTTGACATTGTTAATGTCGCAAATTTAAAAGAATTAACCTCTTCAGTGCCTATGACATTTTAGATCCTTTATAACGTTTCAGTATTTGCCACCTGACATATCTATACATCGGCGTTCATTCACAATTTTGCTGCACACACACACACACACACACACACACACACACACACACACACACATACACACACACACACACACACACAAAAAAGGCCTGGCAAACGATCAACACAGAAATGGATAATAATAAACGGCTCTGAAGGCGCTAACACAGGCATCAATTTCATCGTTTCAGACCTACCACTGAGGCTGTTTAGGATCGACAAGGACACGGGCAAAGTGGAAACACAGCTGTCGCTGCGAGGCCTGAGCGGGACGTATAACCTGCGCGTGATGGCCAAAGACAGGGGTAGCCCCCCTTTGAACTCGTCCATCCCCATCACCATCAAGGTGCAAGGTGTGGAGGATGACGACGGCACTCCAGTTTGGGTGCAGCCGGAGATCTTCGTTGTCTATGTCACCGAGGTGGGTCCGCCGGTTTACCATTGTGATGTTAGTTTGCTTTGCCTCCTTTGTTTTGTCATTGTGATAGGTCCAGTAGTTGACACGTTCTTTAGTCATCTGTAGGTCATAAAACAAACAAACAACTACATGACAAGTGTAAAGTGACGTTATTTTATTCACAAGAGACAAAACAAAAGTACTGGATATTTCGACGAACGCGCCTTTATCAACGCAGACAAACAATTAAACAGCAAACAGCAAATATAGCAAAAGGAGCAAAAAGCAGGCAACAGAAGGAGCAAACAAACATCAAGATCAAAACAATACTTCCCCTCTACAGTCCAACGCGTAAAAAATGGTCATAAAGCTTACGTGTTCAGCCAAGCAACTTACCAACCAACCAGCCAAGCCAACCGACTGGTCTACCTACAAACCTGCCAGCCAATTAATCAATCAACCAGCCAGCCAAACTAGCTAACCAACCAACAAACCAGTCAACCAATCAATGAATGGGCCAACCAAAGTCCAAACTAGCAAGCAAGCAACCTGCAAACTTAAGCCAACCAAACTTTGGCAGTTATTTTTTACCACAAAACGGGACTTTCCTGGTATTGCAGTACCTCTAAGATCGAAGAAGAAGAAGAAGAAGATGTGTTTAATGTTATCCATACTGGTATAGGTACATACTAGACGTCTATAAATGTACCGATAGTGGGCAAACCCTGGAGAGTCCACTATCTGTATAACCAACCAACCAACCGATGAACCACCCAACCAATAAATGTTGGTTAAGAAACAAACAAAAGCTTAACATGTTTTTTTGTGGTGTAGAGCGGCACATAGGTATCGCGTTCGCCTCATGTCAAGTAAACCCGAGTTCGAACCTGGGTACAGGGGTTTTTCCTCTCACTCTGCACTAGGCCTTGCGGTCTTTCGGATGAGACGATTAACCAAGGTACCATGTGTCCATGCACTTAGCACACATTAAGCCCAGTGGCAACAAAAAAGTTATCATTTGGTGAAAATTTACTCCCTCCCCCCCCTCACGCTTACTTCCTTCTTCATCAGTCACACAAAGATCGCATGCACAAAACATAGCGAAAATGGGTGGTGCGCCTCTGGCTGCGACACGCTCTCCAGGTGGGAGCAACCCGAATTTCACAGAGACGCCCTTGTGGCTATAAAGTACCTACTACCTAATAATACCTAATAATACCAGTGATGTGCTGTTATTTGATGTTGTTGCCTTTTGCAGAATAACGTAACGGTACTGGACATCCAGATCAGGGCGGTGGCACGCACCCCGGGTGCCGACATCATCTACAGCCTGGGTCAGTTTGACAACGATCACCGCAACTTCACCATTGACAGGGACACCGGAGAGATCAGAATCCTTTATCCGCTGGATCGGGAAGAACAGGACACGTACACGGTAAGTCACTGTCGGAAATTTCCAAGGTTGTTGGATTTTGAGGGCTGTTAGAAAGACATGTGACAATGTCATTATCTTTCTTTTCTTTTCTTTAAAAAAAAAAGTGGATAAAGTGTGATAAAGAAGGTGATTTAACTCATTCAACACTGGCTGATTGCTTCCCTTTACAACTGTTCAGCACGAATGTATGCTACAGCGTACATAGCATTCAAGCATTCACACTTCACAACTCAGCGAAGCCATGCAACACAAACTGGTATAAAAGTGTTCCTCTACGGTCCCTTAATAGTTTTCAACCAATGAAATCACTTCTAGTCTATTTTTAGGACGGCAATGAATGCAAATGAGTCGCTACCCCTCTCTTCGTCGTCTTTATTATGTTTTTTAAAAAAATCTGCTAATAATAATAAATTTACTTTGGAATTATAACATATGCTAGCTTTTATAAACAATACCGCAAATTTTCAAAACTGTGCAGTTAAGCATTATTTAAAAATGTTCTTTTATGTAATGATGCAAACCTGCCTAGTGTTGAACGTTTGCGCGAAACATGTATGCTATAGCGTACATTAGTGTTGTTTCAAAAATTCTGATCGCTTCTCGGCCTTTGGGCTAAGACAGTGATTCAGGAACATCAATTTTTGTTTATACCCTGGTTGGTTTGTTCAGCCCGTCGTACATGGCGAAAGCCGATACGCGACGATAAACCCTTAGTGTTGTTTACACATTAAAATGTGGCGGTACCATAGCCGATGAGGTTTAACCGAGGCATGGTTACCGCTACACCTATCTATATTGTTAAAAACTCGGGACTTTACTGGTGTTGCACTGCCTCCGGGCATTGCAGCCAGTATTGTTCCCAACATCTTTGTATTTACAAATGTCCCATATGTGTCTATGACCGAGAGGACGTAAAACATCATTTTCATCTTAGTGTTGTTTCCTCTATTCTTCTTTCTCTTTAGTGTTAAGAGAGTTAATGATGGTGAAAGTGAAACTGTGTTTGTACTTCCAGTTCTATAGAGTGGTTATAAGATGCAATTGCAATGCGTTTCTTTGTATTTGTGCAGACCTGTTTATCATCCCGATTTTGCCGTAATTTTTACGGGGAAAAAGTCAAATTACTGTAATTACGGCTACGGAAACAAATACGGGAAAACAAAATCCTAAATATATATAATAAAAAAACAGTTGCGTCTGTGAGCGAAGCTTTTGAAACAATGCAGTGAAAAGTCATTTCGCGCCATATCCTTTCCTGTTTCAAAATGGCGTCCAAGCGAGTGCATTTCGAAGCTTCTGTATCTTCTGGTCGAAAAACTCAAATGAAAAGACATCAAAAGTCACGTAAGTGGCACAGAAATTCCGGGAAAGTGACCTAAAAATTCCAGGAATACATCGTTCAGCACTAGGTGACGAGCATATGTGTTCTGTGTCTGCTGCTCGACGGACATTAGTATTGCACACTCAGGTCAGTACGATATTGGCGTTCATTGGTCACGCATTGGATTACAGTTTTTCTTCTTCAAAATTACGGTTTTTGTTTAAGAAATTACAACTTTGCAAAATAGGGGTAAACAGGTCTGATTTGTGTGTGTGTGTGCCTGTCTAAGGAAAAAGAAAATCCACTGCACAGCACCTACTCTAGATCTACTGAGCTAAACTTAGCGAAACTTGGCAGAATAGTCCCCTATATTCCCCCGTGAGGATACCAGGGGGTCTTTCGTACAAATAGTTCCCCCACCTTCTGGAAGTTCTGTGCTTGTAACTTCCTCTGATCTGTCACTCTCTTTGACTCTGCCTTTTCCCTTTGCTTACTGTCATCTACTATCTGTCTGCCTTACTAGCGGTCCATTCTCCTGCCTTTTTTTCACAAAACACTTTCAAAAACATTTCCTCCTGGCGAAGTCGGACATGCTGGGCCTAACTATTTCTTACTTAGGCGCATAACGGCAGCATGGTGTATCTGCGTTCATGTGACAGGAAACTGTCTGAGCGAACGAAGAAGAAGAAGAAGTCCCCTATGTCCTAATATTGATGCCCCAAGCCAGGGTGTGTCTGCGAGTCGGGACTCCTTCTTCCACTAATGTCCACCTGCCGTTTATCGGCAATTATTTACATATTATACAGGGGTTCAAAGACGAAGATGCACAGCATGGTGTGAGATAGGATTTGAGAAAGATATTAGATAATAGAAAAGCAATGATATTTAAAAGATATGAAGAGAGTAATTTGGTTGGGTAATTTTATAAGTTCAGATAGGTATTAAATATTAGATAATCGTTTGTTGTTTTAAGATGATATTTAAAAGATATGAAAAGATGAACTTGGCTGAGTGTTTTGTAGGCTTGGAATGAGCGGCGTGGGAGCAATGCCACTGTACGGCCCAGAAGATGGGACAGCCCCCCCAAAAAAAATTGATGCCCGTTATAACATTTTTAGAAAATGGCAATCCATATAAATACACTCCCAGTGAATCTGATTTATTTTTTTTATAGCAAAAGAATTATTATTCTAGATAAACCACGAAGGATAGAATGATTACCAAAGTTGGCATTGTGAAAAAGTGTCACCTAAGGATATTTATTGTGTGCATTGAAAGTTAGTATTGTCATTCAATTCATACAGGAAAATTTTGTTGCCCTTTTGTTTTTATAAACCATGCATTGAAGTAACTGTTATGTCATAGCTAATAATAGTTTATTAAATAATAATAATAATAATAACAGTACATTTATATAGCGCTTTACCTCAGATGAGCCCAAAGCGCTTTAACCTCCCTTATGCCCTGCTGTCCAGTATAGTCATCAACTTTTGCCATCTTTGTTGTTGACTTTTGAATACTAGTTTTCAATATAAGTATTGAATGTTATTGTTGTTTTTCATTTTTGTTTTAACTGGTAACTGAAAGTCCTGTTATATTTATCCAAATGTATATTTTTAAAAAAGGCTTTACAGTTTATGTGTGGGTTCTTTTTTTAATTTTTATTTCAGGTGTAGAAGACTGGAACATCAGGGGCTTTATAGGTGTTACCTGAGTTAGTATGTCAATATTATTACTGTATAGGGTAGAGGCAAGCAATAAAACTGGTTTGAGCCGGAACAAAACAGTACTTAAATGTTTGGGATTTGTAAAAACGGTTTGAGTTGCTGTGAACTGACTAATGTTGTTTTTTCACACACACACACAACAACAACAACAACATACAGTATTTATACGGCGCTGAATCTTAATAGAAATGAAATCAAAGCGCACACACACACACGTTAGCATTCATAGCGCATTCAAGCTAAAAATGCAATGCAAAGCGAACACACACGTATGACATAAATGGTATACAGCAGAAACAGACCTAAAGGCAAGAGAGTGGAACCTCAATGACGGGTGAACAGGTGGGTTTTGAGGTTAGATTTGAAAGGGAAAGAGGAAGTTTGTTCCAGGATGTCAGTCCTTTTTTCTTTCTTTTTTAATGTTTTATTCATCTTTAACAACAGGTAATCACTATTTAGTATACATGAATGTTGAAGCATACATATATATATGAATGTTATTTGTAAATGTATGAAGAAGGAATAAAAAGTTTAATACCAAGATGTCGGTCCTGAGACAGCAAAAGAGCGCCGACCACACACACCAGACCCTTATTTTATTGTGACTTGTATGTTTCTACAATGTGTTGACAGCTGCTGGTGGAAGCCACAGACACCATCGACCAAGACAAGATGAGCCGACGCCCGCTCACCGTGATAGTGGTTGACGTCAATGACAATGAACCGTCGTTTGAGAAATCCAGATACGCTGCCTGCCCCAACGATGTGAGTCTGATGCCCTGAAAGTGAAACAGACTGTGTGTATCATGGAAATGTGTGGTGTACGCTTGGACAAAATTGAAGTGTGTGTGTGTGTCATTTGTTTCACTCACTGTGCCCTGCATGTTTTAGTTTGAAGTGCCCATCCATTTTGTTCACTCAGTGTGCCCGGCATGTTTCAGTTTGAAGTGCCCATCCATTTTTTCACTCACTGTGCCCTGCATTTTTCAGTTTGAAGTGCCCATCCATTTTTTCACTCACTGTGCCCTGCATTTTTCAGTTTGAAGTGCCCATCCATTTTTTCACTCACTGTGCCCGGCATGTTTCAGTTTGAAGTGCCCATCCATTTTTTCACTCACTGTGCCCTGCATTTTTCAGTTTGAAGTGCCCATCCATTTTGTTCACTCAGTGTGCCCGGCATGTTTCAGTTTGAAGTGCCCATCCATTTTTTCACTCACTGTGCCCTGCATGTTTCAGTTTGAAGTGCCCATCAATGTTTTCACTCACTGTGCCTTGCATGTTTCAGTTTGAAGTGCCCATCCATATTGTTTCACTCACTGTGCCCTGCATGTTTCAGTTTGAAGTGCCCATCCATATTTCCACTCACTGCCCTGCATGTTTCAGTTTGAAGTGCCCATCCATTTTTTCATTCACTGTGCCCTGCATGTTTCAGTTTGAAGTGCCCATATTTTTTTCACTCACTGTGCCTTGCATGTTTCAGTTTGAAGTGCCCATCCATTTGTTTTCACTCACTGTGCCCTGCATGTTTCAGTTTGAAGTGCCCATCCATTTTTTCACTCACTGTGCCGTGCATGTTTCAGTTTGAAGTGCCCATCCATTTTTTTCACTCACTGTGCCCTGCATGTTTCAGTTTGAAGTGCCCATCCATTTTTTTCACTCACTGTGCCCTGCATGTTTCAGTTTGAAGTGCCCATCCATTTTTTTCACTCACTGTGCCCTGCATGTTTCAGTTTGAAGTGCCCATCCATTTTTTCCACTCACTGTGCCTTGCATGTTTCAGTTTGAAGTGCCCATCCATTTTTTCACTCACTGTGCCTTGCAACTTTCAGTTTGAAGTGCCCATCCATTTTTTCACTCACTGTGCCCTGCATTTTTCAGTTTGAAGTGCCCATCCATTTTTTCACTCACTGTGCCTTGCATGTTTCAGTTTGAAGTGCCCATCCATTTTTTCACTCACTGTGCCTTGCAACTTTCAGTTTGAAGTGCCCATCCATTTTTTCACTCAGTGTGCCCTGCATGTTTCAGTTTGAAGTGCCCATCCATTTTTTCACTCACTGTGCCCTGCATGTTTCAGTTTGAAGTGCCCATCCATTTTTTCACTCACTGTGCCTTGCATGTTTCAGTTTGAAGTGCCCATCCATTTTTTCACTCACTGTGCCTTGCAACTTTCAGTTTGAAGTGCCCATCCATTTTTTCACTCAGTGTGCCCTGCATGTTTCAGTTTGAAGTGCCCATCCATTTTTTCACTCACTGTGCCCTGCATGTTTCAGTTTGAAGTGCCCATCCATTTTTTCACTCACTGTGCCCTGCATGTTTCAGTTTGAAGTGCCCATCCATTTTTTCACTCACTGTGCCCTGCATGTTTCAGTTTGAAGTGCCCATCCATTTTTTCACTCACTGTGCCCTGCATGTTTCAATTTGAAGTGCCCATCCATATTTTTTCACTCACTGTGCCCTGCATGTTTCAGTTTGAAGTGCCTACCAAATTCGATGTGCCTGATGACACGCTGGCCTCCACTGTGGTAGGTCGTGTAGTGGCCTGCGATCCTGACGCCCCGGAGAACAGTGAAGTGGTCTACGAGCGGTACAGAGGCAACGATCTGTGTAAGAGGATTATCACCACACCCCTGTGTGTGTGTGTGTGAGAGAGAGAGAGGGAGAGAGAGAGTGTGTGCATGGGTGCTCCTGCTTTCAGGATGTCCTGAAATGCAGGATTTTTTTTTATTGCCTGGAGCCAGCGTTGCCGGATTATGAGAATTTTAGAAGCAGCGAATTTCCTATTTTTAAACGTTTTGTCGGTTTCTCTCATGTGTAGAATATAAAAGAAATGAACACAGATAAATATTTACATGCCTTTACCAGGAACTTTATATTTTTAGGATTGTTTAAGTGAAGTTGTTAACTGGGTGGCCCCTGGACCCCTGCCTTGCAGGATTTTTGACATTTCCCAGGAGCACCCATGAGTGTGTGTGTGTGTATTTATTTAGAACGCATCTCAACCTTACCTAAGACCTTAGTTATTCATTCAACTGCCTTTTCTTTCTTGGAGCCACTCAAATATTAAAAGGAAGAACTTGTCAAAAGAATATGACACTGTTGAAAAGAGAAGGGTTTGTGTTATGATATTTTTGTATGGTTCTGTTTTCGATATAGTTTTAAAACGAGTCATGTCTCTGTTTGCAAATAGGAAAGACTACAACACTGCCTTGGAAATCTTTGAGGTTGATGTAGTTTAAACGAGTGATGCCAATGCTTGCAGGTACAGTCGAAACTCAGTACTGCAACCACCCTACAGACTGGCCAAAAGTCCATACAGGGAAACCCATTTAGTACGAGTACGGTTTAAACGAGAGCCTGTGTGTAATGAGTGGTTTCAAAATTCCCGACCACAAGCCTTCTTTTTCCTTGTTAAATAATTCTGCATACAACAAGCTCGCTACAACGAGCAACTTGCATATAACGTACAATTTATTGACTCCCAAAGTCAAGCTTTTATGCAAAAACTACATGGTTAGAACGAGAACGCACTTACAACCACACCGCCATCCCAATGTCAAGCTTTCTTGCACAACTACCTGGCTAGAACGAGAACACACTGACAACAACATCGCCATCTTGACTAACCCCTCGATATGTAAGCGGCATTCTGATTGGCCGATATAACAACTTGGGTGTCTGCAGCGCAAGAAGACGACACTGGACTCACTCTTTGCGCACTGATCTTGTTACAAATCTTCGAAAGCTGTGTTTTGGTGTAGTTTTAATGAGTGATTCCAATGCTTGCAGTTGAAAAGAATTACAAATCTTCAAAAGCTGTGCTTTGGTGTAGTTTTAATGAGTGATGCCAATGCTTGCAGTTGAAGAGAATTACAAATCTTCAAAAGCTGTGTTTTGGTGTAGTTTTAATGAGTGATGCCAATGCTTGCAGTTGAAGAGAATTACAAATCTTTGAAAGCTGTGTTTTGGTGTAGTTTTAGTGAGTGATGCCAATGCTTGCAGTTGAAGAGAATTACAAATCTTCGAAAGCTGTGTTTTGGTGTAGTTTTAGTGAGTGATGCCAATGCTTGCAGTTGAAGAGAATTACAAATCTTCGAAAGCTGTGTTTTGGTGTAGTTTTAATGAGTGATGCCAATGCTTGCAGTTGAAGAGAATTACAAATCTTCGAAAGTTGTGTTTTGGTGTAGTTTTAATGAGTGATTCCAATGCTTGCAGTTGAAGAGAATTACAAATCTTCGAAAGCTGTGTTTTAGTGTAGTTTTAATGAGTGATTCCAATGCTTGCAGTTGAAGAGAATTACAAATCTTCGAAAGCTGTGCTTTGGTGTAGTTTTAATGAGTGATTCCAATGCTTGCAGGTAACAGCAACTACAATTCAGCCTTGGAAGTCCTCTCCAGTGGTGAAATCCGTAGCACCAGGGTCCTAGACTATGAAGTGAAGAGGGATTACCTGATCTGCGTTAAGGTGATGGCTGCTCAACAAGTGAAACGCAGAAAGCGTGAATACCCTCGACATGACATGACAGATACGGACAAAGTCGCGTACGTCATCATCCAGTTGATTGACAACAACGACAACGGGCCCGTGTTTGCAGACAAGGATGTCATGACAGGTGACGTTATAACAAAATACAGTCTGTTGAAAAAAAGGTAGCATAGAAAACGAAAGAAGGAAACTGAACCAGTTTAATGGATTGTTATTTATGCAACTGGGAGTAAAGGCTTGCCGTCTTGCGTTTTTTAAAATTTTTGATGTTCTTATGTTCTTTACAGAGAAGATGAAAGCTGAATAGTTTAACAAAACTGATCACGCTACACATTGTGCATTGCATTTGACACAATTCATACCTCTGCTACGCTTCAATATTGATAATTCAGCATTTTGATTCTCGACTGCTTCACAAATTCAGTGAACTGTGCTTGGTTCTTTTAATGAATAGGACTTCACATTTCATACCGGAACTACACTTCTGAAGACTATGCGTGGCCTGTGTGAGGGGTAACCAGATCGTCTGAGAGAGAGAGAGAGAGTGAGAGAGAGAGCAAGCGAGAGAGAGAGAGCATGCGAGAGAGAGAGAGAGTCGGGCATCAGAACTGTTAGAGGATTAAGGATGTCTGACTTGGGGATGGGCTTATTCTACGCTGTCAGAGGTTTTGCCTTTTATTGAGTGTTAGATTTTCTGTTGAATAGCATTTTAAGGTGACTTCTCACGGCATTAAATCTTTTCAGTCATGTTGGGAACTGGTTTCGGTGTTACCCCTCCACATTTTGTGGCCTTGTTGGCCCTTAACTCTTATAGCACCATGTATTTCGTTACATTCTTGGTTGTCCGTTGCATCTCAAAGTACAAGAAGGGGGGGGGGGGGGGTTAACTATTTTTTCGAGTGCGCATGCGTTGCTTTAACAGAAAAAAATCCACTGACATAAGCTCTGAAAACAGACCATTACACGGCAGGCTACTTGGCAGTGAATGTCTTTGCATTTGATGGGAGTGAAGTGTGATGTACTGGGCGAATGCATTCGCCCATGGTGCTAGAAGAGCTAAATTGTACAGCGATTTTCCAAGGATTGGACTTGAGACTACCATATTTTTCGGACTATAAGCCGCACCCCCAAATTTCACACAAAATTAAGATTTTGTTATTCCATTTTCTTACTATTCTATTAGTCATGTTGTAAGGCGCAGGGGTCTCAGTATGGGGGAAAAAAGTATCGCCTTATTTGTCTGTAAAATATGGTGTTCTGGTGCCTGAGAGAGACTCATAAGACTCAAAACTTTTAATTGCAATGGCCGCCGACCTATCTGCAAGGAGGTCAATGAACAAAATATAGAATCACACACACACACACACACAAGCACGCACGCACTCACACACACACGCGCGCGCGTGCACGCACACATTTATGCCTGAGAGAGAGGGGGGGGGGGGGGGGGGGGGGGGGAGAGAGAGAGAGAGAGAGAGGGAGGGAGAGAAGGAGAGAGAGAGAGAGAACAATGAACACTGAGCAAACTTTATTTGACAAGGATAAAGATTTTAGGCGAAGCCTATTCTTCCCATCTGAGGGAGAGGGAAGCAATCCTTCAGAAAGAACCGTTATTTATCTATATGTCTGTCTGTCGTCCGTTTCCTCGCAGTGCTGGAGACGGTGCCCCCGGATGAAATGGTGATCCAAGTGGTAGCCAACGATGCGGACGGGCCCGGCAACAACCGGGTCATCTACGCCATCCGGAGCATCCTGTTCCACCGGGCCGACGGCCTCGACCCCATCAGCATGAACGGCGCCTTCACCGTCAACCCGGACAACGGCGTGGTCAGGGCCACCCTGCCGTCCTACCAGGGCTACGCCCAAGGGTACTTCGTCGTGGAGATCGTGGCCTACGATTTCAAGAACCGCGCGTTCAGCGACAGCGTTTTCGTCACGGTGAGTTTCTGCGTAGATATTTTTTATTCCCCCACCCCCACTCCCCTAGTGTGCGGCTGGGTGTTCTCGGACTAGCCAGGGGTGCTCAGTCGAGCACGCCCTCTTATCTGTCTAGGTTTATTTTCGCTTTTGTTTTTCCTGCGCTGCATAATTCTTTGAATCCCAGTACATGTCAGTAATTGCCGGTTACGGCAGGTGGACATTGGCAGAAGAAGAAGAAGAAGGAAAGTTGGGATTTGTAGTGTAATGATGCTATTAATAAAATAAAAAAATCATAGTGCCGTGGAACCTCCCTTATAAAGACCTTTAAAAAATCATCCAAAATGAGGTCTTATAAGGGAGGGGTTTTATAAGGGAGGTAATTTTAATACTTACAACACAAAGAAGGGCAATGTCTCAGAGAAGTAGGTCTTATGTGGGAGGGAGTCTTATAATGGGAGGTCTTGTAAGGGAAGTTCGACAGTACTACCATTTCTAATTCTACAACTACTGATAATCTGTAAAATCTTTTGAACCGATTTGAAATAATTACTTTCTTTTTTGAAACTCAGATGACCACCCAAAAAATTTGGATGACCACCAAAAAGATGTTTTGACAGTGTCTTCATTTTCAATCATGGGAATTTTACTTGTATTCCATTTCTCACTTCTTCTACTGCCAGTACCCTGTTTGGGAACATTGCCCTAGACAGTGGATGGCGTGGTGTAAAAGTTGAATTGTGTGTGTGTTTCTGTGTGCATATGGTAGTGAATCAGAAGAGTCAGGTTTTGAAGGTGTTTTCATTTTCAATTTATGCTACTGCTCCACGGATTTCTTCTTCTGCTGCCCTATTTGAGAACATTGTCATAGAAAGTGAATGGCGCGGTGTTAAAGTTGAATTGTGTGTGTGTGTGTTGTTTTTGTGGGCAGATGGTGGTGTATCAGAAGAGTCAGATACTGAAGGTGGTACTGGACAAAACCCCGGAGCAAGGGCAGGAAGCGGCTGAAGATCTGATAAAGTAAGAATCCAACAAGATTCTTTAACATTCTCTGATTACCCAATGCACACATGAAGGGAATGAAAGCATGCCCATGCACACACACACACACACACACACACACACACACACACACACACACACACACACACACACACACACACACACACACACACACACACACACAGAGTGACACACACAGAGTGACACATGCACACACACACACACACACACACACACACACACACACACACACACACACACACACACACACACACACACACAGAGTGACACACACACACACACACACAGAGTGACACACACACACACACACACACACACACACACACACACACACACACACACACACAGAGAGAGTGACACATGCACACACACACACACACACACACACACACACACACACACACACACACACACACACACACAGAGTGACACACACACACACAGAGTGACACACACACACACACAGAGTGACACACGCACACACACACACACACACACACACACACACACACACACACACACACAGAGTGACACACACACACACAGAGAGTGACACATGCACACACACACACACACACACACACACACACACACACACACACACACACACACACACACACAGAGTGACACACACACACACACACACACAGAGTGACACACGCACACACACACACACACACACACACACACACACACACACACAGAGTGACACACACACACACAGAGTGACACACGCGCACACACACACACACACACACATGCACATACAATTTACGTGCCACACACACGAATACAAGACCAGGGATGCATCTAGAGTGCGGCATTGCCGCAAAATTGTTGATGTTCCCGCAGAAATAAAAATATGCTGCAGGAAAATCCCAAATTTTGTGAAATCCTGCAAACGAAAAAATCGTTTGAAAATAACTTGTTCGGCACTAGGCCTAGATTGCGTGGCTGCATGGGCTTTGCCGAGTCTGCATTTCCTTTCGACAGTAAAGAACGAGCATTTTGATTGGGCCTTAAAAATAGCATAGCCAATCAACGGCTTTCTCTTTCATTTACTATTTCCGGGCGCAGTGTAAGCGAGCCCGCTCAAAAATGGCATCGCTTCTGGATTATTTTACTGTGACTTCTAAAAAGAAAGAAAACAGTGCGACTGTGGTAGCAAAACATTGATCAACAACCTTCTTGTTCCTCATCAGCAGTTAGTGATGACAATGGGGAAAGTTCATCGAATGACGAAGCATCGGATCAGGACTGTGATGTCACCAACGATCCCATTGCTAGTAGTGTCGCTCCACCACCTTTCAAAAAGCGAAAGCATGAGTTCATGGAAAGTTGGAAAAAAAGCAGACCTTGGCTAGAATTTGACAGCGAATCAAAAGCAATGTTTTATGACTGGTGCTTACAAAGCAAAAAGAACAATGGGTTCACCACAGGTTGTAAAAATTTCCACACTACATCCCTTGATCTGGCATTGATTTACCCCCGCCCCCCTAACTATTTCCAGATCCCCCAAATTTCCACACAGTTTAGACATTTCTAGATGCATCCCTGCAAGACTGAATATTCTTTCTTTCCTTTTTTGTTTTTGCCGTAAGTACAGAACACTTTTAATAATGTTGAACACAATTTAAAATCATTTTTACACTGTTATCGTGGCAGCATTCTTGGTTTAGGCGAAAAGCCCACATATGCTGTGTCAGAAAGGCAGATAGTTTGGGCAGCTAGTGATAAAGAGAAGAATGCCGTTCTGCTTTGCTTTGCATGAGTGCTAAAATAACGAGTGGCTACAAAGAATTGAAAATGGTCTGGTGTGCAGGGATCTCAATGATGAGGGGGAGGACGAAGGAACCAGTTTTTACCTGATCAGTGCTTCGGAGCACAGGAAAGGCTCTACAATTGTGGCTACACAGTAAGTGGTTGTCTATCAGATGTAGCAAACTCGATGAGTCGATCCTGAGTCAAGCGTTTAAGGGGAAGGGTCGGGATAGGGGATGAAAAGAAAATGAACAATAAGATAAGGAACGTTTGTGGAATAAACGGGAACTTGTTTGTAGATGATCAAGGTTTGATACACAGTGAATGTAGCTAGAAAAATCTAAAGAATTTTGATTGTTTCCGTGTGGGTGCAACTTTTCCTGGTATACAAGGATTTCCTGTTTTTGAATTTTACCGGAATAGGAAGTTCCTTTTTTTTAGATTTGTCAAACAAGATCTTTGTGTGTCTACTGTATTTTTCAAGCACTTTAAGATAAGCATTTGTATAAATTGTGGAAAAAGCAGACTAAAATACCTTCATAAATCAAGTTTTGCTTCAGCTGCAGGGGGACATTACCCCTGGACCCTGGCCTTTTAGGGTTTTTTCATTTTGTGTAGTTGCACCCATGTTTAAGGAGTTGGGCGGAAGATAGAGGGGTGTGATGTGAATGTGGGCGTGTGTGAGCAAACGTGTGATTTATGATGTGTGTGTGTGTGCGAATCTTTGTGTGTGTGTGTGCGCATACACGATCGTGTGTGTGTGTGTATAATTATGTGTGTGTGCACACGTTCTTGTGTGTATGTGCACGTGCAGCTCATGCGTGCGGTATGTGCATGTGTGCATGTGCATGTGATACACAAACTTTACAACACGGTTGTTCTTCTGTGTTCTCAGGACGGACGTGTGTTTCGTGGTGGTGGAAAACATGCGTCCTGCCAGTGCCAGCACCGGCTTGAGGTTGGTGGACTCTGGCAAGTACAGACCGGTGCTGAGAGACTACCAGATAGTGGACAGAGGGGTAAGTGAAGGCGTCCGTGTGTGCGCACGTTGTTGATTTAGTCGTTATGTCGTTATTTAGTCGTGGTGTGGAGTGGCACAGTGGTAGCGCGTTCGCCTCGTGTCAAGTAAACCGGAGTTCAACCCTGGGTGGGTACAGGGGATTTTTCCTCTCACTTTACACTAGACCTTACGGTCTGAACGTGGAGTCTTTCGGATGAGATGATAAACCGAGGTCCTGTGTGCCCATGCACTTAGCACATGTTAAACCCAGTGGCAAAGAAAAAGTTGTCATTTGATCCAAATTGCTTTTAGAAGTCAATCACTTGTCTCTGGATAAATTCTTTTTCTCAAATTATTTATCCCAATTTATGGATTATATGTATGTGCATGATTATATTGTTCTAGTCTACATTTATTTATTAATAAAAAGTATTGATACGGGCAGAGAGGCCTAATCAATAAAAACTTCAGACCTCTCTCTCTCTCTCTCTCTCTCTCTCTCTCTCTCTCTCTCTCTCTCTCTCTCTCTCTCTCTCCGCCATTAACCCAGGGAGGTGGCAGTGGTTAAGATGTTCACCTGCCAATTTCAATGCGTGAGTGACCCGGTCTTGAATCCCGGCCTTGCCCTTTCTTTTCTAGTTTGACGGGAAAATTGAACTGAACGTCGAGTCCTTCGGATGGGGACTTAAAGCAAGTCTGACCTGTGTGCTTATGCACGTGTATAATCCCACAGCAGTTTAAAGTCAGTAAGAGTAGGGAAAAATCCCGCTGCCTGGTATGACTAAATTGGAATTGTTCGGAAATAATTAAGGGGAGTAATTTCATGGTGTGTGGGAGTGGTCTTGCCTAATTCAATCGGTCAAACAGGGGAAGTCACTCTGCCATCATCTCTCGTAGCCTTTCGACTCGTGTGTTTGAGCAGCCACACAGCACTTAGAACACTGTGCATCATTCTAAAAATGTATGTCATTTATATTTTTACGTCACATTTTGCAAGTTTTATCAGTTTGTGGCTACTGGCCACCCCTAATTTTTCTAAAAAAAAATGTTTGCAAGTCGCTGACTCGCATCCTGTGGTTTCAAGCTTCGACGCCATTGTTGCATTGTTGTTATGGCATTTGACCAAGTAATGGAGGTAAGCTACTTTAATTTTCACGAAGTGCTCTCCCCTACTTTTTTTCTCCGAAAATCGTCTATTGATAGCTAGGTTTCCCAAGTCTGCTCCCTCTCCTCACAAAAGGTGGTGCTGCACTTGCAGTGACATGCTCTCCAGATGGGAACAGTCCCAAATACCCAAAACCTGAAGGACAAAATGAACAGATGATGAAAATGGGCAAGGTAAACGTGCAAGTGTATCATTTTAGACTAGGACTTCCGGAAAGCCGAGGACACAGTTGCTGTTGTGAAGGGCTGGGCTACAATTTGTCTATAAATAGTGGGGATGCCTTTTGGGCAAGGTAAGGCCTTAGTGTCTGTTGGAGCCGCCGTGGCTGAGTGGTTAGAGTCACTGAATCAATACGACAGATTTGCGAGTGTGCAGGTTCGAATCCAGTTCAGTCAGCAGTGGTCTGTCCTTGAGAAAGACCAGGGATGGGAATTGTCTGCCAAACAGCACATTTCTGCCAAAATGATATTGCTTTTCCGCTTAAAAAAAAATCTGTCCTCCGAAAAAACAACCACCAACAACTGAATTTAGCTAAATATTCTAATGCTGTTTTAGGGCTTCAATTATCAAAAAAAGCTTCAGCGTTACCCCCTGGAACACTTCTAGGGGCCTTCTGCGGCCCCCAGACCTCTGCTTTTGAGCTTTATTTTACTTTTCCAATTGATGATATTCGGAAATAACTCTTCCTGGCTTATTTGGCGTTGGTAAGAGTGATCTCCATCGAAGTTCATAACACTTTTTAACATTTCCTTTCCTTCATATTTTTACTTGCACACACAGACACTTCTTAAGTCAAGTCAAGTCAAGTCAAAATCATCTTTATTGAGGGTTAAAGAATAAGCTTAGAAAGCTTTCTTACTTGCAGTGTGTGTGTGTGTGTGTGTGTGTGCGTGCGTGCGCATGCGCACGTGTGTGTGTGTGTGTGTGTGTGTGTGTGTGTCCGTGAATGTATGCAAAATTATGCGTTGCACTCACAGACTTGTGTTTGTGTGTGCACGCATGCACACGCACACGCTCACGCTCACGCACACACTAACACACACACACACACACCACAAAACACAGCACAAACCTCTTATTCAATCTTCCTCTTATTCAAGTTATTCAAGATTGAGAGAGAGAGAGGGAGAGAGAGAGAGATAAAGACACACACAACACACACACAACACACACACACACACACACACACAAGCACACATGTATGCACACATGCATGCTCACACACACACACACAACACACACACACTCTCTCTCTCACACACACACACACACACACACACACACCACAAAACAGCACAAACCTCTTATTCAAATAAATCTTCCTCTTATTCAAGTTATTCAAGATTGAGAGAGAGAGAGAGAGAAAATCTTGCAAATCGCTACTTTTTACATGTTTATCACCATCCGTCTCCATTCTCCTGCCATATTTAGTGTTAACAAGTCCAAGGAAGATCACTTTGCCTGATTTGATTTACGCAGTAGGTCTATTCCCATGCCTGAAGACATTCTCCTGTTTCCTCATCCGGGAGTATGGGTACCTAACATCAGTTGGGGAAAAAGTCTTTCGGATTTAAAATAAAAGGATGTCTCATGTGCGAATGCATGCACAAGACTTTAAAACCCACTCCACTATTCGGTATGAGTAGGCCGTGTATCCCCTGGGCCGTGGCTGCCCACGTGGCGGGGTAATCAAAAGCGGTCACACATGCAATGTTCTCATCCCTAGCTGATGCAGTTGTGCCATGGTGTTCAAGTACTTCGGCTGTTCGGGTGAGCCCTGGAGTCTTTTAGCCAGGGTACAACAACAAACAGTATGCCGTTTGTGCCGGTGGGATGGGCGACACAAATTGACACAGCAAGCAACCTGTGCCCCAATTGTATTCTAAAGGGACCGACACACACACCATTTCCATCCAACTGCAATCCGATTTTGTGACGATGTCTGTGAGGCATGTTTCATGTGAAATACTTCTGTCTTTAAATGATTCAGTTATTTCCGTTCACTATGCTCATCATGTAGACCCTCATTGCACGAATCTCATAATGTGCCTGATGCAAAAAATAGAGATATTTCATCAGATTCGTGTACGGGGGTACAAATTTAGTGAACGAAACTATTATTAGGTACAATGTATTAGGTACTTTATAGTCACAGAGGCGTCTCTGTGAAATTCGGTTTGCTCCCACCTGGAGAGCGCGTCGCAGCCAGAAGCGTGCCGCCCAATTTTTTGTATAAAAATTTTGTGGGGGTTTTTGCATGCGATTTTTGTGTGACTAATGAGGAAGGAAGGGGGGAGGGGGAGTAAATTTTGACCAAATGACATCTTTTTCATTGCCACTGGGTTTAACGTATGCTAAGTGCATGGGCACCTGGGACCTCGGTTTATCGTCTCATCCGAAAGGCCTAGTGCAAAGTGAGAGGAAAAATCCCCTGTACCCAGGTTCAAATGCGGGTTTACTTGACACGAGGCGAACGCGCTACCACTGTGCCACTCTACACCATGGGATTCATTAGAAAAGTAGTGTTTTCATGAGAATCATGCCTCACAAATGTTACACAGTTGGGGGCGCAGTTTGGATTGAGTCGTACGCAGCATGGTGGCCCCTTGGATCAGAGACTATAGGCGTGGAGCAGGATAAACATCCCCAATCAGATGAAGAAGAATTCCTCCGGGGGGGGGGTCTTTTGTATAAATAATTCCCCCACCTTCTGGAAGTTCTGTGCTTGTAGCTTCCTCTAATCTGTCACTCTCTTTGACTCTACCTTTTCCCTTTGCTTACTGTCATCTACTATCTTTCTGCCTTACCGTTCTATTCTCCTGCCTTTTTTTCATGAAACTCTTTCAAAAACGTTTCCTCCAGCCGGAGTCGGACTTGCTGGGCCTAACTATTTCTCAGTTAGGCGCATAATGGCAGCACGACGCATCTGCGCTCATAATTGACAGGAAGCTGTCTGAGCGATCGAGGAAGAAGAAGAAGAAGATGAAGAAGAAGAAGAAGAAAGTCTTGTCTGAACGTGTGCGTACCTGTGTGTGTGTGTGTTCCCAGATCTGCTACTCCCTGCTGTCCACCAAGGAGAAGGTGAAGTGGCGCGACCTGTGGTGGGTGCTGGTGGCGGTGGCCATCTTCCTCTTTGTCTGCACCCTCATCCTGCTCATCACCATCTGCATCCTCTATGACCGCTACAAGAGCTACATGGACACCCAGAGGACTTGTCAGTGCTCTTCTTAGTAGTACATGTAGTAGTACAGACAAACCCCTATTTTATGACCCTCTGTTAAGCGACCACCTCTCATTTGAGACCGGATTTGTTGGCACGGATGCATTTTACTATGTAAACGACCTCTCTTAAACGACTTCCTCTAAAACGTGACTTACGACCGCCATTTTGTTGGTTTTTACGACCGTTGCTGTCGTCTGCATAGACTTCGAGCAAAGGGAAACAACCACGGTCAAGGGCCTGAAAGCGGAGTTGCTTCCCTTGTTGTAGAAAAGATGGCGGAAAGCGTAGGAAAAGCACGAAAACCACTGACTTTGAAAAAGAAAACCACTGACTTTGGACGAGAGTGGAGGTGATTAACAGAAGTCGGCGAAGTGAAACTGTAATACATCGATTGCACAATCCTATGGAGTTGAAAAGACCCAAATCCAGTTTTAATATGTCATTGTATGTGTGCATGAAGAAGAGAGTATGAACTGTGCTGAACGTTTTCTTTCTATGGCTGCCAGTGAAAACCTCCGTCATACGACCCCTCCAATTTACGACCGATTTTTCCAGACATTTTGGAAGTCTTAAAATAGAGGTTTGTCTGTAGTAGTAGTAAGTAGGGACAAAACAAGCCGTGAAGCTTTTTAGGAGTCCCATCATTTTAAGCATTGGCAGGTATTGTTTTGGTCAAGGTTTCATATGGTTAAAAAAAATTCCTATGAAAATAAATTAATCAAAGCTTCTAAATATACTAACAAATTTGGAAAATTCATCAAGACGATTTTTGAAGATGTTAGTATTTGGTGCACATTTTAACTCAAAAGGAAATTCTTTCCACATGTTAGCAACTCTGTTACTGAAAAAAAATTGTTCCTACCATTTCAGTTGTTGTTTTCTTTCTCCATGTGTCCCTATTACTGTCTTCTCCTCCTCAACATTCATCTTTCTCGCTCTTTTTCTTCGCTTGCACGTTAATGTACAGAATGATTCGTTTATTTAGTATTGATATTCTTGCTGTTGTTGATGCTTCTTGATTCATTTTTTTTTCACTTCTTATTTTCTTGTTTCATTTTTTGTGTGTGTTTGGGGTCACAGGGCTGAGTGTAAAAAAATAAAAAATGTATGCTTATCTCATTACCTTGTATAATTGAAATTTCGGGGGGGGTTTTGTTCGTTTGTTTGTTCGTTCTTCACAAAATGGCTGTAGTGAAGAGAATGTGTGGGAACGTGAGAAATTAGAGACAAGTTAAGACTCGATGGCTTGGAGTCAAAACGGACTATCTTTAGATAATCCATTGACGCATTATTGGATTTATTACAAAAACTAATAACTTGTATCAAACAATGACTGCAGAAATATAAAAAGGGGGTTTTGTTTTTCATATTTCAGCAGTCTTGTACAATTTATTAGTTTTCGTAATAAGTTCAATAATATGTCAACGGACTATCTAAAGATAGTCCGTTTTGACTCCAAGCCATCGATTAGTGTTCTGCATGCCGTTGTTGTAAAGAGATTACAAAAAATAATAGGCTGGGGAGGAGAGAAACGCATGAAAGTTGGGTTTGACGTCCGCTTGGGCACCGCCATGTGGGATGAAATCATCAACCAGCCATCATTCACAAAGTTAACGAAAGTGGGAGGAGAGAAACGGAGAATAATAAAGTGTGTGTGTACCGTAAGTGTTCTGCATGCCGGCTAGAGAGAACTTTGTAGGGGGTAGGGTGATAAAAATTGTGCTTGTGGCTTGGTGGGAGAAGAATGAAAGGCTGCTCTCATGTTGGTAGGGCAGGTAGGGGTTAGTGCGACTCTGGGTCCCATTAGAACCTTTGGGTGTTTCTTTCTCATCTCCAACTTTAGATAGGGGTAAGAGAATGAAATGTGCTGTTGGGTGGGAGAGGATTGAAGAAAGAGAAGGGTGTGTGTGTGTGTAAAAGATAGAGAGTGTGTGTATGTGATTGTGTGTGTGTGTTTCAGTGTTGCACCAAGGATGGAAAAGTGATGGGACAAACTGTCCTGAAACATAAAAAGTCAACAGGACAAAATATCCTGGCTGTTGCTTAACCCCTTGACTGCCAGAGAAAATTAAAGAAAAAAAATAATTGTACAAATCATGACATGAAAAAGACAACTGATAGAGCCAATCTGGCAAAAATGGTCTGGGGATATAACTCTCTTGACTGTGTTAGAGCAACACCAAAATATCAGGGTTATTCCTCTTCATCTAATGACATCACCAGTGATGTCATCAGGTCAGTACATAATACGTTGGTGGCAGTCAAGGGGTTAAAACAATAGGATAAAATCTGCCGGTGTCCATTTTGATAAGACACTTGTCCTGGCATGGAGGAACACAATAGGACATTCTCAGTTTTAATAGTACTATGTCCTATGACGTGGGCTACATGACATCACTGGTGTGTGTGTGTGTTTATTCATGTGCATACATGCTTGCACTTGTGTGATTTCAGATTTGGAGCCTCAATGAGAACGCACAGATTGTATGGGACAACAGTTACCCTCTTCCATTCACGTGATCATCATCTGCTGGCTGTTTATATTCCGCATTTGCATTCATCTGAGTAGTTAAGGCAGATAGCCACAAAGACATGTATGTTGCAAATTCTGTCTCAGATGATCACAGTACAATTGTGGTGACAACTTTCTTATTATTCAAAAGAATCATTCAAACAAACAAACAAAGTGTTAGATCTGGCTTTCTTGGATTTTCTTGTTTAGTTTCTGAATTTTGAAAGATTTTCTTTCGTTTTGTTTGTTTAAAATTCCAGCATGTATGCTGTTTAGCTGCTTTAAAATTTCAGCATAAATGTTGGTTTGGCTGATTTATTAAAATTGTATGTAAAGTTGTGAGAGCAAAGTTCAGTTCTTGTTCATGAACAGCTTTTGCCAAAGTTTGTTTGAACTGGGATTAGCCTTGTTTGAATTGTAAGCAAACAAACAAGCAAACTTCTTCTGTAATTTTGTTCACATGTCTGTGTAGACCTAAGACATACATCTTCACATTTTTACAACCAAACGTTTTGGTTTCTGTAAGGACATTGCTTTCCTATGCTTTAAATATCAAAGTTGCTTTCGTCAGTAATCAAAATGACATTCTGAATGTTTGTCTTATCTTGACCATTTCAAAAACATTATTTGTTATTTTATATGGAAAGCTGCTCGATTTAGCTCTTCTGGTACCTTGGGCGAATAGTACATCACACTTCACTCCCACCAAATGCAAAGACATTCACTGCCAAGTGGCCCACCATGTGTTTGTCTATTTTCAGAGCTTATGTCAGTGATTTTTCTGTTAAAGCAACGTATGCACATTCAGAAAAGTACTAACTTACTCCCCTCTTGTCGGTTCAGATGCAACGGACAACCAAGAACATAGAACAAATACATGGCACTAGAAGAGGTCAACTCTGGGTTGTTTTCTACACAAACCATAGCTGCTTGCCTTTAAAAATATCAAAACAACATTTTTTTTGTTCCATATATTTTTTTAATTGTTATACTTTTGTATAAGAATGATCATATAAACAGCAAGAAGTTTTGTCAAAATGTGTATTGGCTTTACTTTGAGAAGATTTATTTACTTTCATGAATATCTTGCCTGAATAAAAATTAGAGTTTAACGTCCTCTCGACCTGGTAAGGCACATATGGGACATAGAATATCTTGCCTATATTTGTTTTCTTTTTATATAGAGGTACCTGTATTTGATCTGCATTCCAGCAATTTAGTTATAAACATTCATATTGGTGTTTTTTTAAATACTTTTTTTTTTTACTGAGATTCAGATTTAAGATATATTTCCAGATCTGGTGAAACAGAATCCATATCCAATGTAAATAACGTAGCGTAGAAGTAGAAATTACTGTTGGGTGAATGTGATATGTCCTGTCTGTCTGCCATATTTTAGAAACTACATTTCCTAATATTGTGTTAAAATAGAATTTGTTTTTCAAGAACAGATAAAAATGTGGAGCCCCAATTTAAATGTTCTGTAGACACTTAAAGTTTGCCATAAAAAAAATTGTGTTGAGTAGCATTTGAAATGATGACTAAATATCACAGAACGGATAAATGTAATATTTAACGAACTTGATAATATTTGCTGCGTTTGGATGTTGAATCGGCAAACTTGAACCTCTCGGTGGTAGAATAATGTAAAATTGATGTGCAGAGTTGATCAAATAAACTCTTTTTTTTTGCTGTCCCATCTTCTGGGCTGTACAGTGGCGTTGCTCCCACGCCGCTCGTTCCGAATCCCAATTTGCAGCTACACCCGGGTTTGTTCAAGTCGCAGAAACCGAGACCAGCCGTTAAACTCTTGATGTACTACATTTGGATAAGAAACATCATTTGAATATATTTTAAATCACAAATAAGATTATATTGGTGCTGCAAGATTATTGTACAAGGGAGCCAGTGATTGTCTCTTATTATTATATATGTCTGTGGTCTCAAATTTGTTATTATTTTTTTCTTATGATTGGCGGTTATTGTATGTTTTTGTTGTTGTAAAGTTGGTGTGTTTGTGATGAAGTTTTGATGATATAGCTGGGAGGATATTGTATTCATGCTTGAATTGGGGTTCTTTTTTTAAGAAAAAGAAGCTACATGTATATATAAAATAAGCGGACACTGTACTTAAAGCCATCTCTTTTATTTAATTTTGTGCTAGCAATAATTAGTAAATAATAACTTGTTGCCAATACATCAAAACATTTCTCCACTCTTTTTCATTTAGATTTTTGTGTGGTCCTCATTATTGATGAAGATATTGTACATGTATACTTCTAAAATTATTTTATTGGCTATTCTTCAGGTCATTGAAACATATATAACATGTGTTTGTAGTTGTATATTATTTATACCTTAGAAAATTCGCCAATCTTGTCCCTTATTTTCCATTCATTATTTTTGCTTATTCTAAGTGATCAACCTTTTGTTTTCCATTTTCTGTTGGGTTTTTTTGTGGGTGGTTGTTGATGTGTGTGTGTGTGTGTGTGTGTGTGTGTGTGTGTGTGTGTGTGTGCATGCATGGAGGCAGTGTGTGTGTGTGCATGCATGCATGGAGGCGGTGTGTGTGTGTGTGTGCATGCGGGTGCGTGTGTGTGTTTGTGTGTGTTTTGCCATTACCAATCCTGCTTTAGGGGAGAATAAAGACAAGTATTTCCTAGCAAAGACAGTTTTTGGATAAATGAGCAAAAGCAGCCCCCCAAAGGAACAAATAAAGTGATGATAAACACCTATATACCGATCTTCAAGTAGCGCTAAAGAGGCCTGGAAGCGTGTGATATAAAACAATGTCTTGACATATCATATGCGTATATTAACCCATAGGCTTAGTGTAAATGTGTGTAAGAATACACCGTTGCTATTAGAAACTTGGCGTCACAGTTATTTATCTTGACATATCATTCTCACACATCAAGGTACACTCGCATGCGACTATCTGCAGTACTCAAGCCATATTTTCTTTATTTGCATCAAGTGATGTTTAGTAAAGCAAAAAGCCCAAACATACTCCTAACCCTATGCCTTAACCCGATAAATGCGAAAGGTTGTTTCTGATGAACATTTTACATTGAAAAAAAATTGTGAAGAGTAATTTTTAGTGAAATTGCAAATGATAAAAATAGCGGCTAGCAACCACATACTCAAGTTAGTGTCACTGCAAATAGCGCCTTCTGAGCAGGACACCAAAAAACGTCATCTTAGTGAACCTATGCAATCACTGAAATTACGTCATCATTGAAAGTTCGTCATTGGCGAAATGACAATAACTATGGCCTGTGATTGCAGTGTAAAAATAATATGTCATTGTAAAGGCTATTTTTTTAATACAGCAAATTCCAGTAGGTTCATGTTTCGATTAATAATCAGTTTCCTTTCATAATGTATCAATGTGCAAGATCAAAATAGCTCACGACTTTCTAACTTGGAGAACTATATTATTTGTGGATGAGTGGGATTTTCTTGCTACGGTGAAGTGGTTAGTATTATTTTAGATCTGCATGCATAGCGTCTCGTCGTGTTTGATTATCATCTGAAAGAGGTAAAATATCGGTATATATCCGTTATTAGGATTTGCGAGTGAGATATTGCTTTTATCCTATCTCTTATGGCTTGCTGTTTATCACACACGGTCTCCGACCTCGTGTGATAAACAGCAAGCCACTTGAGATAGGATAAAAGCAATATCACACTCGCAAATCCTAATAACTGATATTAGCACCTTTCACTTTTATCACCACAAAATGATGGCAAATTATTTTCTAAGGCTGCATAATTGCTCAATTGATATTGCTTCCTGTGACATTGTTAAGACAAAGAACATTGATCTTTAACTGACAAGAATAAATGACTAGACAAAAATTAAAAGTCATTCAAAGAAACCTGAGTCATCAGTTTAGAATCAAGTACACAAAGCATTCATAAAAGAAATTTGTTTCAAAGCAATGGAAACTGGTCATTGACAATGCAATTTGCTTCTTAAATGCTTGAAGTTTTGTGACCATTAAGCATACCAGTCCCCCACCCCCACCTGAATGAAATAGACTGCTCTGTTAAATGTGTCTTCTTGTCTGTCTGTATCACAACATAATTTGTGACAGTGCATGGGGAAACCTGACATAATGGAATTTTGGCATACATTGAGATTTAAATTTTTCATGATGGTGTGTGTGTGTGTGTGTGTGTGTGTGTGTGTGTGTGTAGGAGCAAAGATTCCTTGGTAATACATGGAAAACTGAATTGAGTTATTTTGTCTAGTTTTTATTTTATTAATTATTTGAAATTTGGCATTCAAAATAGATCATTTGCAGAAATTGGGCATAGAAGATATAGCTTTGCCTCTTTGTTTCTACTGACTTGATTTAGAAAATGATCAAATGAACAAAGAAATCATTCAAAACTGTCTTTCATGTTGTGGATAGTGGTAGAACACATACAAATAGAGATAAATATGCCCTAAAAAGAAAATTGATATTTTGGGGGTTGTTGACTATTTTTGGCTTTTACTAAAAACATTCTGAGCGACTTATGTAGGTTTTTTCCCATGCACCATCACATATTATTCCATGTTTCCTTTTTTTGTTTTTTTGTTTTTGTTTGTTTGTTTAGCTCATCACATTCCTTGCCAATGCTTTTCAGGATAAGTGCCTGCCAGTGCCATGGCTACCTTCTGTGTAATTATGTTTAGAAGATTATTATTGTTATTGTTATTATTATCATAGTACTGTAGAAAGCTATACTGTTTTATACACACCATGTTGCTTGTGAAATAAAAAGATATTTCTTATATGTGCTTGTTTTGTGTTATTTATTTATTTTTTTAAATAATTTCTCTCTCCTGGCTCAAAGGAAGGTATGTTTGAAAAGACATGAAATCTGTTACTGGTGTAGCAGACCAGAATTTACACCATCTGAATTATACCAGGATATAAAATGGGCTAGGCCAGAATATATACACATGAGTATTATAATAATAATAATATTATGGCTTAGACTAAAATAATGATACACACCTGACCCCAAATATACCCCTGGGGTGGGGGTGGGGGTGTATAATCTAGCCTGGGCCACTTTCTTACCCAAGGCAAAGACTATAGGGGAAGACAAGCATCCGGTCTCTTTTCCCTATAAAATGAGTAGTGAGGACAGAAACACTGGTTATGTCCCTTTTAAACGTGACACATTTACACGTCGATAGGCCAGTTGAATTCTCCGTTCAAATTCCAGTCCGAGTTTTTGGATAGCCGCCGCTGTGAATGGTGTATAACTACCCCACTAACAATAACTATCAGCCCGGTTCGCTGTAACTCTTAAGTAGTCCATCTTACCCTTTTAGAATCTTTGCCCAAGGTATGCTTTGGGTGTGTGTATGGCTTTCTACACGAGTGTGTATATATGTATGTATATTAAGTTTGTATGTTTGGGTTTGTATTTGTGTACATGTACAAATGACTGTGTTTAACTTTAATATGTGTGTGTTTGTGTGTGTATGCACGCCTGTAGCATGTATGAGTAGGTTTGTATATGTGTGTGTTGTTTTCTGCGTATGCATTTGTACACATATCAAAGCATGCATACAGACACACATACACACATGCGTACGAGCAGACACTGCACTGCTGCTGAATCACCTTGGTGGAGTTCAGTGGAGCCTGTTCTGAACTGACATACACAGGACACCACCTAGTAAGCCCGCTACTGACAACGATGTCTTAGTCGCGGACCCAGTGTGAGTGAGGTCCTCCTCCGAAGGCACCACCAAGACCGTCCACCAACAGCTCCCCAAATATACTGATCCCCATGACCTTGACCCGAACGCACCAAGGACATAGACTAGATTGGAAATCGAAACCATGAGAGCAGGGCATGCAACGCCACAAAATTAGAGACATTTTTTTTTTTTTGATGATTGATGGAAATGAGACTGATGACGATGATGCTATGGAGTTCCGTATCAGTCTGAGACTACGTGACAGGGCTGTACTCTATGCTTCCTTTCATAATGATATTAATGCCAAGAACTACAGACACCTACAGTGTTGGTCTTGAAATTAGAGCAACTCTCTCAGAATCGCATCCGTTAATTAAGAGGATGAAGTTCGACTGGATGGTTTTACCCAACAATAAACAACCTTTTATGTACGTGTATAAAGGCTGAATGTTTTCCTTACATGTCATAAATGTTCATAGTTCTGTATAATATGTTTTCTCTTGATAGGATTGATAGATTTTTAACTGTTTTTAAAAGTTGATTTTTTTAATAACGTATATGGATATTTTAGCGATCATTCTCTCCCCCCTCCCTGTCATCCCCCCAAATTGTCATATTTTATGGAAACAATTTTTACACTTTAAGCGCTGGTCCCCAGATAGGCAGCGCGTTGCAGGGACCTAAAGCCTCATGCATCATCATCATCATCATCATGGGTGGTTTCAGTCTTGAGTTTGTCAGTCTTCCCATGGTCTTCCCACTGAGCCCGTAGCCACTCACTCTTGGTAGGAGTCGTTCAGGACCGAAACCCCCCCACCCTTACCTCTGATGGGATTCGATCCCGAGACCTCCCAGCCTGTAGGCCTAGTCCACGGCGGCTGGTACTTTGTGGAAAATTAGTTTTGATAGAGTAAATAAAAAGACCTATATCTGACTGAATACTCTGGGAATTGAGAATTATTCTTTGTAAAGTCGCACGCGCATACACACGCACACACACACGCACACACTATAAGCACTCTACCTGAATAGATTACGAAGGGGGACAATTTGTTGTAACGACCGTTATACACTGTGTAACGACCGCTACGAATTTAGAATTGTAAGCCCTTTAAACGTAATAATTATAATGGTAAGAAGATAGAATACTATTCGTTTTATTCATTCATTCTCTGTCTGTCTGTCTCTCTCTTTCTCTCTGTCTTACAGATACACGGACGCATGTATGCACGCATTTACGCGCACACCACACACATACATTCATGGAATCACTTTTCGTTTAAAAACACGTAAGGAACGAACTTTTGCGACCCTATAGTACATCATGCGGCGGTACTACAGCCGATGAGGTTTAACCGAGGCGTGGTTACCGCTACACCTATCTATATTGTTAAAAACTCGGGACTTTACTGGTGTTGCACTGCCTCTGGGCATTGCAGCCAGTATTGTTCCCACATCTTTGTATTTACAAATGTCCCATATGTGTCTATGACCGAGAGGACGTAAAACATCATTTTCACCACTTTTGCGACCCTGTGTGTGCGTGTGTGTGTGTGAGAGAGAGAGGGAGAGAGAGAGGAGATGGGAGGACGATCATGATTTCCCGAGATCTGTTACATTTCAAAATAATCAGACTCAGTAATTTTCTTTAAAACATTTCTTTTACAACTTAAACTGGATTGTTTTAAGAGCCACAGACATATTTCGATAAAATGTTGTAAGATGGGGAAGACGGGGTAAAAAGCGCATGGACGGGTAAGAAGCCCACCCCAATTATCTCATGAAATGAAGCAAATTTGGGCGGGTAAGAAGCCCACCCCAATTATCTCATGAAATGAAGCAAATTTCAGTCTCATTTTGCCCATGAGACGAGCGTTAATGTCTAGCATTCGTCTCATGGGCAAATTTGACTGAAATTTTCTTTATTTCATGAGATAATTGGGGTGGGCTTCTTACCCGCCCATGCGCTTTTTACCCCGTCTTCCCCTAATTGTTTTGCTGTGCTAAATCACGGAACACAAACATTTGGAGGTGCATAAAACATTTTTAAAGTCCCTTTATTGTAATAGTCTCATTGTAAGCTATTGATATTCGTACTCATTACTGGCGGATGTTCAAGATAATTGTTTGTTTGTTTTCTATACTGGTGTTTTTTTAATACTCTTAATTCCCAAGCATAAGGCCTGGTACACAGTACATCCGTATTTTCCGCGGGGAAACAATAAGTAAAAGAAAGAAGGGGAAAAAAATATACGGATTAGGGGAAATACGGACACGTCCGCTTATTGTTTTCTTTTTTTCTTTTACTTATTTACTGATTGCGCATGGGTTTCCGCGCCGAACATCCGCGTGTATGTCTGCACACGGCCTTAATCTCAGCTCATGAAGTCTGTGTAGGAAGTAAATAATATGAGGAGAATGAAAATATATGGCTCATAAATGGTTAATAATAATAATTGGCACTTATATAGCGCACGTATCTAGACAATTCTATTCATGGCGCTTTAGAAATAAATAAAACTACAAACATTCCCAGTCACAGACACAGACACACACACACACACACACACACACACACAGCACGCACATACACACACTACACGCGCACGCACACACACACGACGCACACACACACACACACACACGCACGCACACACACACACACACACACACACACACACTACGCACACACACACACACACACATACACACACACGCACACACACAGACACACACACACACACACACACTCCCGGGATACAGTAGCACTAAGCATATTAATTTAATTTAATATCTTATCTATCCGTTCGCGCGTTTTTTAACCATCATCTAGTTCCCCAAGATCAAATATAGGCCTTAATATTGGCTTAGGGCGCGTGCATATATGCGCGGAAACCCGTCCCAATATTCCTTCCGCAATCCGTAAAAAAAAAATCTGGAAGTAAGAAATATGAAGGCGTGTGCACAAAAACGCGGAAATCCATCCGCATATCACATCCGGTTACTTCTTACTTCAAGTGTTTGCGTTCCGTATTGCGGATGGGATGTGAGTGGGTTTCCGTGTTTATGTGCAGGCCTGCTACACGTCAACTAATATTGTACGACTGTAAGATACGATTCGATCACGTGGTCTCGAAAACAAATATGGATTCGCGCTTCGAGACTACGTCATCGAATCGCATCGTACAGTCGTTGACGTGTAGCAGGCCCTTAAGTCATCAGAAATCAGAAAGCTTGAAAATGTTTACTCCAGCGATAAGGATGTCAGATAAATGAAAGTGGCCATTGTCTTAACACTACAATTCAATCTAGTCGTGTGTTACCTGTCGGTTCAAATGGAATCTAAAACTCTTGGAAGCAATTGTCCTCTACTAAAGTAATTGACAGAGCTTAAAGGTGGACCCTGACGGGTGAGTTTTTGCAAGAATCACGTCGAGATCACCAGAAAGACAGCCTTTTCAAGGATCGGAACACTCACTTTGCTCTGGTTTCCTAGATATTAAGCCGTCAAAACGGCGATTCCTCCTTGGCGGAGATGCCGGAGAGAGTAGCCATATTGGATGGGGTGGTGGGTGGAGGTCACTGATTGTGGTTGAAGCGTTTTCTTTTTTTGTAGTGCAGTGGAAGAAAAAAAAAGGAGCTATTTCCTTTGTTGTGAGCGAAACTCCTTTAGATAAACTATAAAATTAAAAAAGAAAGAAAAAAAGGCTTGTACTGCGAAAATTTCGTGCAAACGATTTAGCGGCCATTAGAAAAGAGACAACTGACACACGCCTTCTCTTTGGGTGAAAGAATTTGACTTCCAGCACCTCCGCCAAGGAGGAATCGCCGATTTGACGGTTTGATTTCTAGGAAACCAGAGCAAAGTGAGTGTTGCCATCTGTGTAAAGGGTGTTTTCCTGGTGATCTGGACGTGTTTCTTACAAAAAAGCTCATCCGTCAGGGTGCCCCTTTAAAGAAAATAGGACTGGTACGTGGACAGCTTGGCACACGATCCTGGCACGCAGTTTTGACAGTCACGAATGCAATAGTGCTGGACACGCACGGTCGTTAGAGGAATGCAAATAGCACAAATCAAATATCAGGCTTAACGTCCTCTCGGTCCCTTATATGACATATATGGGACATTTCTTCTAGCTAAGATCGGGTTGCAAATATCACACACGATAAAGCTTTTAAATAAGATGGCCAAGCCTGATGCGTTATAAAACCTAAAGAAAAAAAACGAAGAGGTCTGAAAGTTACTTGTTAATAAGCATGTTGATCTATAAGGATCGAGATAAAAGGAAGAGAATTAGGTTGGGGGTGGGGAGTGCCAGTCAGAGAGAGAGATAATTCTAATCTGTAAAAAACATTTTTAGGTATCTTTTTTTTCTTTTTTTTATAAATTTTTAAAGTTTAGGTATCTTAACATGGGTTTACCATTAACTATTTTGTGCAGAAGGAACAATAGTCTGTCTAAACATTTGAAAAGAATGACTTGTCTGAGACTGGCAAGGACAGAACGCCCTATAAGCTGTCTATAAACCTTGTTTACATACCCCATTTGATACGAACAAACCATATATTTCTGTCTACCTGTCTCTCCCCGTGGGGATACCGGGGGGTCTTTCGTACAAATAGTTCCCCCACCTTCTGGATTTTGTCAACACCATTAACTACTTGTCCCTAAGAGCTCATGCTGTGAGCACGTTAAACATCTTCTCGTCCGTTCTGGAATTTCTGTGCTTGTAACTTCCTCTAATCTGTCACTCTTTGAGTCTTGTCTTTTCTCTTCCCTTCAAGGATACAAGAAAGACGTACTTGACAAACTATTACTTGAAAAGACCAAACGTAGTCCTAATCAAGTTTAAATCTCTATTTCAGAATAAAAATAAACGAACCCTTACCCGCTTAGTTTGTTTTATAAACGCTATTTTAAAAGCATTTTGAGCATTATTTAACAATGTGACCCATACTGCTTTAGTTTCACAGACTATAAGTCAAACCTGGTACGCAAAGTTATATTTTACATAGGAAGTGTTGTATATCCCACGGATGTTAAGCTTACTAGCAACATTTTTAAAATTTATTTTGTTATTTATCTTTCTAGAAATTCAATAACTCGGATTGTTTGTGTGTATGGGCGCGTGTACGCGCATTTGCAGATGATTATTGCAAGTTTATATGTTTGGAATTGTGCACTGGTATGTTATTTAAAAACCAATATGTGTGAAATATTGTTCATTGCCGCAACAGAATTGCGATTATTTTCTTGTGCCCCTAGGGTTTTTGGGAACATAAACTTGGCTTGACTTGACCTTTGCTCTCTGTCATCGACTACCTTTTTGACTTATTGGCCCATTCCCGTCTTTAAAAAAACCAACCCAACAACTTCCAAATAATTGTCTCCTTTGAGCTCCTCCGAAATTGGAATGTGTCGGTTGTGTGCAGCGGGGAGACCAGTGAAAATTTAAACGCACATATATGTTCCTTGCCCATTATGGCCTTATGGCCTGGGAACGCAGAAGAAGACGTCTACCTGTCTATCTCACATGTTTATACACGACTATTTTGTTTAGGGCTTAGGCCTTCATAGCTCGTAGACCTACTACAAATAATGCAACGTACATGCCCGGGCCTACGAATATGACATAATTCATCTCGGTAAAACAGTTGTGAATAATTCAGTGTTTCTGTTCCACATCTGACCAGCAGCTAGCTCCATTGTAATTATGACAGCATGAGTGTTCTGCGTCCTAGTATAGTTATTAGGACAAGCATAACGTGTTGCTTTGCAATGGATGAGACGCACACAGACATCGGTGGAAAAGATACACACAGAGAGATATATCAATGGAGGGCAGACAGATACACACACACACACACACACACACACACACACACACACACACACACACACACACACACACACACACACACACACACACACACACACACACAAAAGTACACACACATATACTTCGCAAAGAGAGAGAGAGAGAAACAGAAATATACACAAACAGAGAGAGAGAGAGAGAAACCAATTTTAATGTGTCAGGCATCCGGCCTATAACATAGGAGGTGCGGCGCACACACAAAACGAAATGACAATAAATGTATAATAATTAATATACTAATAGCATCAATCATAAATGTTGCTTATTATATCTGAGGCAAGACTTCTTCTCTTTTCCTCAGTGCATAGTGTGTGTGTGTGTGTGTGAGAGAGAGAGAGAGAGAGAGAGAGAGAGAGAGAGAGAGAGAGAGAGAGAGAGAGAGAGAGAGAGAGAGAGAGAGAGAGAGAGAGAGAGAGAGAGCGATGCAATGCTTTAATCGCAACACAAAATCTATGACACTAAAACAAAATGACACTGCATGATAGCATGAAGGTCGTCATCGTTCGGGGGTACTGAATATCGACAAAATAAAACGAATAACAAGTGCAACGCCGAGCGGCTGCAAAGTCCCCTCGCAGCATTGCCGAGCTACTCCGAAATCGGAATGTGTCGGTTGTACACATACATAAAAACGCATCAAAACAGCACGTAACTACATAAAAACGCATCAAAACAGCACATAACTGAATAGTTTTTGTATATAGGGGAAGACGGGGTAAAAAGCGCATGGGCGGGTAAGAAGCCCACCCCAATTATCTCATGAAATAAAGAAAATTTCAGTCAAATTTGCCCATGAGACGAATGCTAGACATTAACGCTCGTCTAATGGGCAAAATGAGACTGAAATTTGCTTCATTTCAAGAGATAATTGGGGTGGGCTTCTTACCCGCCCATGCGCTTTTTACCCCGTCTTCCCCTATAGCCTTGGGGTTCGGACCCGTGATTTGAGCGCGCGCGATCATGCGCACACGAGCGCACAGAAAAATTCATGACAACTGTGTTATAGACCATTCATCAAGAAATGTTGTGACAAAAACCTGCATTGAAATGAAGACGGGGTAAAAAGCGCACGGGCGGGTAAGAAGCCCACCCCAATTATCTCATAAAATAAAGAAAATTTCACAATTTGCCCATGAGACGAATGCTAGACATTAACGCTCGTCTCATGGGCAAAATGAGACTGAAATTTGCTTCATTTCATGAGATAATTGGGGTGAGCTTCTTACCCGCCCATGCGCTTTTTACCCCGTCTTCCCCTACATGCAAAACTTCGCGAGATATTAGCGATTATGTGTTTCGGGGTTTGAACCCCGTAACTGGCGCGACCTTGACCTTAATGTAAAACTAAATACATCAGTGGATAGCTTGCATCTTGGCAAACTAGTATACCAAATTTGATGATGATACACTGAATAGTTTTTGAGAAAAACGGACGAATAGCCGGACGGACGGAGGCACGCCGGCGGACGGACACCGGACGGACGGACCAGACAAAAACAATAGCTCCCCGAACCTTCGGCTCGGGGACTAATAATCGGTGAATATGAATAGCACGCGTACGAAGGTAGATAGATGGTCAAGATATGATAGCCTCGGTTATTTTTACCACCTCTGGTGCTTTCCTGATTTGTCAGGTCATCTCTACCACCTTTCTGGTTCTTTCTTTCTTTTTTGGAAGATATGTTATCCGTCTAAGATGGGATCGATAACTTAGCTTTGGCATGTTCTCTAGCGAAAATCATGACGCGTCTTTAGGGGAAGACGGGGTAAAAAGCGCATGGGCGGGTAAGAAGCCCACCCCAATTATTTTATGAAATGAAGCAAATTTCAGTCTCATTTTGCCCATGAGACGAGCGTTAATGTCTAGCATTCGTCTCATGGGCAAACTTGACTTTGAAATTTTCTTTATTTCATGAGAAAATTGGGGTGGGCTTCTTACCCGCCCATGGCTTTTTACCCCGTCTTCCCCTATACTCTCTCTTTCTCTGATTTATGAGAAACTAGTTAGGTCTATTTTGTAGCCTATATCTATGTAATCTGCAGTGGGTTACATTCTACCGCAACTTTATGCACATGAGTGAACATATACCGTAATATCTGCCAAAACCTTGTATCAGATTCTTTGACTTTTATATATGACCAAAATAAATAAAAAATAAAAAATAAGTAAGCATTGCACATTAGGAACATATATCAGTGGCGTAGGAATGTTTTCAAGCCTGGTGGGGGGGGGTGGGGGTGTCATGATTGCCAACAAGCGCAAGCGCACGGACAAGGTGGATGGATTGGTAGGTTAAACTACATGTCTTATAAAAATGCTACAAAACACTTTATAATTATTATTTTTAACCATTATCATAATCAACAATAACAATCTCAAACACATTTTCAAAATAAAATACAAGAAGATTATTAACAGAGCAGAGCGAAGCAGGGCAAAACAGACAATGCCGTAATCGTTGGGGTGAAACGTGAACAGGGTGAAAGGGGAACAGGGCGAAATGGGCCAGGGCGAAACGGGACGTCCCGGACTACTTATCCTAGCCATAGGTGAAGAGGGGGTAAAAAGCCCACGGGCGGGTAAGAAGCCCATGCCAATTATCTCATGAAATAAAGAAAAATTCAGTCACATTTTGCCCATGAGACGAGTGTTAATGTTTAGCGTTCGTCTCATGGGCAAAATTTGACTGAAATTTGTTTCATTTCATGAGATAATTGGCATGGGTTTCTTACCCGCCCATGGGCTTTTTACCCCGTCTTAACCCTACACAGTTTGTCTCCCTTCTTTTCTTATTGTCCTTTGCCCGATATATGATCGACAAAGGAGTCTAATTATAAGTTTGTGGCGGTTTGTTTTTCCTCTGCATGCTGAGAACCTCCAGTAATGCAGGCACTGTAATAAGAATAATTATGTGAACGGCTGGGTCTTTGACATCTTGTAGGTGAAGACGGGGTAAAAAGCCCATGGGCGGGTAAGAAGCCCATGCCAATTATCTCATGAAATAAAGCAAATTTCAGTCAAATTTGCCCATGAGACGAATGCTAAACACTAACACTCGTCTCATGGGCAAACTGTGACTGCAATTTGCTTTATTTCATGAGAAAATTGGCATGGGCTTCTTACCCGCCCATGGGCTTTTTACCCCGTCTTCCCTACGATTCGACTCCAATGCGACCCGATTGTGACGATGTATGTGAGTCATGATTCACGTGAAATACAGTACTTCTGTCTAAAAAATAATTTTACTATTTTCGCTCACTATAGAAAACCCCACACACGAATAAAATAGGATAAAAGGTCTGATACAAGAACACAAAATATTTTATCAGATTCGTGTACGGGAGACTACAAAATATATTGATTATTTAACTAGCTAGGACTTCATCAGATTTATTTAGACACTGGGTAGAATTTAACGAGATTCATACCTCATGGATGTCACAATCGGATCGTATTGAGATCGATTCGTATGCAGTGCAGCGGGCCTTTTACGGCCAAGAAGGGTCGATCAATTGCAAGCAGATCCCCGGGCGGGCCGTTGGGATCTCTGGGGAAAGAGCCTGATCAGATCCCTTGCCAATCATTGTTAATGATGCATGACGAGGGTTGGTGTCAGGATTAGCTTGCGAAGTTATAAGCACAGGTTAGTTTACCAGGCATCCTTGACATTGTTCATCGTGTTGGTTGATATAATACATTTTAATCATTTCTTCTTTCCACAACACAAAATGCACCTTCTACTGGGAGGGGGCTAAAATATTGGAAAAGGAGAACAACTGGAAAATGCGAAAATGACTACAGTCAGCGGTCATGAACAGGGACGAGGGGGCCTTACTGTCGGGGATTTACGACCCACTTTTCGCCAATCTTCGTAAGATTGGCGGAAACACCCGATCATCTCAGCTGAGAGTGAGTTTGTAATCAGCCCAATCGCTCTGAAGAAGTCCACAGGAGTGGATGGAACCGTCAGTAGAAGGTACATTTGTGTTGTGGAAAGAAGAAAATGATTCAAATGTATTTACCAGGCATGTTTCAGTAATTTCATTTCTCGTCTGTCCCTCTCTCTTCAGGGCCAGCCACACGTCCACTAAGATCGCACGACTGTACGATACGATTCGATCACGTGATCAGTCTAATAACAAATATGTGAATGGCGCATCGAGATCACGTGATCGAATCGCATCGCACAGTCGTGCGATTTTAGTGGACGTGTGGCTGGCCCTTCCGTGTGTCTGTCTGTGTCTCTCCTCCTCCTCCTCCTCCTCCTTCTTCTCTCTCTCTCTCTCTCTCTCTCTCTCTCTCTCTCTCTCTCTCTCTCTCTCTCTCTCTCTCTCTCTCTCTCAAACATACATTTTTTTTTTTAAACCCACACACACAGCGGGACAGAGAGAGAGAGAGAGAGAGAGAGAGAGAGAGAGAGAGAGAGAGAGAGAGAGAGAGAGAGAGAGAGAGAGAGAGAGAGAGAGAGAGAGAGAGAGAGAGAGAGAGAGAGAGAGAGAGAGAGAGAGGATATTTAGTCTCTCGCACCGTTCATGTGTTATTAAATTAATCTCCGAATACGTTTGACATCCAATAAATAACGAAACGCTCCTCCCACATCCTCCCACACCCCCTTAATTATCATCAATTCTCTCACCCATAATTATCCTAACTTCTCTCTCTGTACTCCTTCTAGGTTCTTTTGGGACGTCCCGATTGGCCCTTTCCCATTTGGCCCTTTATGTAATGCAAAAAGATTGGGAGTACCATTTCGCCCTTTCATTTCTTTTGCAAAGACCCCTCTCTTTCTCTCTCCTCCCATCTCTTTCTCTCTGTCTCTCGGGTTCCTGTTTTCTCTCTCCATGTTCCTGTCTCTCTCTGTTTGTGTTGTGTTGCATGTGTGTGTTTTCTCGTGCTCGCCCCACAAAAAAGACTATTATACACACACCCCACACCACACACACACACACACACACACACACGCACACACGCACACACACACACACACGCACGCACACACACACACACACACACACACACACACACACACACACACACACACACACGCACGCACGCACGCACGCACGCACGCACGCACGCATGCACACGCACGCACGCACACGCACGCACACGCACACACGCACGCACACACACACACACACACACACACACACACACATGTACACACAGGGCATACAAGTCATGCTTCTGTCTAGCCCATCCCAAACACCCAAGGACAAGATGTTATGAATTTGAGTGAGAAAATGCTTAAAATGTAACTTCTTGAAAGGGCGAAATGGCACTCCTCGCCAAAGTTAACTCACGTGAGGTGGCATGCGGCATAGGTCAAAGAAAGGGCGAGATGGGAAAGGGCCAATTGGGTTCGACCCTGTTGGTTTTTTTTCCTCCTCACCCCACCCAAGTGTCCCTTTGACCGGACAGGTGCGATATCGTTGAGATGAAAGGAACCAACCAACCAGCGAACCTGGTGCACAGCATGCATTACAGCTCTGTGCTACGCGCTTTGCCATTGGCTGCGACTGTCATTGATCAAAACAGAAGCAGACGACACAGGTGTTGGCGGTGAGCGGAGAGAGAAAGAGAGAACGGCGAAGCGTGTACGAATCAGGCAGATGTGCTTGGGTGTTGCTTTCTCTCTCTGCGAAGCACATTTTCCTTTCCTGTTGATGGAAAGGTAGAGAGAGAAGCGGGTAGAACAGTAATTAACTGGAGTAACCCGTTTGTGAATAAACATTTTCATTCAAAAATGGCTATTTGCTTCGATATCGTGATCATGGATGAGTGAATTTTACTGATCTGTGCAACTGTACGGCTCTTCGAACGAAACAGTTGCTGAAGCAGGTAGGAAACGATTTGTTCTTGTCGAAAAGATGTTGTTGGGTGTGTGACCGTTTCCATGGTGACAGCAACAGCTTTTCGCAAATATGGTATTGATGGAAAGTGATATTGCACAGCTTACTGAGCAAGCGTTGAAGCACTTTGAAAAAGCTAACAAGTCTAATATTGATATGATTGTTCCATTTGTGTAAATTAAAAATGTGACCTTGTCAAAGAATTATAGTTCATTTAAATGTATTGATTTAATTATTCTATTTTTGTCTGTACATCTTGTCAAAGGTTGATATTAGTTTATCTTTTGATATAATTTTAAATATCCATGACAAGGAATAAACGAAAAGATTAATAAATAAAAAAACACCGTAATTTGTGTGCATGTGAAATTTATAGCAACCCTGGCACTGAAGATGTTAAATTAGAAACGGGCTATTCTTATTTTGAACGTGCGCTCGTAGCATTGATTTAAAAAAATTGATTATATTTTAACTATTTTGTGCCTAGATTTTTACTTCTAGTCTAAATATGTCCGCCTTTCTTGTCCGAATAGAGACGCATAAAAGCATTAGGCACTGCATGTTGCTATTTAACGGTTTCAAACTGCAAAGATTTGTCTTATTGGTTTGGTTGTACTTTGTGTATTAGGTCAATTGCTTAAAAACTAAACAAATTCATGTATTTGACATTTCATGGCCGAAAACCCTCCCACTTTATATGTAATTCGATTCCACAGTGCATAGAACATTTAAGAAACCTTCTATTTGAATATTGAGTGAACGTGTAAACAAACAGACAGGTGTGACAGCGCAAATTGTAACAACTGCGCAAAATGTAACAATTGTTACATTTTGCGCGGGCTGAGAGAGACAGAGAGAGAGAGAGAGAGAGAGAGAGAGAGAGAGAGAGAGAGAGAGAGAGAGAGAGAGAGAGAGAGAGATAAAATTGAATGAAAATAATAATAAATACAGTTCAGAAAATATCGTAGCTGTGATTTGTTACATCCATAAACACAACAGTAATTCGGCATTGTTCAGGCGAAAAAACCCGCTGTACCCAAGAAGAAAGCAAGAAAGAAATAACACACGAGAGAACAAAAATCAATAAAACAACCTGCATAATTTGCACCTTGTAATAATAAGTAATAATGCTAAATCGAATGAAGAACGAGTGAAACAAACAAGCAAGCAAACAAACATTTGGACATTTAGATGTAAACTTGTTTTTATCTTTCGATTTGATATATTATGATGAAGACAAAGTCATCAACTCCTTGAAGATTTTACTTCGATTTGATCTGTAATGACGAAAAACTGCCATTTTTGTGTTTGCTAATTTCGTCAAAAGGTGTGCGCCTAGCGCAAAATGTAACAATTGCCCGCGCAAAATGTAACAAAATCGAACATTGTTACATTTGCGCGGGCAGCCCGCGCAAAATGTTACAATTGTTACATTTTGCGCAGTTGTTACAATTTGCGCTGTCACAGACAGGGACCAAAAAATGTTGAAGGCACATTGAAAGATTGGCAACAGCAGCACCATGCCACAAGCAACATCAGCGGAACTGTAGTGGGATTGTTAGCGTTTACTGAACGCACACAGTGACGCACCCAGATCAATACACC
>CM065680.1:39019776-39024776 GCA_017654935.2 Phymorhynchus buccinoides | reverse complement strand
TACAGGTTTAAGTCGTGTGCGACGCATGGGTCAGGGTGCCTTATGTACACATTGAATCTCGTTCCACTTCTAAAGAAAATGAGTGCGTGAATGAAACTATTACGTAAGACGAATATAGTGAGTGCGCACAAGGTACGCAGTAATGTTACATTGAGCCATCTGTATTTGTGAAAGGCTTAAAGCGCAACATAAAATATCCTTTTTTGAGGATGGTGCTTTGCTTGCTTCCCTTTGGCTCTGATCCACTCATTGCTAGGTGATTGGCATCGTAATCAACTTTGGTGGAGGGGAGTTAATTTAAGAGAGTTCCCCCCCCCCCTTGTTCATATTCGTTATCTTGGCCTCATTATTTCAATCTTTGATTATCCATATGAATGGTTATGTCTAACATGGCCATTGAATGTTGCCATAATGTTCTACTTTTGGGGATGCCAACAGGCGAAAGAGAACACAATTGCAACGCCACTTAATTTTAGCAAAACGAAAGTGTTTGTGTCATTTCGTGAAATGCTTGAAGGTGTTTGGTCTGTTGCCACAATTATTAAGCGCAACATTAAACACCCATGCTATGTCTAAAATGGCCAATGTATTCTGTCATAGTGTTCTACCCTTGGAGGCAAAATTGAACAAAATTGTAACGCCACTTAATTTTTTAGTAAAACAAGAATTAGGTTTTTGGTGTGTGTCCACAATTAAGCGCAACAAAAATATCAGTGTTATGTCTAACATGACCAACGTATTTCTGTCATAGTGTTCTACCTGTGGATGCCAACAGGCAAATTTAGTAAAACAAGAGAACACAGTCAGGTTGAACTGATCTCACGAGAGTGCTCCTGCTTTGTCAATTACACCCTCCCCTCATCCCCTTCCCAGTTTATGCGGCCATTACCGGCGTGTCCTGTAGTGTGCGTGCGTGTGTAGTGGTATAGAGTATTGACGTGCTGGAAGAAGACCCCTTGCTGTCAGGATGGAACGAGATTGACTTGATAGCAGGCAGGTGAGAATGGGAATCGATTGATCGTCAATGTCTAGCTGCCTAGTTGACGGCAAGTTGGAAGCTTCGGGGCCTTTCGGGCTTCGCCGTCTTTGGAACTCGTCCAAGCTTTTTCCCAGCAATGCTGCCTCTGGGTGTTTTCCGCTGTTCAGCTTTGTTTCGCTGAAGCGTGGCTCCATACTGCAATAATGATTAATTTCAATACATTATCTGGTCCGGTTTGTTGCATGGGCTGATTTGGACTTGAAATGCGATTTTTAGACGAAAACAAAAACATATTTCACGGTTCGTCAGGCCGTGAAATATAGGACTGTGTTCAAATAGGGAGTTCCGATACCACCTGGGGCTACTTACCTTGCAGACAGTAAGCTTTGTTAAAAGCTTATGTGAATTTGGTTTTCTCTTTCTTTCTTTCTTTCTTTCTTTCTTCTTCTTCTTCTTCTTCTTCTTCTTCTTCTTCTTCTTCTTCTTCTTCTTCTTCTTCTTCTTCTGAAGAGGAATGGTTCTCATATGACGTTGAATCTTGCAGGTCGTGTAGGCCTAGTCCCAATCGATTTAGACGAGATCAATATCATAGACCTACCTCCCTTTCTTCCCCCAAATCCTGCCTATCCCTGGTGATCGATTGTAATGGAATGCTTTTAGACTCAACAACTGCATTGATAGGATCGATATCAGTTGATAAAAATGGTTTGAAGATTAAAGAAGAAAAACAATGAAGAGAAAAACAATGGTAACAGTAGGATCCTTGACTTGAAGATTGGTTCTGGGTGCAATTTTGATATGGAAAGTTCAGGTGGGTGCTTTTTGGGCTGTAAATTTCCAAATGATGTTTCAGTTTGATGTCGTTGTTTTGATCCCAGTCTATGTGATTTTGATATGGAAAGTTCAGGTGGGTGCTTTTTGTGCTGTAAATTTCCAAATGATGTTTCAGTTTGATGGCGTTGTTTTGACCCCAGTCTATGTGATTTTGATTTGGAAAGTTCAGGTGGGTGCTTTTTGTGCTGTAAATTTCCAAATGATGTTTCAGTTTGATGGCGTTGTTTTGATCCCAGTCTATGTGATTTTGATATGATATTTACACAACCGAATGACATCAATATGGTTTAAGATCTACACCTTAAAAGAAGGCCCATACGAAATCACGATTGCAACACATTCTGCCATTATTCAAATATTAATCCCCATAAGACAGATAATCCCCATAAGACAGATAATAGACGATTTTCCGACAAAACTAGGGGAGAGCACTCCGTGAAAATTACAGTTGTTTACCTCCATTATTCGGTCAAATACCATAGTAACAGTGTAACAATGGCGTCGAAGCTTGAAACCGCAGGATGCGAGTCAGCGACTTGCAAACATTGTTTCATACAAAAAAAAATAGGGGTGGCCAGTGACCACAAACTGATAAAACGTGCAAAATGTGACGTACAAATATAAATGACATACATTTTTAGAATGACGCACGGTGTTCTAAGTGCTGTATGTAGGCCTATGCTCAAACACACGAGTCGATAGGCTACGAGAGCTAATGGTAGAGTGACTTCCCCTGTTTGACTGATTGAATTAGGCAAGATCACTCTCACACACCATAAAATTACTCCCCTTATTTATTTCCAAACAATTCCTATTGACGGAAATAAGCTTAACCCTTTGACCCTTTCGCATTTTAGCACCACAGTGATTTAACACCCATGTCACTAAACGGCATCAAATCGGGGTCTATTGTCCAAAGACCCTATTGTCTTAGTTTGGGGAAGTAAGGATAGACCTTATTTTATGTATGCCACAGAAGAATCCCCAATACTGCAGATGGATTTTGTTCTCTACCCAGTTAAGTTAATGGAAATGTTTGGCTGAAATATGGCTGGCGGTGAAAGGGTTAATAAAGGCTTTTGAAAGCTTCTTTTTGTCAACTAATTGTCTTTAACACGTATAGCCGTGAACATCATCGTTTAAGCTGCATTCTGTGTATAGCACACACACACACACACACACACACACACACACACACACACACACACACACACACACACACACACACACACACACACACACACACACACACACACACACACACACACACTGCATAGCTAGTCACAGAGGGAATTCTGTTGGGTTATGCCTCGTTTCCTGCTCTATTCCAAGATTCCAAGCCATCACAAACATTCAAAAGGATGCATCGGCATGTTTTTCAAAGTTTTTGTTGTCTTCTCAGAACTTGTGTGCACACTTGGATTCACTGAACAAAGTGAAAAGCTTGCTCAATACATATGCTTTTCCTGTTGTCTCTGACCCCATGCTGTCTCTCTCTCTCTCTCTCTCTCTCTCTCTCTCTCTCTCTCTCTCTCTCTCTCTCTCTCTCTCTCTCTCTCTCTCTCTCTCTCTCTCTCTCTCTCTCTCTCTCTCTCTCCCCTCCTCTCTCTCTCTCTCTCTCTCTCTCTCTCTCTCTCTCTCTCTCTCTCTCTCTCTCTCTCTCTCTCTCTCTCTCTCTCTCTCTCTCTCTCTCTCTCTCTCTCTCTCTCTCTCTCTCTCTCTCTCTCCTCTGTGTGTGTGTTTGTGTGTGCCTGCGTGCCTGCGTGCGGACGCGTGTATGTGTTTGTGTGTGTGTTGGTGTGAGTGTGTGTTGCGCGCGCTAGCACGTGTTTGGGAGCACGAGCAGGCTATGTGTGTTTTCCTCGGGAGTCTGATTACAAGGAATAATATTTGGTCACAGGGCAGAAAGGGAAACCTGACAATTGTTCTTTGTTCGCAGCATCCCTTTGCCCCAGCAACACTTAAGCTTAAAGGTGGACCCTGACGGATGAGTTTTTGCAAGAAACACGCCGAGATCACCATGAAAACACTATTTACAGAGATCGCAACACTCACTTTGCTCTGGTTTCCTATCAATCAAACCGTCAAATCGGCGATTTCTCCTTGGCGGAGGTGCTGGAAGTCAAATTCTTTCACTGAAAGAGAAGGCGTGTGCTGTCTCTTTTGTAATGGCGGCCTGAGTTTAGACCAAATTGTTTGCACGAAATGTTGGCAATACAAGCCTTTTTATTTATTTATTATTTTAAATTGTATCCAGTTTATCTAAATGAGTTTCGCTCACAACAAAAGAAATAGCTTTTTTTTTTTACTGCACTACAAAAAAGAAAAAGCATCAAGCACAATGGGTGTGGCCTCCACCCACCCCATCCAAAATGGCTTCTCTTTCCGGCATCTCTGCCAAGGAGGAATCGCCGTTTTGACGGTTTGATTTCTAGGAAACCACAGCAAAGTGAGTGTTGCGATCTCTGTAAATGGTGTTTTCATGGTAATCTCGACGTGTTTCTTGCAAAACCTCATCCGTCAGGGTCCACCTTTAAGAACAAGGGAAACTCTTTTTTGTGTGGTGTGTAGTCAGTTACATCTTGGGCGTAGAAAGTTGACCCTGGGCTTAATGTCTCATGTTTGAAGTTCGTGTGTCGAACCTCTCTGTGTCAAGCAGACTGATAGTGAGTGGGGCGAACAATGAAGCAGAAAAAATGTTGTGGGCATCTTATTGATCAAAACCGTACGAGATTGAGATCGGAAAGCCTGTTAGGGTCTGCTACACTACATACGATTCGCTGTCAATGCGATGCGATTGTGACGATTCGAGTCGTCGTGATTCACGTGAAATTCATGTATTGGGTCTACTTGAGTAATTAGAGCGAAAGTAGTAGAATTATTTTTAGACAGAAGTATTTCACGTGAATCATGACTCGCATTCGTCACAATCGCATCGCATTGACAGAGAATCGTACGTGGTGTAGCAGGCCCTCTTGTGTTAAGGCTACTGTTACACTGTAGACATAAATCTAGGTCCTACTGAATTAAGACAAAAGTATAGGAGCCATTGTAGTTCTGCTCACACAAACACACGCATGTGAAGGTATGAACGCACAGAGAGGGGGGTGGGCTGAAAAAGTGAAACTGAAGAGAGAGAGAGAGAGAGAGAGAGAGAGAGAGAGAGAGAGAGAGAGAGAGAGAGAGA
>CM065680.1:38994776-39009776 GCA_017654935.2 Phymorhynchus buccinoides | reverse complement strand
TAGCTCTCTCTCTCTCTCAATATATATATATCTCTCTCTATTTCTCTCTCTCTCTCTCTCTCTCTCTCTCTCTCTCTCTCTCTCTCTCTCTCTCTCTCTCTCTCTCTCTCTCTCTCTCTCTCTCTCTCTCTAGCTCTGTCTCTCTCTCTCTCTCTCTCTCTCTCTCTCTCTCTCTCTCTCTCTCTCTCTCTCTCTCTCTCTCTCTCTCTCTCTCTCTCTCTCTCTCTCTCTCTCTCTCTCTCTCTCAATCTCTCTCTCTCTCTCTCTCTCTCTCTCTCTCTCTCTCTCTCTCTCTCTCTCTCTCTCTCTCTCTCTCTCTCTCTCTCTCTCTCTCTCTCTCTCTCTCTCTCTCTCTCCCTCCCCCCAGTCTGCTAACGAGTTTCTTCCAAGGTTGAGGAAACAAAAACAGAGAAAAGAAAGAGGAAAAGGAACAAGGAAAGAAAAGAAAAGTGGACCCCAAACACTCAGAACAAAACCGTTGAGCTCAGCAGACCGAATCCAATTGATAGTTTCCCATACGCTGGAACAGTATTAATATCCATTATGTTGACACTCTAGTCTACTTTTCCACGCTCTGTCTTCTGTGTTGAGTCGTATTATTTTCCCTGTTGAATCTTGTGCTAAGTCATAGTTGATATTATGATAAGACAACGACTGTTTTGACTTTCTTGTGTGTTGTCTGTCCCGTATAGAACGATTTTAAATACCGGTACAAGGCACCGCACACACACACGCACATACACACATACAAGCAAGCACACACGCACGCATACATGCACACGTATACACTCACTAACACATACAAGCGCACGCACACTCAGAGAGAGAGAGAGAGAGAGAGAGAGAGAGAGAGAGAGAGAGAGAGAGAGAGAGGGGGGGGGGATACGAATACGAATGTTTTATTCTTTTTGTTAGGTCAATGGCCTTTGACCACTGCACCCTAACCCCACCCGTAACCCAGAGAGAGAGAGAGAGAGAGAGAGAGAGAGAGAGAGAGAGAGAGAGAGAGAGAGAGAGAGAGAGAGAGAGAGAGGTGGGTGGGGGAGAGAAAAATAGTCAGAGAGAGAGGCTGTTGTCAAACTGAATGGTAGGGGTGGGGCAGAGAGAGAGAGGGAGAGAGAGAGAGAGAGAGAGAGAGAGAGGGAGAGAGAGAGAGAGAGAGAGAGAGAGAGAGAGAGAGAGAGAGAGAGAGAGAGAGAGAGAGAGATGTGATATATAGAGGTGGGTTGGGGAGAGAAAAATAGAGCCATCGAGAGAGGCTGTTGTCAAAGGGAAGGGTAGGGGTGGGGCAGAGAGAGAGAGAGAGAGTGAGAGAGAGAGAGAGAGAGAGAGAGAGAGAGAGAGAGAGAGAGAGAGAGAGAGAGAGAGAGAGAGAGAGTGAGTGTAAATGGCGGTTGGTGGAGAGAGTTTGCGTTAACCACGCCCGAGAAATACTAATTAAGAAACGAGAGAGGGCGGGCCAGTACAGGGACAAACGTTCCCATATATGACGCTAACAAAAAGCAAAGAAGTAATTAATCTACGACAGAACAGCTGGCAGCACCAACCCCTAAAAACGCCCCAACGCGACCACTTTTAACAGAGGAGGGAATCTGTTAACTGCTACCCACGCTTCAATGCCTGAGAAAGACCCCACCTTCCTTTTGATATTGCGTTCTTCTTTAGCTGCGAATGCGAATGCGCAATCACCCGCAGTGTAATAACACTGTGACCGAAATTGAACTGCGAGGACCTTGTTGTTCGACTTATTCCTGCTGTAGCCTATCTAAAAAAAATGAAACTATTGCATTGGTGGTGAGAGGGTCGCAGGTAATTTTGAGTGAGAGAGATGGGGGTGGGTGGGTAGACAGGTGGGAAGTTATGTGAGCGATTGATGAGAACTAAGAGGTGAGGAGAGGAATGCCAGTAATTGGAGGTCGGGCATCATGTTTATAAAATATGAAATAGACCACCCAAACCTACCAGGTAAAGATAGAAAGAAATAGAGAGAGAGAGAGAGAGAGAGGGGGGGGGGAGAGAGGGGGGGGGAGAGAGAGAGAGAGAGAGAGAGAGAGAGAGAGAGAGAGAGAGAGAGAGAGAGAGAGAGAGAGAGAGAGAGAGAGAGAGAACGCAATGAAAGGCCACCGACCTATACACTTTAGAGAGAGAGAGAGAGAGGAGAGAGAGAGAGAAGAGAGAGAGAGAGAGAGAGAGGAGAGAGAGAGAGAGAGAGAGAGAGAGAGAGAGAGAGAGAGAGAGAGAGAGAGAGAGAGAGAGAGAGAACGCAATGAAAGGCCACCGACCTATACACTTTAGAGAGAGAGAGAGAGAGAGAGAGAGAGAGAGAGAGAGAGAGAGAGAGAGAGAGAGAGAGAGAGAGAGAGAACGCAATGAAAGGCCACCGACCTATACACTTTAGAGAGAGAGAGAGAGAGAGAGAGAGAGAGAGAGAGAGAGAGAGAGAGAGAGAGAGAGAGAGAGAGAGAGAGAGAGAGAGAGAACGCAATGAAAGGCCACCGACCTATACACTTTAGAGAGAGAGAGAGAGAGAGAGAGAGAGAGAGAGAGAGAGAGAGAGAGAGAGAGAGAGAGAGAGAGAGAGAGAGAGAGAGAGAGATTGACAAATTAAGGATTTAGTGTCAACAATAACTACATAGCCATCATAATATGGGGGGTGTAATGAAAACAACAGGAAAACAGAGAAAAATGCAAACAAAAGAATAACAGTACAAACATTCACACTAATTCACACAAGATCTCAGTCTGAATAAAGCATAAAGTAATGGAACAAAATACACTCAGTCAGACAGAGAAGAACAGAGAGGGGGAGATTGAGAGAGAGAGAGAGAGAGAGAGAGAGAGAGAGAGAGAGAAGAGAGAGAGAGAGAGAGAGAGAGAGAGAGAGAGAGAGAGAGAGAGAGAGAGAGACACTGGACACTGGAAAACTTTATTTGACAAGGATATAGATTTTAGGCGATGCCTATTCTTACAATCTGTCCTTGTAAGAATAGGCATCGCCTAAACAGAGATAGAGATAGAGAGAGGAGGAACAGAGAGAGATAGAGAGTGACAGAGAGAGACAGAGAGGGACAGAGAGAGAGAGATGGACAGAGAGACAGAGAGACAGAGACGGACAGAGGGAGACAGAGAGGGAGAGAGAGAGAGAGAGGGAGAGAGAGAGAGAGAGAGAGAGACAGACAGACAGAGAGGGACAGAGAGAGACAGAGAGAGAATGAGACAGAAACAGAAACAATGAGACAGACAGAGTTTTCTAAAAAAGATAAGTAGCAAAGATGCACAAAGAAAGAGAAAGTGATTTGTTGAGAAAATGGCGATAATGAAGATTTATGAAAATAGTGAATATTGACTGAAGGCATCTTAATAGCAATACTGAAAACATTAATCCAAGAAAACTCGCCTCCTAAATTAAAAAAAAAAGCCTACAGATTCCATTCCTGCGTATAGTAGTTTGTGTTTGACCCGTTTCTCTGACACAGTTGTTCCATTAAAATACTGGTCCTGGACAAATTCCAGACGAATATGAACATTTATTTTATTGGTACGTCAAACTGGATCTACCAGCTATCTTGTCTCCGTTGGGAGTCCTTCATTCAATCCACTTGCCATGCCCTTGTGTTCTGTACTGTAAGATAGGGCGCGTTCAGCCAAAACGACCCGTGGCTGTTACTGCTGAGAGAGAGAGAGAGAATGAATGAATGAATGAATGCATTTTAGTTATAGAGGGTAATAGAGTAAGCAATAACATGCTTTTTTTACATCCAGCCCTCTGGACAAAATAAAGGTAGAAAATGGAAAACGAAAATAAGCACAGACAAAGTAACATAAAGCATGCAAAATACATCCCTATATCGTAACACATCAATAACAATATCACACCTTATTATTATTGACTATACTCATTTTTAACATTCTAAATTTGGAAAGTACGCGCATTCACACGGGAATACAAAGATAGATAGAGAGAGAGAGAGAGAGAGAGAGAGAGAGAGAGAGAGAGAGAGAGAGAGAGAGAGAGAGAGAGAGAGAGGGGGGGGAGAGAGAGAGAGAGAGAGAGAGAGAGAGAGAGAGAGAGAGGGGGGGAGAGAGAGAGAGAGAGAGAGAGAGAGAGAGAGAGAGAGAGAGAGAGAGAGAAAGAGAGAGGGAGATAGAAGAGAGAGAGAGAGAGAGAGAGAGAGAGAGAGAGAGAGAGAGAGAGAGAGAGAGAGAGAGAGAGAGAGTGTCAGTCAACTACATGCACGCTATATACAGACCATTTGAAACATTTAAATAACTACAAATGAAAAACAGGGCAGTGCGTAAAATGCGTGAAGCCATAGAAAGAAAAAAAAAGTGCAAAAATGACAGGAAGGAAAAAACCAAAAGTTAAAATAGAAAATAAGATGGAAACATAAAATAACTAGAGCGTTAAGACGCTAAATCACCAACCGCGCGGCAGCGTTTTCGGCTCCAGTGACCTTGACCTTTGACCCATGACCTTCATTATCGTACTTGGCCTAGATCTCTCCCATTACCTACCCGCATGCAACATGTGAGCATCCTAAGTCCATCCGTTCAAATGCTAGAGAGGATACATACAAACATAGTCCGCCTCAGACACGAGTGAAAACATTACCAATACGCTCTCTACGATCGCGGTTGGTAATAAAAAGTTTACCCCCAAAAGTCGAAACAATGAATGGACCGGAAAGTGGCATGGAGAAATAAAAAATAAATAAAAACCTTATGAATTGAGTTGAAATAAAAACACACAAAACCCCCCAAAATCAACGGACCAGAAGATAACAGAAGAAGGATAGATAATAACAGTAAAAATAATACAGAACGGAGAAGTGACTTAATGCAGACTGAACTCGTTCCACTTCGTGCTACATTTTGTGTGTGTATTTGTTTTCTTCTCTCTCTCTCTCTATTTACAGTATTAATCAGTCGGGCAAAACGTCTGTTTCGGCGAAGCCAGTCACTCGCACATTACAGTCTTAGTAAAGGTGGCCGTCAGCTCTCGCAGTTCCTGACCCGCGTGGATTTTCAGATTAAGCGAGTCGCAGTGCTGACACGGCGTGAGGATTAAGACAGGGGATCCATGATTGTGTTGTGTTGTCGAACTAAGGATTCAAGGATTTTATAACTATCGGGTGTTTTTTGTGTGTGTGGTGGGGAGAATAATATAGTTTAGATCATATTAAGTGGGGTGTGAGTGTTGTGTTACATTCAGTGGATTTTACGAACTTGTGCGTGTTTTTTCTCTCCTTGTTTTGTTTCATTTACGGTAAGTCATGCATAATGTGTATTGTATTGAGCGTTTTCGTTGTAAGCTTAAAAAGTGTCGCCTGTATATATATAGTAGGACATTGTGTGTAAAGTAAAACCTATATCAGTGGATTTATTGTCCTTTGCCTGATCTATGATCAACAAAGGACAACAAGTTTGGTTTTGTATCAGTGGATTCATTTTTTAAATGTTACTGTTTTTAATCGAGTATTTACCCTGCACCAGTTTTCCGACTACTTTTACGCGGATTTGCATCGATAAATGCTATAAACTACACTGTGAAAAAATAAGTGGAAATGTTATTAACAGATCTCTGCAGAATTTTTGTGTGTTGCTTACGTCCAAGCAATTCAGTAAGACCAGCTCCATTAATAATTTGAAAACAAAGAAATAAACAAACACCAGCAGCATATAAAACACGAACATTAATTTATACTTCCCGTTAAATGAAAGTGGCCTTCACATACAAAAGCATATAAACAGAAAACACAGTTGCCTCTTCTCGTGTAGGATAGGAAAGATCAATCACTTATTATTTTTGAACGATAGCAATTTTATTTTCAGTAAAAATAACATGATGGGATGATGATATGTTTGAAATGTTATCGACGTTGTGGTTATAGAGATGGCGTTTAAAAAACCCACCCCATATTCTTGTCAGATGAACGGCCTAATCGAAATCTAGAAGATTCTCAAAAATCGTTTGTGAACATCTGTAAAACAGTTTGAAAAGACATTAAAGGTTGTTTTTATTTTTATTTCTTTCGGGTTGAAAATCAGTAAACCTGACTGCGCGTATTTTGTTTTGTGCAAATATTTCAATCCAATATTATTCTGTTTTCAATTTCTAAAATTTATTTCAGTAGAAGAGGAATGTATTTGTTTGACTATTAAAATGTTATGAATATAATTATGCACGTGGTGGTTTTTTTAAATGGCAAGATTGTGTAGAAAGTCTTTTAAATTTTGTTTCCACATCACTATTGTTCAACATTTTGCAATTAAATTCACAACTTGTGTTTTAATGTCCGTAATTTTACTCGTAGATTATTTGTAATTCTATTTTTAGCAAAATATCAATGCGTTTTGTTTTTGTTTATTCTCTATGTTTCGAAAGGACTCGACAGATTTTAATTCTTGATTCTTGAAAGCGTGAAGATGTGCGTGTAGGTTCACCAAAACACGTTAGATAAATTACTTGTGTACATTATTTTCTTTGCGTGTGATCTTTAACTAGACACGTTCGCCATACCTTTCTCCCTACATTCAAAAAGTCTCCCTTCTAGATTTTTAATGCTACATCCCTATTCTATACCCCACCCCTTCCCCTCATCGCATGTTTGCGGGGGGAAATAAATACTTGTACAGTGGAACCTCCCTTATAAGACCACCCATTATAAAACGCCCTCCCATATAAGACCTACTTCTCTGAGACATTACCCTTCTTTGTAAGTATTAACATTACCTCCCTTATAAGACCCTTCCCTTATAAGACCTCATTTTGGATGATTTTTGAAGGTCTTATAAGGGAGGTTCCACTGTATAAGCCCTACTGAGTCACGATCAGTGTCTCCCCATCTGGTGAATCCTCTGAGCTCGCAACAAAGCCTTTCTCCTCTCGCCAACCCCGTTTCTCGACCACCACCCCCTCTCCGAAATAATCCAATGACCGTTTTATGATTTCCAGTTGACCAGACAGGTAGCCCTGACACTGGACAGGAGGGAAATAAAAGTGATATGAAATCTGTACGGCTCTCTACAGTACAGGGGGGAGGGAGGAGCCCCGTTGGTTGGATTAGTTTTAGTTGTAGATCGTTCAACTGGTAGAACTTTGGACGTAGCAAATCAAATCCGACATTAAAAACAAGGGTACATTTTATTGCCCATCAGAACATATCGTTTTTCATAAACAGTTCTCAAAAGTCACCTAAAATCGCAAAATTGTCAAACAAGAAATGTAATGGCGATTGACTAACGATAACACGGTTGACAAACCTTAGAAATGTTTTATGTTGTTAGGGGATCCGTTGTCAGTTTTTAACTACTATTTGTTGTTGTTGCCGGACATCCATGTTTTTAGAAATTCTATGTTGGTTTCCTATGCTCTTGTTTGCACTATCATACCACTTTTAGTTGACAGAGGTGGATATTAGGCTTAAAGATGTTGAATGAAACTGATCTACTCAGGCATAAGGTAAACAAATATGAAGATGTGTACACGAGTGGGCCGCATTCAGCGAAACGGTTGTATAGCAAAAATAGGAACTTTAAAAGATGTAGGCCTAGTTTACAGCCATGAAATGATCAAACTCGCTTCAGTAGTATCCAGCTTTTGAATTGCAAGATTACTATAATTGAAGCGTTAGTTAATATAAATTTTGTTTTTTTTGCCCCCTTTCATGTTTGTTATTTTTGTGTTCTCTCTCACGCACACGCACGCACGCATGCATGCACGCACGCACGCACGCACGCACGCACGCGCGCGCGCACACACATACACACACACACACACACGCACGCACGCACACACACACACACACACACACACACACACACACACACACACACACACACACACACACACACACACACACACACACACACACACACACTCATACACTCACGTGCTAATTCATATGCACACTCACTCTCACACATACACGCAGGCATAAATACACAATCACAAAACCTCATTTCATGTATTTATTATTTAAGTCTAATATCACATTGTGTGAACAGACTTTAAATAAAGTCAATCAAAAACAAAAACAAAACAACATTTATTTGAAATCAATGAGAGAGAGAGAGAGAGAGAGAGAGAGAGAGAGAGAGAGAGAGAGAGAGAGAGAGAGAGAGAGAGAGAGAGAGAGAGAGAGAGAGAGAGAGAGAGAGAGAGAGAGAGAGAGAGAGAGAGAGAGAGAGAGAGAGAGAGAGAGAGAGAGAGAGAGAGAGAGAGAGAGAGAGAGAGAGAGAGAGAGAGAGAGAGAGAGAGAGAGAGAGAGAGAGAGAGAGAGAGAGAGAGAGAGAGAGAGAGAGAGAGAGAGAGAGAGAGAGAGAGAGAGAGAGAGAGAGAGAGAGAGAGAGAGAGAGAGAGAGAGAGAGAGAGAGAGAGAGAGAGAGAGAGAGAGAGAGAGAGAGAGAGAGAGAGAGAGAGAGAGAGAGAGAGAGCAAGCGCGCACAAGGTCACAAAGTTCAACCAACTCCAACAGGAAAATGGCGTTGTCAGTATTTCTGTCAAGATTAGATACGTCGACACGAAATGGTATTGACAATATGATACTGACAGTGCATCACGCAGCACGTGACATCCCGATTGTTTACTGTGGAAGCAATGTCGTGCTGTTTTATCTGCATTGATTTCATGTACCAGATGGCTGTACATACATATTCTCATAATAGTGAGAGATCTATTCTTCTTCTATTCTTGTGTGCTACGGTTTCCGAAACCATTCTGGAGGTCACGTGACTGCTATTGTGTTGTCTGACACTCGGAATTCTGGTGTTTATTGTCCCCAGCCCTGTACAAAAAATGTGGGAAAGAGTTTAAGTTTGCTCGTGTGTGTGCGTTTTGTTTAATAAACTCAATTAAAAACACAAAGACAGGCCTTGTAGGGAGACCACATCGTCTTATATTAAGTAGAATGGATAAGCTAAGCTTGCTCATAGTCCAACTGAGATATTCGTCATAGCAATGCTTTAATTCAATTGGAGGGCGGGTATGTATGTATGTATGTATGTATGTATGTATGTATGTATGTATGTATGTATGTATGTATGTATGTATGTATGTATGTATGTATGCATGCATGCATGCATGTATGTATGTATGTATGTATGTATGTATGTATGTATGTATGTATGTATGTATGTATGTATGTATGTATGTATGTGTATGCTAGTTTTGTCTGTCTATCTGTTTGTGTGCACGCAAATGATCAGGGTATTAGTTAAGCCATCACAGCCTTCCAAACACATAACATCAAGCTGTTTAGTTACAACACTGAATCAAGAAATCTTAGATAAAAACTGCACCAAGCATGTCCATATCTAAACATATTTTGGCTGTATGTTCTTTATAGTATTTGTGGTATATTTCTTCCTTCCGATTTATGGTTAAAAACTTTTTTTTTGCTGAGCAGTATCATGCTACATATTTAGTAGATGTTCTTTAAATAATACATTTAATATCGCAAACATACATCAAACTGCCCATGAGTGAAAATATAGCACTGGCAAACGAATATAACTTATCCCCAAACATACTACAACATATTCGTGACTGTTATTTGTGAAAGGTTACTTATAATTAATTGTAAACTTCAGTTGGCTTGAAAAACAATCTTCTGAAAATATAGATAAACTAAATGTCCCTCCCTGAACAGCAGTGTCATGCATATGTGAAGCCTGAGGTTTAGCTGATTTAAATTCTATGCCCCATTCTTCTTTTCTGGACACACGAGTATACGTATCGATTCTCTTTGTGCAGGCAGGTTCGTTAGCCCATCGATCCATCGTCGCCTTGTTAGAAAACGTCCTGACTTGTTTTATTGGAGACTCGCCAACAATTGATGAATTGTTCAGATTTTGTTTATACTGCTGTTGTAGAAATATCGATCCCTATGTCAATTAGAACTGAAGTAATCCAACCGGTTTGGGAGCAATAAACTGTACAGTTGTTTATGTTGACCGTTTCTACTGCGCACCTTGTGCAAACAAAGACCTACCATGCTAATTATCTGCTATTGTATGTAAAGACAATAGTGTCAGTGTGCGCGTATACACGTGCTTGCACACTGCATTTACCCTCCCGCATTACCACCCACCTACCCACACACGCGCGCGTGTACGCACGCACACACACACGCACACACACACACACACACACACACACACACACACACACACACACACACACACACACACACACACACACACACACAGATATTCTCTCTCGTCTTGTCTGCCTCTATCGTTTACAAACACAGACACATGTAAGTAAAACAGACAAAACACACATACACGTACACAAAGCAAACTAACAACAAACGCGCAAAACACACATACACGCACAAAAAGCAAACTAACAAGTTATTATTCCACTTTACATAGTGTCCATCAGATTGTTATGCTTTTTTTTCCTTTTCCTTTTCGGTCATAATTCCGCTGTACTGATCTTACTTGTTGTAACAAGTTATTATTCCACTTTACCTAGTGTCCATCAGATTGTTATGCTTTTTTTTCCTTTTCCTTTTCGTTCATAATTCCGCTGTACTGATCTTACTTGTTGCAGCCACTACTATGTAACGTAAATGTTTTGAGCACCTAGTATAAGCTCTAAGCTTGTTGTGCGCGGCGACCTTCCTGTTGATACTGCTTTGTTACATGATTGTTTATGAATAAATGTGTTTAAACCAACAAGCAAAGCCTAAACACATACGTATTATGCACAAGCGCTCTCTCTCTCACGCACAAACTCTCTATTTATCTCTCTCTCTCTCTCTCTCTCTCTCTCTCTCTCTCTCTCTCTCTCTCTCTCTCTCTCTCTCTCTCTCTCTCTCTCTCTCTCTCTCTCTCTCTCTCTCTCTCTCTCTCTCTCTCTCTCTCTCTCTCTCTCTCTCTCTCTCTCTCTCTCTCTCTCTCTCTCTCTCTCTCTCTCTCTCTCTCTCTCTCTCTCTCTCTCTCTCTCACGCACACACATAAGCACACACGCACGCACTCGAGCACACACGCACGCACGCGCACACATACGCGCGCAAGCACGCACGCACGCACACGCACGCGCGCGCGCGCGCACACACACACACACACAGAGAAGCAAACACACTGCTCTAACCCGATGCAACACCTAAGCTACTGGCTAGTAGACCCACATGTCTTCACGTGCGCGACCAGCTGACTGCGTCCACCCCAACCCAACCCAACCCAACCCAAGGTCTTGCTCACTTCTAGTAGCTACAGGGGTTCACAAAGGGATTAGCCCTGGATTACACCGGCGTTTGAGGTGTTTGGATTACCTATATAGAAATAGCAGGCGACTGCCATACATACAGTCTAAAGTACCGCCAGGATATGCAGGGGAATTGAGGAATGCTGTGGATCGGTTAGGTGGCTACCTAGGGTTAGGGTGGGTGGGCGGTCAATCTTTTGGATTCGCTACTATTACTAATAATGTGTTTCTCTGTCTTTAAAGATTACCGATTCTCACAAAAACGTAGATGTCACAGAGTTGGTAGCATCAGAAGTGGTATAATTTGGGAACTCAAAATTAAGCTTAGCTCATAAACAACATAAAAAAACACAACCTTTCTTCATCTCTCCAAGGACGTTAAGGTTTTGCTACTTGTTGTTTGTTTTTCAGTTGTCTAAAGTTCTCATAATTATCATATTTTCTTCCCGAAAGCTTGTGAAGGACATGGATATTATCTAACGAATACTCAATTAAAATTTGAGTAAATTTAGATTGGCACTCGGATAATAATAATAATAATGAATATTTATATAGCGCCTATTCTCTGATTTAGGGCTCTAAGCGCTTTACATATTTAATACAAATACAACATAGAATATACATTATCTTATACAATCAGAACATGACGAACGTACATACATTTTTCATGAGTAGAATATAGAAAAGTACATATATACAACTGATCAAAAACACATATCTTGAAAAAGGTACACAATTTACAGAAACACACACACACACACACACACACACACACACACACACACACACACACACACACACACACACACACACACACACACACACACACACACACACACACACACACACACACACACACGCGGGCATGCGTGTGTGGATACAAGAAATGTTGTTCTTTCACTTCCTTATCTCAATATAATTTATTATTCAAGCACAAAAAAACCTCCGTTAAGATTATATTATTATGATATTATTCTGTTCATTTATAAACATGAAGAGTTTACAATAGAAAAACAACAACAACAACAAAACAAAAACAAGTGAGTACAACTGAACAGCCATTCAGTCCTTTCCGCCAGCGAAGGTTTGCGCTTTTTGGGGGGCGTCTTTTAACCCTTTCACCGCCAGCCATATTTCAGCCAAAAACGTTCATTAAATTTACCAGGGTAGAGAAGAAAATCCATCTGCAGTATTAGGGATTCTTTTATGACATCTTTAAAATAAGATCTATCCTTACTTCCCAAAATTAAGACAATATGGATTTTGGATAATAGACACCAATTTGATGCCTTTTAGTGACATATGTGTTAAATCATTGTGGTGCTAAAATGCGACTTTGGCGGTGAAAGGGTTAAAGAAAATGTGCTCTTTTGAAATGCATTTCCGTAAGGGATTTTGTATGTATGTTACATTTAATAGCATTTTTGGTTCAATCTTTAATGTTTACCACCTCCCTTCCTACCCCTCCCCCCTCCTTACAAAAATCCCTTTGTACTAAAAACGTCGTTATTTGTTGCGAAACAAAAGGACACTACAGTCATTTTTCTTTTTGTTTCAGAGTCTACAAACAAACTATTCTGTCTGCTTCTGGCAACACGACACTTGTTCTTCTGAAGCCTTTGTGACGCTCGCCACCGCAAACACTCGTTATGGTTCGCCGATGGCAAGACTGCTGGATGGCGAGACTTGCCGATTGCCGCCTGCATTGATGCGCAGATTCGCCGTCTGCTGCTTCGATCGGTACTGATCGGCATCGATCGGTATTGATCGCTACTTGTTGGCACAGCAGACTGCGCAGTGATTGTTTTTCATCGACACCGCCGGAAAAGTGGTAACGAGACCTTGAACATTTTTAATGCTTGTGTGTGAGGATGAGGTCGTGGTGGGGGTGGGGCGTGGGTGGGGGTGCACATATTTTGGTGGTGGTGGTGGTGTGTGTGTATTGCATTTTGCTGTTGTAAGTGTGTGTCAAAAGGGGTGGGGTGGGGTGGTAGTAGTGGTGTGAGTGTTGTGTTCACGTGTGTGTGTGTGTGTGTGTGTGTGTGTGTGTGTGTGTGTGCGTGTGCGTGTGCGTGCGTGTGTGCGTGCGTGCGTGTGCGTGTACGTGTGCGTGTACGTGTATGTATGTATGTATGTATGTATGTATGTATGTATGTGTGTGTGCGTACGTGCGCGCGCGCGTGTATGTGTGTGTGTTACTGTGTGTGCGTGATTGTGTGTGTATGTGCGTGTGTGAGATAGATAGATAGAGAGAGAGAGAGAGAGAGAGAGAGAGAGAGAGAGAGAGAGAGAGAGAGAGAGAGAGAGAGAGAGAGAGAGAGAGAGAGAGACAGACAGACAGACAGACAGACAGACAGAGATAGATAGATAGAGAGATTGTAAATGAATGATAATTTACCTCTTTTAACAGCCATGCAACCAAATAACGGTCATTCACAAAAACATTTCTCACCCAAACCCATGGTCTTAAACGCACCTGATTACACACTGTGACATTAAAGGGATAATCACCCTTCGCATCGATTGCATGCAACCCATTATGAAGATTAGCCGCAGTTTTTAAGTGTGCAATCAATAACTGGAAAAAACAAAATTAAACGGGAGTAGGCAGAGTGCTAATTATTAGGGTTTGCCTGGGTTTTGCTTAGATGTCCGTTGCCCGACATTAATCGGCAAAGGAGTATAAGTTTGTTTCTTTGGTTGTTGTTGTTGTTGTCTTGCCTGTCTGCCACAAGGATATCTCACTAATAGAATCGCTTCAAATTTTGTGTGTGTGTGTGTAATCCTAATCGTAGAAGACATTGGTGTATACATTATGCTCCGGGAGTGGGATGTAGCCGAGCGGCAATGATTCCTTCCGTTTTTCTTCACCCTCTTATATCGCATGAACCACTGCATGGAATCACTTCAATTGTTTTTGACAAATGTATTATCCAAAGGATGCAAAGAGGGCGGGGTTAATATTAGGGGGGGGGGGGAGGTGCGGGAGGGAAGGAAAGGAACAACACACCAATCTGTCGGGTAGGGAGAAGGTCCTTTAATGGAGAAAAACAATCCAGACGTTTCGGACTATAAGTCCGTTTTCAATGTAAGGACACGCAACAACAAGGAGACACAACAAAAGTGACAGCAAGCAGGAAGCGATGGAAGAAGAAGGAAAGGGTTTGTAACGGGCAAAGGGTATGTCTGCCGCTCGGCGACACACTTGTTTTGAAAGGTTTTTTTCGCTGATAGATTTTTTAAACAACACACACGTAACAGTGCAACAAAAGGATAAATGGTACCTACAACGCATGCTCAATAAATGTGTCTGTCTAATGAACATTCTGGACACTTTTTGTTTAAAGAGTCGGTTGATCGCTTGGTGGATTAATTTGTTTTTCTTTTGTTTATGATAATTACCTTTGTGTTTCTTGCATCCACACAAAACCTTTTTTGCAACAAATCAAGACCACACCATTAATTGAGTGAAAATGGGCTACTTTATTTAAAAGTGCCAATATCCTATTACCAAACCTAAGTAGCAATATTACCTTGCATAAAACTAGTTAAGCAATATTAACGATAACATTCAGCTCCACTTACATCACATTTGCAAACATTTTCATGTACCAATAATTTGCATACAACAATAACAAACATGTTTCCCTAACAGTATACCTTTCTTTTCCTGAGAGAAGCTGGCCTTTGACTTATTTTTGTTTTCAACATTAGGAAGATAATGATAGTGTGGGGTGCTTTGTGGGGTGTTTTGGTGTTGACTGATAGATGGTGTTTCTTGGTAG
>CM065680.1:38984776-38987276 GCA_017654935.2 Phymorhynchus buccinoides | reverse complement strand
ACTTAAAATAGTTAATGATATTAGTTTTCAACAACGCAATAGGAAGCAAGACAAATACGAACAACACAACTGTGGACATTGTCCGCAAGCAAGACAAATAGCTCTTCGTCATGGTGGGTTAGGTTGCATTGTGTAATAACATTATTGTTCTGTAAGGCTACTTCTTTCCGTTTCTCAAGTATGCCTCGATTCTGCCATCAATGTGGCTCATGCGAAGAGAGATCCATTCAAAAAAGGATGATGTTTTCTCCTATGCCAGGTAGAAATTTAACTCTTTCACCGCCAATGTCGCATTGTTGCACCACAATGATTTAACACCCATGTCATTAAAACCCTTGAAATCACGATCTGTTATTCAATGACATTGTGTGTTCCTAAATTTGGGCAGTAAGGATTGACCCTATTCCAAATGTGTCACAGAGAAATCCCACAATATTGCAGACGAACTCTTTTCTGTAGCCAAGTACGTTCATGAAACATTTTGACTCAAAGATGGCTGGCGGTGAAAGGGTTAACAGGTTTATACCTCGTTTAGTAACACCAGAGATGGTAAAACTCTGTAATTCAGCAGTTGCGGAACTAATGCCTCTCAGTATAGAAACTACTGCTCGTCTTTTAAAGAAAGGTATCAAAATAATACTACGAAAGGTTTATGTATATGCGTGCCCGTATGACTAAATTAATGTTGTGTTGCGTTCTTTTAAGAGAGAGAGAGAGAGAGAGAGAGAGAGAGAGAGAGAGAGAGAGAGAGAGAGAGAGAGAGAGAGAGGGAGGGAGGGGGGAAACAGACAGACAGACAGACAGACAGTCTGTTGAATGCTTTGTCAGTTTGTTTCTTCAAACTCCTGCCTGTGTGCATTTGCATTAAACCGTACAGGGATGTACACGTGTGTGTGTGTGCGTGTGCGTGCGTGTGCGTGTGCGTGCGTGCGTGTGCGTGCGTGCGTGCGTGCGTGCGTGCGTGCGCGTGCGTGTGTGTGTGTATATATATGTGTGTGTGTTTGTGTTTGTGTGTCCTTTTATAACTTGCGCCATCTTCTGAATATGTTTAGAACTGATTGCCGTGAACACCAATTTATATCGTGTGTGTACCTGTTCTGTGTAGCCTACTGTTGTGTAGGGGAGGCTTATTGATTCAGTACCTGTCACGCAATTCGTACCACCTGGTTTCCTACCAAACGGTAGAAGATTGGGGGTTAATATTTGAGTGTGAAGTTTGGACAGGGAAAGGGAAGTATTTTATCACCAAAAAAATGCAACGAAGCGGAACACTCTTTGCAAGACAAACGAAAGTTCATTTTGGCAGCATCTGATGTAATTTTAGGTAACGCTTTTGTTTGTTTGTTATTCAGTGAATACATGCAAAGATTAAAACTGGAAATATCACTTTAAAATCTTTAAGTTCTTAGGGTCAATGTTGTCCACTTTGTAAATTAAAATATTCAAAGGAAAAATAATTGGGCCATAGTTATGCAATTCGTACCACTATCACGTAATTCGTACCTCCTACATCTTTTCAATGGCGCAGCGTCAAAAATGCATTCAGGGGCCTGTTTTACGTGACATCAAACTTTTGATGATAAAATGACATAATAATTACTTTGACGTCACAGAGACTAACTGGAACATTTAGAAGAGAGAATGGTCTATAGCTAAAGCCAAGTCACGAGCGTCCTACCGTTGAATTAGTACTATAAACCCCCTGGTACGATATCAGTAACTTGGTGGTACGAATTCCGTAACAGGTCTTGTAATTCGTACCTTTTGAAGAAAAAAGTATTTTTACGTTTAAACCAAAAGTACAAACATTATCTTTATAATTATAGTATATAGTTATAGCCCCCTACCAGCAGTATCCACATTGAAAGTTTCATAGCTTTTGGATTATCTGCCCTTGAGATAGAGATCTCTATCCTTAGGGGGTACCGATTCAATAAGTGTCCCCTACTACATATTAATTTGCTTTCCTCCTCACCGCCTCCCTCATAATCTTTCATTAGTATTTTTTATAATTCACGATTTCTTTCCTTATCATTTTGTGCTGTTTGCATGTTGGTTAATGCTTTGACTTGGAAATGCCTCGTATATATTGAATCCCAGGGGGAGGGGGATCACATGACGCTTGCGCAACGCGTGTGTGAGTGTGGGTGAGCACGCGCGCGGCGTGTATTCTCAAGCGTCCGTGTGTGCTCACGCGTGCATGCGCGCGCGCGCGTGTATGTGTGTTGATGCGCGTGCATGTTTGTGTGGTTCGTTCCATGCTGCTTTCAATGATAATGTATTACATGCAACATTCCCCTTGCTTCTTATAGCTGAAATATAACATAATTTGTTTTGTCTTGCACGATAGAATCAACTTAGCTTTTCTATATTTATTTACGATCAGATTTTGTTCTTTAATTCAAGACATTTCTTACTGATTGTTTTTCTTTTTGAGCTATGACTGATGGTAGCTATCAATTACATGTACTTGCTTTTAATTTTGCACTTTCTCTGGCTT
>CM065680.1:38974776-38979776 GCA_017654935.2 Phymorhynchus buccinoides | reverse complement strand
TTACCTTCATTTTTTTTTCACAATTCAGATTGCCTTGGAGGTGTCACTGATGATCCAGGATGTGAACGATGTGAAACCTATGCTTGTGAATCTCCCATATAAAGTGGCCATTCCTGAGGTTAGTATGCAACGGCCAAAGAGGGCGTAAAGCATTACTTCCTTAGTATGCAACGCTATGGTCTAATTTTGTTGATGTTGTTGTTGTTGTTGGAGGTGGTGGTGGTTGTGTGTGTATGTGTGTGCGTGTGCGTGTGCGTGTGCGTGCGTGTGTGTGTGCGTGTGTGTGTGTATGTGTGTGTGTGTGTGTGTGTATGTGTGTGTGTGTGTGTGTTTGTTTCTGCGTGTTTGTTTGTTTCTGTGTGCATGTGTGTGTTTTCACATGATTGGAATTGTACTGCTTTCGGCAGTTATGATAATAAAAGTAATGATAATTAACGAAGAAGAAAACGATGGTGATGATTATGATGATGATGATGATGATGATGGGGACTGCGATGATGATGGTGATGCCCATAGTGATGTTGATGGTGATATGCCTGTTGTAGAATTTTAACGCGCGTCAACCTAAGCCAGAAGAAGCTTTTCTGATAGTTAACTCGACTATTTTCAAATTAATTAAAGAAAAGAATGGGAAACAGCAAAACAGCACCAATCTATAGCATCAGTAGAAACGGTCATTCATCACTTGCACAGTATACGTGTTTGACAAAAAGTGTATGAGTTCTTGTCTGTCTTTCAAAGAACATTTTTGGACGTCTGTTGAACACAAAATAATGTGTTGACATTATTTTCGCCGACAGCATTTGCTTTTTTGTTGGTGGGTGGGTAAGGGGGTGGTGGATGGGGGGGGGGCTGGGGCTGTGTGGAGAACCCGCTATCCTTGTATAATCCTTATTAAGTCTACATTTTGTATGCTGAGTGTTAGTCATTTTCAATGATCTTTTTGTTTTAGAACCAGGCCGTAGATTCGATCGTTTTCGGCAACGTATCTGCCATCGATCCAGACAACGGCAGAGGGAGTACTGTGGAGTATTCTTTAACGGTAAGGGAGGTTTTTTCTCTATAGTTCTAAGTGCGTTGTGTATGGGGGTATTTATGGATTTATATAAAGCACTACTCATTGCTAAAGTTCAACTTTGAGGAGTGGATCATCTTTTGCTTATTATTCCTTAGGTAATTCTAACCACGTAGTTTTGTTACTTTTTTGCCCCTTTTATACGCGTGCTTACGTTGATTATGCTCATGCCAACTCTAACCTCTCTCTAAGTTATGTGCCTTTATTTCCCCATATTTATGCACACTAACTGCCAAATTAACACGGTGTATAGTTCTATTGATAAGCCAAAGATTCAGGCATCATATATAACATTCATATGATATTACAGATCATAATAACACACATTTCTTGTTTCTGATCTTCATACTTCACACGTTGGTTAATGTTGCAATGAAAATGAAAGAGAAATGACAGTAACTGAATGTATAATTATGATGTAGGCTGCATTTTGTAACAATTTGTTGAGTTTTCTTGTTTATGGTACATTTTCAAAATGTTTTGGAAAGTTTGAATGAATTTGTGTTAACCATTCTTAGTGATTTCAATCAACTTCCTTATTTTTTGATTGAATGTCACAAAATTCAGATTTTGGAGGAACATTAAGGTCCTCTTCTTCATCAGAATGACTACAAATTATTCATATATTTTATTTTACAATAGCCCATTGTCCAATTATATAGGCTATGTTTTGTAATTTTCAAATAATATTTTCTAAATTTCATAGTTCTCATACAGAATCGATTTTGTATTTGTTTCTTGCATTGAACATTCAGGCAGTCGCATTCTATTCATCCAAGGTGTTATTTTATTTTCAATGCAATGTTCGAATTATCCAAGATAAATTATATTGCATGCATTTTTGTTTTCATAGCAATTTGTTCTTAATAAACTCGCATTATTATGAGTGTATTTTTCATATTTTTCTTTTAAGCGTATACATTGATGTATACCATTCCCCCGTTTAGACTACTAATGTTGTTACATTTCTTGTGTCTTTTACTCATAAACATCGGTTTATGGCGACGACGACGACAGTACAGTCATAACAACAATGTGCCTAATAATGACTACTACAAGAAACAGTCATATTGGACTAATATTTTTCGTGTTTGACTTTTTGTTGTTTTGTTTTTTAGCTTCTCGGCAAATCTTAAGCCTTGTAGAGATTCTCTTCCCCATTCTTTTTTTCCATTAACATAATAATATTTTATAAATTAGGCCCTAATATCGAAGAATGAATTTAGAATTTACACGGTCGCACATTTTGCGTGACATTTTGGTGATAAAACTGCTAACCCTTTATTAATCTGGTGCACCTTTTTTTCTCCCTCCTCTTCCTCATTGGGAATGTAGACTGATGCTCAGGTGAGTAGTCTTTGCTACTTTTTTTCACCTATGTATCCTTAAACTGTAACACACTTAGTTGTTTTCTCACTTTATGTTCTGTGAAACTGGTAGTAATCATCAATTTGTAGGTCTAGTCTTTAAAAAAAATTTTTTTTAAAATTGTGTTGCTGTCAATGTCCCTTTTCTGTGTCTGTCTCTGATCCTGTATCTATTTTTCTATCTCTGTTTTGATTCTCCATTTCTTATTGCATAGTATATGTTTTCACATTTCTCTTTTATAACGTATGTTCTCTTCAATCCATGTCCTTGGGTGTCTGTCTCTTCCTGTATTTCTGTATCTCAGATTCTATCCGTGTCTGCCTCTTTGGCTGTGTATTTGTCTATGTTTCTAATTCTGTGTTCCCCTTTCTTCCCCGTGTCACTGTTTTGTTTTTCTCTCTTTCTGTCTGACATTCTCTCTGTTCTCTTTCTGTCTGTCGCGCATTTTCTTTCTCTCTCTCTTGCTCTCTCTTACTCACTGTCCACTTCAATCTCAAAGTAAATTATTACTATTGTATTCTTTATTGCACCATTTTCCCTTGCATGTCCGTGTGCGTGTGTATTTTCTACTTAAAAACAAAAACACCCCCTCCCCCTGCCACATGATAATATGATGCTCACTAATAAAACCAATGTCATTAAAAATGCATTTTTTTTTCTGGTATTTGTTGAATAATGAAGAAACAAACATCACGCGACGTACAAATCAAACACTATAATTGGAAGGTATTAATGGTGACTGATGTTTTAAGGCCTTCTTGTATTTCACACTCGTGTTGAATGTTGTATGTTATTGCACTGAAGTATTATACCTACTTGTAAGTAGTTCGATTGTAGACTATATATGTCATATTTTGTTTCGTAAAAAAGTTCAAGCAACAAATTATTTGATTATTCTTAAAGGTGTTGCCTTTTTTCAGCAGTCCTTGCATTATTCAATTTTTGACGAGTTTATTGTCTTTGTTATTATAAACCTAACACGTTCTTGCATTGTATCCCCCCACCCCCCCCCCCCCCCCCCCCCCCCCCCCCCCCCCCCCCCCCCCCCCCCCCCCCCCCCCCCCCCCCCCCCCCCCACCCCTGTGTGATATGACTAAAACGCACAACCAAACCAAACGTTTTTTATTTGATGTTTTACACTATTCGTTTAAATGTTTTTTAATTTATCAAAACTTACATTACATACATGTTAAGCAAGCATAACGGCAACAACAAGCTTAAAGCTTATACTGTTCCCTTTTATCGTGTGCTATTTCTTTTACATCCACCCTCCTTCTTCTTCAACCCACACAGGGGGCGAATGATGAGTACAGATCGACATTTGAAATCTCCAGCACGAACGGAAAGATCTATTTGAAGAAGAAGCTCGACTACGAAAAACGCAGCTTCTATATATTCAAAGTGGGCGTCAAGGTAAGACTCACATTGTATTATATTGTATTGTATATTATTGTATAGTATCGTGTTGTATGTTTTGCATTGTATCGTATTGTAGGTTATTGTATGTTTCGTATTGTATTGAATTGTATTGCATTGTATCGTGTCATATTGTGTCGTATTTAATTGTATTGTGTAGTATTATTGCATAATACTTTATTGCCAGTGTGATCTTAGTCGCTGTTGAAATCGGGCAGCTCCTTAGTGTTATCTTTTATGCTGCAGGACCTTTTTTAATGCAGGTCTTTTATTTTTTTGTGCTATTCAAAGTTTGATTGTTTTGTTTTGTGTGTCTATATTCGTATCATTTTCTTTTGATGTAACTCCGGATTCTCTTTCACACACAGACAACTGTATGGTTATCTATATTTGAAAAACCCAACAACAAACATTGAGAGCCCATGTGTCTTTAACCCTTTCACCACCAAAGTCGCATTTTAGCACCACAGTGATTTAACACCTATGTCACTAAAAGGCATCAAATTGGGGTCTATTATCCAAAGACCCTATTGGCTTAGTTTTGGGAAGTAGGGATGGACCTTATTTTATATATGTCACAGAAGAATCCTCAATACTGCAGATGGATTTTGTTCTCTACCTGGGCAGGTAATTTTAATGGCAATTGTTGGCTGAAATATGGCTGACGGTGACAGGGTAAAATAAACTGAAACCGATGTGTCCAGTATACGGAATTGTGCCACAGTGACGGCGGTTTTTGTGTGTTTTGTTATCGTAATATTGGTGTCGTTGTTTGTGTGGATGACCTCGTTCAGGACAAGGGCGAGCCCAGGTCGCTGGTGGGCAACCCTGCGGACTTCGTGGTGACTGTGCTGGACGTGCAGGACACGCCGCCCTCCTTCGTCAACCAGCCCTACAACACCGAGATCAAGGAGACGGAGGAAGTGGTACGTATCTTCCTTTACCCATCCCCCACCCCCCACCACCCCCGTAGGGCGGGTGGGGTCGGGGGTGGGGTGGTCTTTTGTACACATAGATCCACCACCCTCCGGAAGTTCTGTTCTTGTAACTTCCACTTATCTGTCACTGGACTGGAACCAATTTATTGTCAGATTAACGTGGTGACAGCCCTGACATGGCCTTAGTTGTCGACGGGGCTATA
>CM065680.1:38966776-38974276 GCA_017654935.2 Phymorhynchus buccinoides | reverse complement strand
TATCCTAGTACAGAGGAGGTGAAGGCAGTATTGAGAAAAAAGCATAATGGGTCGTCAGAGGAAAAAGAAGAACTCTATGAGTTAAGGGGCCGACTCACACGTCCAATTTCAGTCACACGGCTATCCAACTGTGACCACGTCTTTGAGGCACGATTCTGATATATAAAAGCTTACTGTCTAAACGAATCTGATGTAATCATACTACCTTCGTTCACTGCATAATACAATGCATTCACGTGGACAGCAATATGACACATTTCTGAGACAGAAATGCAGACATTTCATTGGATTCGTGTATGGGTGGGGAGGGTGGGAGGGTGGGGGGGACTACAAATATAATGAGCGAAACTAGTAGCACTTCATCAGATGCATTCTAACAATGGTATGTCATGGGAATCATGCTTCACACAATGTCGCAGTTTAATGGATAGCCGTACGCATATATACATGGTTTTTTTTATTTTTATCTGCCGCATTTACTTCGTCACGAACGTTACCTCGCGCTTTTTGTTTTGTTTTCTTTCGTGGTATGTGCTTACTACTTCTGTGTCATTAATTCCTTTGATGGTTTTACGATAAAATAAAAGAGTTTGAGTTTGAGCTTTGAGTTCGTACGATTGCAGTCGCGCGTATGAGTCGGAGTCGGACCCTTTAGTAAGAAACCTTTTACTGTCTTCTTCTAGTCATTCCTCTCACTCTCAGCCCCGTTTGCCTGTCTTCCTTTTTTGAATCAATTTCAATTACTGTCCACCCAGATCGTCTGGCCAGTGGCCGCATCAATGCGATTTGGAGACCGTCCTCCTTGTCCGATCACGGGCCCTGATAATTAGTAGTAGAACTGTTCCACCGGAGCTTATTAATTTTAGGACCCTAGAAAAAAGGTACTGGCGTTGGATCGACATTGACCCAATGAGCACGATAATTGTATAGGTTGGAAGACTGGAGGCGGTAGAAAGATTGGCAGTCTTGTAGGTTAGTCACCCCCATCATGTTTATGACCTTTTATCTCAAAGTCAGCTTCTTTCAGGTTTATGAAAATTAATCCTACGTTGAGCCTAACCCTATCCCTTTCCAAAAACCCAAACAAGGCAGAATGTTGCTTCTCGTGGAAACATTTCAATGCGAAACGTTGAGAGTAAAGTACAAAATAACAGAAAGATTGATAGGTTGGGCCGTGGAATGAGGCACATAGACTTTGATAGATACAGGGGAATGAGATTAAAAGATTCAAAGACTCTTTAATCCTTTGGCCCCCCTTTGGGGGCATGGAGGACTTGAAACAAATCAAGCAAATACAAGCGCAACAATAGGGAACGATTACAAAAAGATAAATCCAATTTAATTTCTTCTAATATCATTAGCACATCAAATACAATGTTACACAACTTTACAAAGTCTTAGAAATTTGGATAAATCTAATAAACCTTTTTTTTACCACCACAGAGCAAACTACGATAATTGAATACGGACTTTACACATGTACATTTTCTGGAGATAAACTGTCTTCTAATTATTACTGCATTTTGGGATATTTCATTAAAAAATGAAATTAATCACCAAGGTCATTCTGTTCGCAGGCTCTACATTAGCGTTCTTTACGGGGTATTCTAAATCTTCTGCCAGAGACAATGGCGTTGTGAGATGTAGAAGATATTGGCCACCGAACAATTAAATCAACCAGTTGCTTTTCTTACGGGCAAAACATCAAACTTTAGTACGCTAACTATATAGTAGCATGCCTAGTTACTTGCGTACAATGTAAATGAGTTTCGGAAGAAACAAGGAAGAAGAAGGCATGAGGGCATGGTGAGGAGAGGAAGTGGGATAGGAGAGGGGTCTGGGATGTGGAGCAGGAGTTGTGAATGGACCCTATCATGGGGCAGTGGGTGGTTGCCTCGTGCCTTATTGGCCCATACGGGGAGCTGGACAACCCCGCCCCCTCCACGAGTCTCTCCCCGTGGGAATACCGGGGGGTCTTTCGTAAAAATGAGTTCCCTCAACCTTCTGAAAGTTCTGTGCTTGTAACTTCCTCTAATCTGACACTCTCTTCGACTCTGCCTTTTTCCTTTGGTTCTGTCATCTACTATCTTTCTGACTTATTGGCCCATTCTCCTGCCTTTTTTTCAAAACAAATCTTCCAAACAACTGTTCTCCTTTGAACTCCTCCGAAGTCGGAATGTGTTGGCTGCACACAGCGGGGAGACCAGTGAAAACTGAAAACCGGACACATACGTACCTTACCCATTATGGCCTCATGGCCTGGGAACGCAGAAGAAGAAGAAGAAGAAGAAGAAGAAGAAGAAGAAGAAGACAGGAGGAAGACCCATCCCCAATGCCACATTGACGACCATTGATCGCGACCACCAAAGACTAGTCTGTCTCTCTGGCACCAGTCAGCCTTACTTGGCACAATAAGTTAAGAATCATCGAGTAAATATGTCCTCCACTACATAGTACATAGAGACTATGTTTAGTCCCCGAGCCGAAGGTTCGGGGAGCTATTGTTTCTGTCTGATCCGTCCGTGCCTCCGGCGTGCCTCCGGCCGTCCGACTATTCGTCCGTTTTTCTCAAAAAACTATTCAGTCTATCAACATCAAATTTGGTATACTAGTTTGCTAAGATGCAAGCTATCCACTGATGTATTTAGTTTTACATTAAGGTCAAGGTCGCGCCAGTTACGGGGTTCAAACCCCGAAACACATAATCGCTAATATCTCGCGAAGTTTTGCATGTATTTTAATGCAGTTTTTTCCCCCAACACTTCTTGATGAATGGTCTATAACACAGTTGTCATGAATTTTTGTGTGTTTGCGCTTGTTTATCTGTTTTTCTGTTTGTCCCAAGAATCCCTTCAAAGTTTGTTGAGTGTAGTTTACCGGCTGCCCAACTCGCTAAGGATCAGATATTAAATGTGATGTTAAATTTTAAAAAAGCATATTTTTCTTCCATAAAAATGGTCAGATCTTGCTCTGTGTCCATTACTAAATCCAGAAAAAACCCGTTTGTAAAATGTCCATAACAAAAATGGCGGTTAAGGAGCACATACCCCCAAATCACCCAGAAACAGGACATGGGAGGAACAAATCAACCATGACAATTCGTGTGAAAATGGAAAGGCAGTAGCAATCAAGTGTGACCTCCACGTGCTTCGATTGAAACTCTGCAACACCCCCCCCCCCCCTCCCCTCCAACTCCTCCATGCTGCCAGTCCCGTTCATCACCTACTTCTGGGAAATCCGTCCCCAAAAAGGAAAACCTCCTGGAGAGTTATCACATGCACAAGTTCCTGTGCGGAAAGAGGTTGGTTTTAGCGGCCTTAACCCTTTCACCGCCAAAGTCGCATTTTATCGCCACAGTGATTTAACACCTATGTCACTAAAAGGCATCAAATTGGGGTATATTATCCAAAGACCCTATTGTCTTAGTTTTGGGAAGTAAGGATAGACATTATTTTAGATATGTCACAGAAGAATCCCTTATACTGCAGATGGATTTTGTTCTCTACACAGGTAAATGTAATGGAATGCTTTAGCTGAAATACGGTTGGCGGTGAAAGGGTTAAATACGGCCGGTCCCGTGGTGTTCTAAAGATGTCCAGTGGTATTTGTGTCTGAAGATCTTAGCACACTGGCCACTGAATTTGCACAGTGCCCTCTTCTTACAAGTGCTGACGCACAAAACGTGCTCGATGAGAGCAGCCATTGTCACCAATTGGAAGTCTGCATCATTGGTGCCTGCTTCGGGTTAGACCATCTGAGTATTTTGTGCATAGCATAGCATCTTTCGCGAACTGATGGTAATTCCTTGGCTATCTGTGAACTATAATTGTAGAGTTAGCCTTCCTGTTCCCTCGCCTGCCTGTCGTGATCGAGCCGACTGTGTGTGGCTGGTATGAAGCAGAATGATGGTCTTCTCTTCTTCTCTTCACTCACCGCGCTGTCTATCATTAGACCTCACTCCACTCCCCCCCCCCCCCCCTACCCCCCATCATTTCCATCCTGTCCTCTTAAAGTAAATAAGACTATTAAGTGCAAATGTTTACACCCCCCTACACACTCATAAAATATACAAACGGGCGGGCGTTTGTGTGTGCGTGTGTGTGTGTGTGTGTGTGTGTGTGTGTGTGTGTGTGTGTGCGTGCGTGCGCGCGCGCGGGCGCGCGTACATATAAACACTTACCAGGCATCAGAATTGTCAGAGGATTTGCAAATTTCAGAGGATTGAACAGTGCTGGCAGAGAATTTTGTTTCTAGTAGCTGAGGTTAGGCTTCTGTTTCTGAGCATAATTTTCACTGCTAAATAACATTTTAATTTGACTTCTTAAAGCATATATATTATGGCTTTTTGTGACATGTTGGGAACTGATTTATATGCTGTTCCTAGAGAGAGACGCTTCAGACATTGTTTTATTGACAATGGCACAAACATAGCCTTTATGTTAGTGTGGTGAACTTTGTTTCTTGTAGGAGAGAGAGAGAGAGAGAGAGAGAGAGAGGTAGAGAGAGAGAGAGAGAGAGAGAGAGAGAGAGAGAGAGAGAGAGAGAAAGAGAGAGATGAGAGAGAGAGAGAGCACCTAAATATCTTCAATATTTCAATGCTTTCTTTTCGTTGCCTGCTGTTGCTGCTTTTCCTGCATGTAGTTTTCCAAGCGCATCCCCCAGACCTCTTACCCCCCCCCCCCCATCCCACCCATCCCCCCCCCCACACACACCATACACGCGTAGCAAACTCTCTGCACAATGTTAATACATTGTTTGTTGTTGTTATCATTAGTGTCATCTCGAGGGAGTTCCTTCATCCATTTGCATGCAGGCTGTCAGCTGTTTGTGTTGTTACGCTCATCAAACACACCGAAGGAGTTTCAAACATTTCCATATTCTGTTATTGGAACGCATCATTACTTTCTTGGAATTTTTTCTCTCTCTCTATCTCTCTTTTATTCATTTTTTATCTCGCAAAGCTGTAGAGATTTTTAAAACAATGTGGTCACTCGGGTCGATGGATCCGACAGTTTTCTTCAAATTATTTGATGCGCAAGTAAAAGCCTATGTTGTTATACGCTGCTGAAATTTGGGGCATGTGACGTTTCCAAATCATAGAATCTCCCTCTATTCGCTTGCAAAAAGATTTCTCCACATTAGTCCTAAAACCCCATACCTGATGGCATACGGCGAACTCGGTAGATGTCTTTTTTGCTGATTGTATTTTAAAAGTAATCTGATATTGGTTTAAGTTACAAAAATTAGATCAGCGCAGATGACCAAAACAGCAATAGGAAATTTATAGAAACAAGAGCAGCTGAGAAACAGAAAACCAATCATTGCCCTACTTTTTCTTCTTTTAGAAATGATATCTACTCAGTCTTCCTTTTATATCTTAATTTCAACTCAGTCTTCTCTTTCTATTTTGAACTCCTACTATTTGCTTGCTGTCTGTCAGTCTTTCATTTTACATTGATAACGTATGTATCATACGCTCAAACGTCACCGTAGGAGTTGAAACATTTCAATATTCTGTTATTGGAACGACCAAACACTACCTGAATGTCTAGTGTTTCATGTGTCTACAATTTGACAAGCATAACTGGGTCAGTATAGTTAACGTTGTTTGAAGACATAAGTTTTTTTCAGAAGCATGGTTAAATGGTGGCGTGGGAAATGAAAAACAAATATCTGCATGTGTTTAAGCAACGGATAATTGATTGTTATAAACAAGAATGGTCTGGTAAACTCCATGAACAGGAATGGTTTGTTATAGGGGAAGAGCAGGGGAAAAAGCGCATTGGGCGGGTAATGATATCTACTCAGCCCACCCTTAATTTCATCTCATGTTCTTTCTATTTTGAACTCAACTATTTCTTGCTGTCTGTCAGTCTTTCATTTTGCCGTATGAGACGAGCGTTAATGTCTACCTGAATGCATTCGTGTCTCATGGACAAGCATAACTTGTATAGTTAACGTTGTTTGAAGACATAAGTTTCTTTAGAAGCATGGTTAAATGGTTGCGTGGGAAATGAAAAACAAATATGGGGTGGGCTTCTTACCCGCGGATGCGATTTTATACCCCGAATCTCTGGTAAACCCCTAAAGACAGGAATGGTTTGTTATTGTAGTTTTAAATCCTTGTTGAACACGGAAAAGAATCTTACAGACATTACTATTATGAAATTTCGTACTGCATTATTTTACCAGATTTAGACTTGGCGTTTCTGGTATTAAATTTCACAAAAGATATTCAAGTAAGTCGAAGTGCTGTCCAAGTTGTAACGTTATAGAAGAAGAACACCATTCTTTGCTAGTGTGCCCACTGTATCAAGCGCTAAGAGAAAATTATTTAATCAAAGCGTTCAAACATGTTAACGAAAATATGCATTTATGTGCACTATTGCGTGTGCGTGTGCGTGCGTGTGTGTTAAAGAGAGAGAGAGAGAGTTGCTTTGCATATGCGCTGTTGGTGGTTGGTGTCACTCTTCAATCTTGTTTTTTTGTTATCTGTTGATGAATAATTGATTGTAAAGCGCTTTGGGCTCATCTGAGGTAAAGCGCTATATAAATGTACTGTTATTATTATTATTATTATTATTATTATTATTGCAAAATGAAACTATGCTTATAAATCGACCTGCGCCAATGTTTATATATTATGCCTTAAAGAGAAGAGAAGACGAAAATTTAAATTAGATAGTAATTTGTCAATATCTTGATACATTTAGTGTTTAAGGAAAATCCACTACTGTATTTTAGTTGATGCGATATGCTTGACTCATGCTTGTGCTTTTTATTTCTTTTCATTTATCCATATTATGTTGTGTGTCATATTTTGTTACCTCCCTTGCATACAGGCCGGTGGCCTTGCAGTAAACCATTTTCAGTGTTCAGTTTTATTTTTATCGCTCTTTTATTCAGGTTTTCCAAAAATCTTTAGCAATGCATTGCCTTTCAATTGGAACAGAAAGCAAGTTAGCTTAGAATCGAATTGAAGTTGTGCGTTTTCCCCTCCTCATCTCTCTCTCTCTCTCTCTCTCTCTCTCTCTCTCTCTCTCTCTCTCTCTCTCTCTCTCTCTCTCTCTCTCTCTCTCTCTCTCTCTCTCTCTCTCTCTCTCCCCCCCCCTCTCTCTCTCTCTCTCCCTCCCTCCCCCCTCTCTCTCTCTGTGCGTGCGTGTGCGTGTCTCTCTCTCTCTCTCTCTCTCTCTCTCTCTCTCTCTCTCTCTCTCTCTCTCTCTCTCTTTGATGTACTTTATTTTCCCCCAGGGCTGGGTGGAAAAAAGCATGTAACTTGCTTATATCATGTTCCCTGGTTAAATACAATTTCGTTTTCGTTTTCTCTCTCTCTCTCTCTCTCTCTCTCTCTCTCTCTCTCTCTCCTCTCTCTCTCTCTCTCTCTCTCTCTCTCTCTCTCTCTCTCTCTCTGTGCATGCGCGTGCGCGCGTGTGTTTTCCTTTAGGAAAATGAAGGTAAATAAGCGAACTAAACCAGATCGCACATCCTCAGGCCTCTGAA
>CM065680.1:38954276-38959276 GCA_017654935.2 Phymorhynchus buccinoides | reverse complement strand
GCAACAAATGTCCATTAAATTTACCTGGGTAGAGAACAAAAACCATCTGCAGTATTGGGGATTCTTCTGTGACATATATAAAATAAGGCCTATCCCTACTTCCCAAAACTAAGACAATAGGGTCTTTGGATAATAGACCCCGATTTGATGCCTTTAATAGTGACATAGGTGTTAAATCACTGTGGTGCTAAAATGCAACTTTGGCGGTGAAAGGGTACGTTAATCTGCAATATTGGGGATTCCTCTGTGACCTGCATAAAATAGGTCCTGTCCTTACCTCCCAAAATGAAGAGCATAAAATTATTAAGGTCACTGGATGCCAGACTCTCATTTGATGCCTTTCAGTGACATGGGTGCTAAATCATTGTGGTGCCAAGAGGCGACAGTGGCGATGAAAGGGTTAATTTAAAGGGACAGACACACTGCATACGATGCGATCCGACTGTGACCTTTGTGAGGCATGGTTCTAGGTGAACGTCTGGTCAACCAGAAAGAGCAGGGACTATAGACACTAGAAGTGTAGCATCCACGGAAAGAGCAAGTGATGAAAGGGGTTGGAGAATGGGGGTTGGGGGGGGGGGGGGGGGGGAGTGAGTTGGTGAAGTACTGGTTCCGTGATTGGGTCGGCATCTTCAGAACAGAAGGTATACATAGCCTATTGTCGAATCTGACACACAAAAGAAAAGGGAGAGAGAGGGAGGGGGGGAGAGGAGAGAGAGAGAGAGAGAGCGAGAGAGAGAGAGAGAGAGAGAGAGAGAGGTAGGCAGAGAGAGAGAGAGAGAGAGAGAGAGAGAGGTAGGGAGAGAGAGAGAGAGAGAGAGATGGAGAGGAGAGAGAGAGAGAGAGAGGAGAGAGAGAGAGAGAGAGAGAGAGAGAGGAGAGAGAGAGAGGAGAGAGAGAGAGAGAGAGAGAGAGAGAGAGAGAGAGAGAGAGAGAGAGAGTACCCGTTGACATGAGCATCTTAAATTGATAATTGTCAAATCGGACAGAGAAAAGTAAGCGAAGAGAATAGATGAGATGAGACGAAAGAGAAGAGAGAAGAGAGAGAGAGAGAGAGAGAGAGAGAGAGAGAGAGAGAGAGAGAGAGAGAGAGAGAGAGAGAGAGAGAGAGAGAGAGAGAGACAGAGACAGAGAGAGAGAGACAGACACAAACACAGAGAGGGATAGCTGAAATCCCCTTAATGTGAAGGCGGATCATGGTCGTCGACAGCGGTGGGAGACATTCGCAGTAGAATGATGGATGGGATGAGAAAGATGATCAAAGACTTTAGCCGGAGTGTGGGTGCTGACGCGGTCTCTTCAAAAATCGAAAAAGAAGATCAAACAAGACAGTTAAACGTACACTACAGATCCCCCCCAAGCTTGATTTTCCAAAACTGCGTAAGAAACCTACGATATTTGGAGCGTTATGTTTAGTTCCTGAGCTTGAGCGCGAAGCGTAGAACTATAACTGTTTTTGCTTCGTTCGTTCGTTCGTCCGTCCGTCCGTAAGTGCGTCCATCCGTCCGCTGGGAGGTAGCGGTCTAAGGACAGTAACGCAGACGAGGGAACTTCAAACCCACTCGGTTTTTATCTCCGTTGCTTACCTTTAAAGATATTACATTTTTCAAATCGCTATTTCCGCATTTTAATAACTTATCTATTTTACCTAAAATGTTCTTCATTTTTCTTTTCACCTTGTGCTGGTTTGCTTAAATTGTGGACTTTTCGGCCTAGTACAGAGAAGACACCATTCTTTTATCAGAAATGTCTTCCTGTTGGGGTTGATCCACAAGATAGTGTTTGTTAGCAGATATACATACTGACGAGAATTCCATAAATTCGAAAGAGATCTCTCTATGTACTTGCTCATACACTGTCTGTCCCCCATTGGGACAAAAAGTAAACCAGCACAATCTTTTACTTTTATTTTACACAGTTAGTGGTGTTTGTGGTTTCTTTGATCAAATATTATCTCCCACCATTATGGTGAGAACCACTGGCATCCTTTATGGATCCACCACTATTAACAGTGGCATTTTAAGCTATAAAGCCATTTCAAGCCACATTTGTACAGTGCATGGAGGGTTGGTAGTGTTTTGTGGTATAGTTTGTTCATAATTATATTCCACTTCAGTGTGTGCCACAGGCATCCAATATTGGATCCACTGCCAACTCTTTATGCACTGACTTTCCAGTTCTTTACATGTTGGGTTCAGGGAGTAGCTACACTACAAGGTTTACTTGCATCCCTTTAATTAGAGGATCACCTCAGTGGTTGGCTCTTTCTACCCACATGTATTACATTTTTCAAATCGCTATTTCCGCATTTTAATAACTTATCTATTTTACCTAAAATGTTCTTCATTTTTCTTTTCACACTGTGCTGGTTTGCTTAAATTGTGGACTTTTCGGCCTAGTACAGAGAAGACACCATTCTTTTATCAGAAATGTCTTCCTGTTGGGGTTGATCCACAAGATAGTGTTTGTTAGCAGATATACATACTGACGAGAATTCCATAAATTCGAAAGAGATCTCTCTATGTACCATGCCCATACACTGTCTGTCCCCTATTGGGACAAAAAGTAAACCAGCACAATCTTTTACTTTTATTTTACAGTTAGTGGTGTTCGTGGTTTGTTTGATCAAATACATTTAAAGATACACTGACCCACCACGATTAAGTCCATTGGTTTTATTCTGGGTAGCTGTGACCAATATACAAATGCCCCCAACTTGAACTTGAGGCTGCTCTTAAAATGATGTTTCGTTTTCAATTTGGGGGCATTTATTATGGGGAGTCAAAAATGGTTAAAACAAGATTTCTTAAGATGGAAAACACGTGAAACCCGTGATTTAGACACGTGATATTGTGGATCTTTAAAATTTCCCTTGGTAGTTGTTTTGGTTTAAACGTTTTTTTAGTCAACAATTTCAAATTATAAACAATAACGAGGTAACAACAAGCATATAGCTTATAACGTAACCGTACACAATAATGATTCAGACGACCACTCGGACCATATGAATGGAAAAACACAAAAGCTGTAGGTTCGGTATTAATACCGAACCTACAGCTTTTGTGTTTTTCCGTACACAATACATTACATATAATTCAAATGACGGAAGGTGTGTTCTCACCAATTAGATGATATTTCAATATTTAGAAACATTATTCACAAACTAACAAACAAAGTGAACAAAATAGTAAAACCAGAAAAGAAATAAAAGTCATATTTTGGAAAAATCACCCAAAAGAAAGGAAGGAGGAACAAATTAATCAACAATTTGATGACTCAATATGACACTCATTAAAACATCCCACAAAAGTAATTACAACCATGTTTACATATCTAGAACAAGTTATTCAATCAATTAGACCAATATAGAGGTGCACCTGCGCTTTCACACAAAAATGATTGGAATGTTTGATTTGACATGATGATTGAAAACAGTTGTTTTCGTTCTAAAAAGCTAACAATTAATATATTAGTGCTCTGCGGCGCGTGTACACTGCGGTTATGCGACGTATGAGCGAGTCCCGAAACAGCGAGTGTCCCAAAACAGCGAGTTCCAAAATAGCGAGTGGGACATACCATCGAAAGGGACTCGCTCTTTCGACTGTCTCTGTTATGGTATCCTCACTATTTTGTCACTCACGCTGTTTTGGGATTCGCTGATTTGGGGCATTCGCGGTTTTGGGATGCGCTGTTTCGGGACTCGCTATTGTGGGATCCACCCGTACACTGCATGTGCTTCGTCCTCGTAAGGACTGCCGCCTTTCTGCTCGCTCGTTTCCTGGAATCCTTTTTTTGGTGTACATACCAGTTGTACCACACCGTCATACGCAAGCCTGAATCAATTTTCGGTAGGGGACAAAGTAAGCCCTTATTCAATCTGTTTTTAACCGAACTACTACCGTGGACGACAATCAGTTTTCGGTACGCACCTGCTTTGCCTAAACACACACACAATATTCACTTGAGTTTTCGGTAGCTAAGCTTAGGCATACACGCTGCTATTACCGAGTTTCCACACACGATTGAATCCGTGTTCGGCACGTAACCGTTTTACCGAACCCTCACACACGAGAACAAGTTTAGGTACGCAGCGGTGTTACTGGACCCTCACACACGAGAACAAGTTTAGGTACGTAGCGGTGTTACTGAACCCTCACACACGAGAACAAGTTTAGGTACGTAGCGGTGTTACTGAACCCTCGCACACGAGAACAAGTTTAGGTACGTAGCGGTGTTACTGAACCCTCACACACGAGAACAAGTTTAGGTACGTAGCGGTGTTACTGAACCCTCACACACGAGAACAAGTTTAGGTACGTAGCGGTGTTACTGAACCCTCACACACGAGAACAAGTTTAGGTACGTAGCGGTGTTACTGAACCCAAACATACAAGAATCAGTTTTTGGCAGGTAAGGTTATGCACCATCTTCACTGAACTTCCCCAACAGACTGAATAAGTTTGCGGTACATACCTATTTAACTGAACCACCAAACACAACAATTGTATTTGGTAGTACCTGGTTTACTGAACCACCACACACGACAAACACTTATTTGTATGAACCTGTTTTACTGAACTGCCACACACAACAATCAGTTATCAGTATGAACCTGTTTTACTGAACCACCAAACACAACAATCAGTTATCGGTATGAACCTGTTTTACTGAACCGCCACACACGACAAACTGTTTTCGGTATGAACCTGTTTTACTGAACCGCCACACACGACAAACTGTTTTCGGTATGAACCTGTTTTACTGAACCGCCACACACGACAAACTGTTTTCAGTATGGACCTGTTTTACTGAACCGCCACACACGACAATCAGTTATCAGTATGAACCTGTTTTACTGAACCGCCACACACGACAAACTGTTTTCGGTATGAACCTGTTTTACTGAACCATCACACACGACAATCAGTTATCAGTATGAACCTGTTTTACTGAACCGCCACACACGACAAACTGTTTTCGGTATGAACCTGTTTTACTGA
>CM065680.1:38941776-38944276 GCA_017654935.2 Phymorhynchus buccinoides | reverse complement strand
CTCACTACCATACAAATGTCCCCAAATTCAAAGCGAAACATCATTTTAAAGAGCAGCCTCAATTTAGGTATTAGGTATTATTAGGTACTTTGTAGTCACAGAGGCATGTCTGTGAAATTCGGGTTGCTCCCACCTGGAGAGCGCGTCGCAGCCAGAGGCGCGCCACCCAATGTGTGTTTTTTTGCATGCGATTTTTGTCACTTGATGAGGGAGGGGGGGGGGGGGGGGGTGTAAATTTTGACCAAATGACAACTTTTTCGTTGCCACTGGGTTTAACGTATGCTAAGTGCATGGGCACACGGGACCTCGGTTTATCGTCTCATCCGAAAGACTCCACGTTCAGACCGTTAAGGCCTAGTGTAGAATGAGAGGAAAAAATCCCCTGTACCCAGGGGAGAGAGAGAGAGAACATAAGGGGACATTTCTACGTGGGTCACAGCTACCCAGAAAAAAAACAAGGGACTTAATCGTGGTGCGTCAGTGTATCTTTCAGAGAATAATAGGAGACAAGTAGCAAGAAGTAACGACATTGCCATGCTTGTTTCTAACAAGAACGAAAAAGAAAAAAAAGAGCAATTCCTTGTTTTTTAAAACACTTCCATCTCCTTCTTATTCTTTAAAGGAATGCATTTCTCGTGTTTCGAGCGTAGTGTTTCTATGCGTATTAGGACCAATAGGTGTCCAAATCGACATGCGCACTCACACATTCTTGTACTCTGGATAGCCGCTGCTAAAGAAGAAAACCGATGGAAAAGGGAATGTGGACAAAGGGGAGGTAACAGATTGATCGGAGTTGTGACCCTTGAATACGAATTTTCTCATGCTTTTCTTCCTCTCTGCTTCTTCGTTCCGGTCTCGTGTGTCCCCCCTCTGCCGCGACAGCTCTCTGTATAAGAGCCTCAAACTAAGGGTACTTGAAAATGGATTTGGCATTATTTTGTGTGCTGGATGTCGTTTGTGTCCACTGTAGCATCTTATATTATCTTGTTCACTTGCCCTTCTTCACAATTTCTGTCCGTGTCTGTCTATCCATCCGTTTTCTTGCCCTTCACAATTTATGTCTATCCATCCGTTTTCTTGCCCTTCACAATTTATGTCTATCCATCCGTCTACTTGCCCTTCACAATTTATGTCTATCCATCCGTTTTCTTGCCCTTCACAATTTATGTCTATCCATCCGTCTACTTGCCCTTCACAATTTATGTCTATCCATCCGTCTCCTTGCCCTTCACAATTTATGTCTATCCATCCGTCTCCTTGCCCTTCACAATTTATGTCTATCCATCCGTCTACTTGCCCTTCACAATTTATGTCTATCCATCCGTCTACTTGCCCTTCACAATTTATGTGTCCGTCTATCCGTCTCTCTGTCCGTCTGCGATGGCTTTTTTTCCCCTCTTACACTATTCAACACAATTTAGGGACCTAAGCGCGTCCTCCACAAGCGCTTAAAAACAAAGACGGTTTAATCAAGTCATTTTATATTACATTTTGAAGATGTTTAATTCAGTTAATATGATTAACCCTTTCACCGCCAATGTCGCATTTATGCACCACAATGGCTTAACACCCATGCCACTAAAAAGCATCAAATCAGGGTCTGTTATCCGAAGACCCTATTTTCTTAATATTGCGAGGTAAAGATAGGCCTAATGGTGTCCATGTCACAAAGGAATTCCCACTATTGCAGATTGTTTTCCCCTCTCTACCCAGTTAAGTTTAATAGTATTTGGGGTTAAAACTGGCTGGCGACGAAAGGGTTAAAGTCCCTCTTGCAAAACGTCTCCACGGGGGTGTAATCCAGGAGACTCACCTGACAGACAACCTGCGCTTCACAGTATTAGGTATTATTATTAGGTATTAGGGACTTTATAGTCACAGAGGCATCTCTGTGAAATTCGGGTTGCTCCCACCTGGAGAGAGCGTCGCAGTCAGAGGCGCGCCACCCATTTTTATTTTTTTTGCATGCGATTTATGTGTGATTGATGAGGAAGGAAAGGGGGGTGGGTGGGTAGATTTCGACCAAATGACAACGTTTTTGTTGCCACTGGGTTCAACGTGTGCTAAGTGCATGGGCACACGGGACCTCGGTTTATCGTCTCATCCGAAAGACTCCACATTCAGACCGTAAGGCCTAGTGCAAGGTGAGAGGAAAAATCCCCTGTACCCAGGTTCGAACTCGGGTTTACTTGACACGAAGCGAACGAGTTACCACTGTGCCACTCTACACCACAGTAAGAGGCTATACCAGACCTACAGAGTGGACCGGCAGGAGAGGCACAGAGGTGGAGCCTTCATTACTGGTCAGTGAATACCTACCAGATAGTCATCATATCTAATATAATTATACGAATGTCCAAATTTCATTATAGGCTATTTATTATTTTTGGTTCATGTTTATTAGTTCATTAGCTCAACAAGCAACGCCGCTTTGTGAAGGAGTGATGTTTATGTTGTGTTAACCCTTTCACCGCCAGCCATATTTCAGTCAAAACTTTCC
>CM065680.1:38929276-38931776 GCA_017654935.2 Phymorhynchus buccinoides | reverse complement strand
ATCTGGCCAAGCGAGCTGCCAGTGCCTGAGATCTAACACAATAACGTGCATGTACAGGTCTGGAGTAGGAAGACTTGTTATATTGCTAACATTGTGATGCTAGCCACCCCGTTCGTCTGTCCTGTGAAGGATCATGTGTTGAAGAAGGAACAAGAAACCTCTCCCTCTCTGTCTCTGTCTCTGTCTCTGTCTGCTTGCCAGTCTGTGTGTCTGTCTCTCTGTATGTATGTGTGTGTGTGTGTGTGTGTGTGTGTGTGTGTGTGTGTGTGTGCGTGCGTGTGTGCGTGCGTGCGCGTGCGTGCGTGCGTGTGCGTGTGTGCGTGTGCGTGCGTGCGTGTGTGTTTTTTAGTGCGCGCGCGCGTCCGTAGCCAATCACACACACACACACACACACACACACACACACACACACACTCTCACTCACACTCACTCTCTCTCTCTCTCTCTCTCTCTCTCTCTCTCTCTCTCTCTCAGACATTTCGGTTGTCAAGGTCAAACCTCAAGGTCAAGGTCAGCATGGCTATAATTTCGTTACGGGACGATCGCGGCGCTGCGATACACCACCACACACAATTTGAAGCGATTCTGTTCACTCGTTCATGAGATACAGCTCGGAAATGACATATATATATATATAGCCCAAAGAAGGACATTTTGGTTTTCAAGGTCAAACTTCAAGGTCAAGGTCAGGACATGAATATCGAACGGAGCCTTCCTTTTCAAGATGCCTACCCTTCTTCCAACTTTGATTAAAACCCGTCCAATAGGTTTTGAGAAAATCGACTTACCGACAGACAGACAGATAGACACACACAGACACACGGACCCGATCACAATAGTTCCCACTTGGGAACTAAAAACAAACAAACCCGCAAGCAAAACACGAGAAAGCACAAAGTAAAGGAATGAAGTGTTGAAGTGAGCGAATGGGGTAGAGGTTGCGTGAAGAGGGAAGGCTGTGGCAATGTGGGGTTACCCAACCTTAACCCTAGATAAACTTATTGCTTTCTCGTGAAAAGTGTTCACTCTTCATTGGGCGGGTAAAGAGGAAAAGCCAAAGGGTGGGGAAGGGGTGTCCGCGTTTCTCCAAATTCTGTGTGAACAGCCATCTTGATACGAGTTGATGTTGCTGGTATTTGAATAAAAGTTATGAAAGCAAGGAGTGTGAAATTCCAGGTTGGTATTTATTGGAATGGTTCTTTTTTGTCCCTCTTAAAATGTTGCTGTTTTTAAATTCCATTTCTGTCTTTCTTTCTTTGTTTTTAGTTTGTGGCGTAGGCCTATCTGTTATTTGAGCAAGTGTCGTCCATTTCCACACTAGGTTTCTTGAAACTCTGTCTTGCCTGCCTTTTTAGGTAGGTATAGGTATATGTAGGTCTAGACAGGGACTGGCTTTAAACAGCCTAGGCCTCGCGGCCTATAAAACGTCCCCTCGTTATTATACTGTATTTTCTGTCGGGTCTGTTTGCATGTAGATATGAATATAAGGCTCAATAATCAAAGTCAAAGAATACTTCTTTAAATTTGGGAATCTCATGCAACAGATTCTTGAAACTGTTAGTGTTCTGTGCAAAATTAATATTAGTAGGAAGTTGAATCCAAAATGGAGCCACTCTGCAAGGAAAAGAACATTTTCCTTTGTTAGTAGGGCAGTGCTCGGTGTAGAGTTTACCTTTCATGTGGCACGGTGTCGAAGCCTTCTTAAAATCTAAATAATTATATCCTGTCGACATTATGACCCTGGTCTAAAGGTAATGTTATATCTTCTATCACTTCCAAAAGCTGAGTCACACAAGATCCACGTTTTCGAAACCCATGCTGGCATTTTGCATACAATTTAGTATCTGTGAAATGTGATACAATAGAATCTCGGATCAGACTTTCTAATACTTTACAAACTACACAGGTTAGACTAACCGGTCTATAATGAGAGACTTAGTGCGATTTTTCTCACGCCAGAGGGCATGACACTCGTGTGGGGCTAATCCTCTCTATATTATTAGTTGGGGATAAAGAAAGAGAGAGACAGTGAGTGGTCCTACCATCACTCTCTCTCTCACTACGCCCAAGTAAGAAAATCGCGTGATAAGCCCCTAGTGCATTGACTGCCCTCTGGCGTGAAAAATATCGCCATAGGTTGACCATTTCCTGGATCGGTCTTTTAACCTTTTAAAAAAAAATATTGGTATAACTTCTGCTGATTTCCAATCTTCGGGCAAAGTCCCTGCTGCTAAAGGTTTATTGAATAATGAACACAATGCAGTGATGTCTCGAGGCCCCAGTCATAGGACATTGACCTATTAACATTGAAAATGTCATATCGTGTTATCCCCTGTCAGGACAAATGTCTGATTATGTTTTTAACACTGGCATGATTTGGCTTAAATTTATTTACTGCAAGAGCCAGACATTGTTCTATTGATTTCTCAGGTCTCAGGACAGTTTGGCCTATCACTTTTCGATTCTCAGTACATCACTGCAATGGAATTATTAGCTCTTC
>CM065680.1:38921776-38924276 GCA_017654935.2 Phymorhynchus buccinoides | reverse complement strand
CTTCATCAATTTCCACCTACTTGCTAAAACGACATGTAATTTCCTAGAAAGAGCATACGCTATGAATATTATATGAACTCGCGGTCGATCAAATTATTGAAATGTTCACTCAAACGAATGCATTTTGCACCTTCCTTGCACGAGAGACGCAGGCCTACAGGCTATAAAAAAATGAGTATAAAGTAAATATATTATAAGCTTGTTGCGGCTCCTGCCGCGTTATGCATTGTGTAAACTTGAAGTTGAACAAATGCAACGCCGAGCGTCTGCAAAGTCCCCTCGCAGCATCGCCGAGCTACTCCGAAATCGGAATGTGTCGGCTGTACACACAGCGGGGAGACCATTGAGAACTGAAAACAGGACGCACGCACGGACGGATGGACGGCCGGAAAGAAGTGGGACATATCGGGCCTGTGACACAAAGCTAGGCACGGCCATTCAATTGGGATCATTTAGTTTCCACCTATGCACTATCGTGAAACCCACTCACCTCCTCCCCTAATGCATCTCCTTCCCCCATCCAGCCAGTCACTGAGGCAAGCAAGACTCCGCGCGCAGGAACTCAGTAGTCAAGTGTGAGCCACAGTGCTACAGCCAACTGTTTGCTACCCCCCCCTCTCTCTCTCTCTCCTTCTGTCTCTCTCTCTCTCGCTCTCTCTCACCGCTCTCTCTCTCTCTGTGTCTCTGTCTCTCTCCCTCACCGCTCTCTTTCTCTCTCTGTCTCTTTCTCTGTCTCTGTCTCTGGGTGTTTCCAGCCGTGTTGGTGGAGTCTAGGCTCACGGGTTCACTTGTAATATTTACATCAAATCATCAGATAGAGTTCCAAACCATGACGTTTCCAACAATGCTTTGTGAAATTTTCAAGTCATAGCCTTGGGGTTCGGACCCGTGATTTGAGCGCGCGCAATCATGCGCACACGAGCGCACAGAACAATTCATGACAACTGTGTTATAGACCATTCATCAAGAAATGTTGTGAAAAAAATGCATTGAAATACATGCAAAACTTCGCGAGATATTAGCGATTATGTGTTTTGGGGCTTGAACCCCATAACTGGCGCGACCTTGACCTTAATGCAAAACTAAATACATCAGTGGATAGCTTGCATCTTGGCAAACTAGTATACCAAATTTGATGATGATAAACTGAATAGTTTTTGAGAAAAACGGACGAATAGCCGGACGGACGGACGGACGCCGGACGGACGGACCAGACAGAAACAATAGTTCCCCGAACCTTCGGCTCGGGGACTAATAATGTTTCGGTATAGGCCTAAACCGGAAAGTTTATTAGTTTATAACCATGAAGCTGGTCATCACATTATTTTTTGGCAGCAATGTGGTTTACATGCATGGAAACAAACCGTGAACTTCCAAGTTCAAATCTTGGTCAGACGTTTTTGTTGTTGTTGTTTAAAGGGGCCAGCCACAAGTCAGCAAAAATCGTACAACTGTATGATACGATTAAAACACGTGATCTCGAAGCGCGAATCACATTTTGTTCTTGGAGACCACGTGATCGAATCGTATTGTGCAGTCCTACGATTTTAGCAGCAGTGTGGCTGGCCCTTAACTAAGTCATCACGCAATTCATTAGCAGATTATTCCCCCCCAGTTAATTTTGTGGTAAAAGAAGAGAGAGAGAAACTCGCGAAACTCGTGAATTTTAAAGTGAGGCCTCCGGCCTATCCACATGAGGACGTGTACACAAGTCACATACACACAAAAGAACATAATGATAAATAAACTAAATCAAAGGCTGTTTGACTTAGAGAACGTAAGGACTAATTTATATCATAAGGATTCTTCTAAGAGAACAATGAGCAATGAACAAATTGTTTAATGATTAGGCCTTTGGCCCATATCACTGGAGGTGAGATGCAAAAAAGTGACAGGAAAAATTGTAGTTGTCATAGATTAAAACAAAATGACATAATACACAAAGACATTAATAACGAAAGAACTCAGATCGACAATAACTAGTTACGTCATTAACGATAGCCGTCTTAACTGCAAGGATTTATGGACATAAGTGGCACAATTATTGACGATTATACTGTTCTCATTTGCAAAGACAAGAGATAATCTAAAGATTGTTCTATGAGAGAGAGAGAGAGAGAGAGAGAGAGAGAGAGAGAGAGAGAGAGAGAGAGAGAGAGAGAGAGAGAGAGAGAGAGAGAGAGAGAGAGAGAACACTGAACACTGAACGTTCTCTGAACATTATTTTTTTCAAGGATGAGGATGGTAGGCGAAGCCTTAGAGAGAGAGAGAGAGAGAGAGAGAGAGAGAGAGAGAGAGAGAGAGAGAGAGAGAGAGAGAGAGAGAGAGAGAGAGAGAGAGAGAGGGAGAGAAAGAGAGAGGGAGAGGGGTGGGGGGGGGGGGTATAGGAAGGAGAATGTGTCCGAAGCCAGAGCAAAGCCTGACACTGATGTGCTCGTTATTGGATTTTATAAACGTTTCTCGCTGTTTTGTTTTTTTCTCTTCGAAATGGATCCTTCAC
>CM065680.1:38906776-38911776 GCA_017654935.2 Phymorhynchus buccinoides | reverse complement strand
TTGGTTGTTCGGGTGAAGGGTCACTGTTTATGCCATTAAAGTTTGAAAAAGAAATGTTTTTGTCTATTACTAGTTCGCCAAGGTTGCAAACTAATTCCAATACAAAAAGTTGGAATGAATTTAGATTTATATGCAAAGCTTCGATTTCATCAAAGTCCTTTTTAAACAAACTACTTCTTTTAGTTTCCGGTTCATTCACTTATCCCCTAAAGTGTGGACATGAAAAATCTCTCATTCACCACAATTTCTCTTTTTTATTTTATTTTTCATAGAGAGAGAGAGAGAGAGAGAGAGAGAGAGAGAGAGAGAGAGAGAGAGAGAGAGAGAGAGAGAGAGAGAGAGAGAGAGAGAGAGAGAGAGAGAGAGAGAGAGAGAGAGACGAATGTTTTATTGAGGGTAAAAAGGATAAGCTGCAATAGCTGCTTTGCACCTTGGCCTCTCACTCACACATTCATACCATGCATCAAGCAAACAAACTTTGACATAAAACAATCAAGTCAACAACAACAAAATGGAACGCAAATTGGCACATGAAATAACTGAAAAAGAATCAAAAATGGGAATTAAAAGCAAACATGGATAATAATTAACAATAGTGAACTTGAACTGGTGGTTTAAATTGAGTACGAAAAAAGGGGAACAATTCTGAGACAATGACAATTTTGCAAAATACATACTACTTGGGAAGAATGTTTGTTGTTTATGAGAGAGAGAGAGAGAGAGAGAGAGAGAGAGAGAGAGAGAGAGAGAGAGAGAGAGAGAGAGAGAGAGAGAGAGAGAGAGAGAGAGAGAGAGAGAGAGAGAGAGAGAGAGCACTGTACAAAAAACCCAAATAATGGTCAAATAATCAACAAACAATCAAACAAAGCGTACACAAACAATCAAACAAAGCGTACTCAAACAAACAAGCAGAACCCAAACGAAAAGGAGATAATCTTACCTTTCCAACAACCAGACCCTCACTCACGTTGGCAGCATCAAAACTTAGTAGTGTCGCACCAAGCTTCTAAGGCTGTTGTCTCTCTGCACACACACACACACACACTCTCTCTCTCTCTCTCTCTCTAGCTCCACCATCAAAGACTCTGCTGCTCTGAAATGAGTTGTCGCCATGCGTTCCAATAACTGTCACATCTCAGTTTTCGCCACCTCTCACGTCTCTTCTCCCACCGACCCGCAGTTTCCTCTTCGGTTCTGGCCTGTCTTTCTGTGCCCAGAGCGCTTGGAAACGTTTCGCTTGTTGTCGTAACTTTTGGCAGTTAAATTATGAAACCCTTAGTGTTTGCCGGGGAAAATGTTATCTTTGCACTGAGTGCTTGAAAACGTTTTGTTGTTGTTGTAGCTTTGGGCAGTTACATTGTGAAACCCTTATGTTTGTCGGACTTGTTTTTTTTTAATCTTTCCACAGAGCGCTTTGAAAACGTTAGTGTCACTTTTGGCCGATGAAACCCTTATTTTTTGCCGAAAAACAAATCTTTGCACAGAGCACTCGAAAACGTGTGTATGAGATCAACAACAACAACAACAACAACAACAACAACAACAACAACAACAACAACAACAACGAAGAACAGCAGTCAAGATTTCAGTCAAAAGTTGTTGTTTTTGTTTGTGAGGAGTGGTTCTTTTTTCTGCAATCGTAAAAAAATATCTGATTGATTTTCTTCAATTAAATTCATGCAAATGGGGTGTTTTTTTGGATCGTTATCACTATTCCTTTTCACCATGTCATGGTGTTAGATGGTTTGGTATTATAGTATTATATTGATTGTGTGTGCGTGGATGTGAGGAAAATTGATCTTAGCCCCACAGAGGCTTCCAGATCAGATTGTTGTCCTTTCGGGAAGTAAGGAATGAGACGAGACAACGTGACCTCTTTGACTAAAGTGTATAGTAACTTCTTCTTCTTCTTCTTCTTCTTCTTCTTCTTCTTCTTCTTCTTCTTCTTCTTCTTCTTTTTGTTTTTCTTCTTCTTCTTCTTCTTCTTCTTCTTCTTCTTCTTCTTCTTCTTCTTCTTCTTCTTTTTCTTCTTCTTCTTCTTCTTCTTCTTCTTCTTCTTGAGGCTTTAGGTCCCCACCACGCGCTGCGTATCCGGGGACCAGCGTTAACAGTATTAAAGGTGGACCCTGACGGATCAGTTTTTGCAAGGAATTCGTCGAGATCACCAAATCAACCTTTTCAAAGATCGGAACACTCATTTTGCTGTGGTTTCCTAGAAATCAAACCGTCAAAAAGGCGATTCCTCCTTGGCGGAGATGCCGGAGAGAGAAGCCATGCTGGATGGGGTGGGTGGAGGCCACTCATTGTGGTTGCAGGTTTTCTTCTTTGTAGTGCAGTAAAACAAAAAAAGGAGCTATTTCCTTTGTTGTGAGCGAAACACCTTTTGGTAAACTGTATTACATTTTTTTATTTAAAAAAAAAGGCTTGTATTGTGGAAATTTCGTGCAAACGATTTGGCCCAAACTCAGGCGGCCATTAGAACGAATTTGACTTCCAGCACCTCCTCCAAGGAGGAATCGACGATTTGACGGTTTGATTTCTAGGAAACCAGAGCAAAGTGAGTGTTGCGATTTCTGTAAAGGGTGTTTTTCTGGTGATCTCGACGTGTTCCTGGCAAAACCTCACCCGTCAGTGTGCGCCTTTAACCCTTTCACCGCCAGCCATATTTCATCCAAAATGTCCATTAAATTTACTTGGGTAGAGAACACAATCTGTCTGCAGTATTGGGGATTGCTCTGTGACGTATATAAAATAAGGTCTACCCTTACTTCCCACAACTAAGGCAATAGCGTCTTTGGATAATAGACCCCTAATTGATGCCTTTTAGTAACATAGGTGTTAAATCACTCTGGTGCTAAAATGCGACTTTGGCGGTGAAAGGGTTAAAATGTTGCCATAAGATGTCATAGTTTGGGGGATGATGGGGGAGGGGGGAAAGAGAATGAGCGGTAAAATATGTGATTGAAAAAAAATTCAATCAAGTTTTAAAATCAGCGTTCAATAAAATCCGTGGTGTATAGTAAAAAGGTTTCCTACGCCATTGCACACTTTGAACCGTTTGGCGCGAACAGCACGCTCGTACTGTTGTAACTGTTGCACCAACCCTCTCCGTTTTACTTTACTTTACGTGTCGGGAACGCAGGGCGAAAGTGCAGCGGGGAGAGAGAGAGAGAGATTGAAGGCTTTTTCTCCCTATCGGAGCACGTTCTCGCGTTTGGTTTGCCACTTTTTGACGGCTTGTCACTGTTGGCATAATATAACGACAGTGTCGTTGTAGTGTCTGTCACCATCAGCATTAACCCAAACTAGAGCAGGACAACGCTAGACCAACCAGCCGCGCGGCAGCATTTTCGGGTCCTGTGACCTCGCAGGACCCCCCCCCCCCCCCCCCCCCCCCCTTGAAACTGAAGTCCGATCAAACAGTCTACACCTTCACTTTACACTTGTTTACAGTACCCCTACGCCAGCGAGGATCTAGCGCGGCAGCATTTCCGGTTCTAGTTACCTTGACCGTAGACTAATTACCTTCATTTTTGAACTTTGCCTAGATATCCTAAATACCCATCCGCATGCAAAATTTGAGCCTCCTAAATTCCCCCGTTCAAACGTTATTGTGTTATCATAGATAGACGCATAGTCAGGAACCAAATTAACTGCCTTTTCATGTTGTTGAAAAATTACACGTTCTGTTTTGTTCGTCAATAAAATAACGTCACTCTGCACTTGCTGTGTATTTGTTTGTGTGGTACTTTGGTCAGTGACGTTGCAGTCTGTTTCAGTCCCCCCCCCCCCCCCCCCCCCCTCCCTCTTCATGAATAAAGCAGATGAGCTGTATGCAAAAGCTAGCGGAACGGGAAGACTGTCGCATGAAAAAAGGTAGCTCGTAAAAATAAGTAGCTCGCTACTATGAGAGTCTGTATTTGCGACAACCACAAATTTCACTTTTTCTGTACTTTAACCATTTACCTAACCCTAACCCTATCCCTAACCCTAAAAAAAAGTGAAATTTGTGGTTCATGCTCAATGTCGCAAATACACACTGTCATAGGTAGCGAGCTACTTATTTTTACGAGCTACCTTTTTTCATGCGACAAAGACAACAATCAAATTATGAAAGAGAACGGATGCAATTACCATTTTATTCGCTTTAAGCGAATCTTCAAATTATGAAATAAAAGTACCAGAACAGTCGACAGTAGGCGATTTTATGAATCAACTTTGGGCTAAGTTATAGAATAGACCCCCCCCCCCCCCCCCCCCCCCCCCCCGCTCATGTTTACCCTCAATCTCAAAGTCTGCTTCTTTCAGTTTTATGACAATAATCCTAGACTGATCCTAATCCTGTCCCATTCCCAAGAATGAGAGTATTGTTGCATGTTTACGACTCTCAATCTCAAAGTCTATTAGACAACAACAACAAAAGAAGAAGAAAAAAGTTCTTTCAGTTAATTAAGCCTACATGACAATAATCCTAGGTACTGATCCTAATCCTGTCCCATTCCCAAGAATGAGAGTATTGTTGCTTCTCAGTGAAAATTGTCAATGCGATAAATTTGTGTGTGTGTGTGTGTGTGTGTGTGTGTGTGTGTGTGCGTGTGCGTGCGTGTGCGTGTGTGTGTGCGTGCGTGCGTGTGCGTGTGCGTGCGTGTGTGCGTGCGCGCGTGCGTGTGTGTGCGTGCGTGCGTGCGTGTGCGTGTGTGCGTGTGCGTGTGTGTGTGTGAGGGTGGTAAAGTAAAACTTAGGGGGGATGGAGCGCTTTACAATATTACGGAGGGGGAAAAAAACCCCAATGTAAAACGTAGCCAAACTTTGATTTCTACCGTGGAAACTTGGGGAACTGTACATATCTGAGGAGATATGGAAGTGGAAGGTGGCAGAATGGTTAAGACGTTCGCCTGCCAATTCCAATGCGCGAGTGACCCTGGTTCGAATCCAGACCTCCTCGCCCTTTCTTTCTACATTCGACCGGAAAATCGAACTGAACGTCGAGTCCTTCGGAT
>CM065680.1:38881776-38899276 GCA_017654935.2 Phymorhynchus buccinoides | reverse complement strand
TCCTCTTTCTATCGACTAATGATGTTTCAAATGCGTAATAATCCCCACCAAATGAGGATTATGCATGTCTTTGATGGCTTACCTGTTTGTTCGGCTGTGGGTTCTTTTTGTGTCTCTAGATGTGAAGAACCTTTCATTGCAAAACATTAAAGACACACTGACCCACCACGATTAAGTCCCTTGGGGTTTTTTTTCTGGGTAGCTGTGACCAATATACAAATGCCCCCAACTTGAAATTGAGGCCGCTCTTTAAAATGATGTTTTCGTTTTCAATTTGGGGGCATTTGTATGGGAGTAAAACCTGGCCAAAACAAGATTTCTTACCAGAGGGAAAACACGTGAAACCCGTGATTTTGACACGTGATCTGGCGGATCTTTGGTTTAAATACATTTTTATTAAATGTTAGTCTTGAAGAGCAGACATCAGATAGTAGTTATTACATGTACTTGTCTGTGTAAATCATTTTGGCAAGAAACGCACGCGTTGCATCATCTCGGTTCTTAATCCGCATTGTCTTTGGATCATTATTTGGTGTTTTTTTGTTTTTACATGTGGAAAAAAAACCTTTCAAGGCGATACGAAAGGAAGACATTCATTCAGTCTGTACGCAAACAATCATCTTAATTTTCCTGCTTTTCTCTTCTAACGCCATGTATTTTATGAAGGGTTTTGTTTTTTGGCATCGCGGTGCATCTCGGATCTTAATCTGCATTGTCTTTGGATCATTATTTGTTTTTGTTCTTTTACGTGTGGAAAAAATACCTTCAAGGTTATACGAAAGGAAGACATTCATTCAGTCAAACAATCATCTGAAATTTCCTGCTTTTCTCTTCTAACGCCATGTATTTTATGATTGATTTATTTTTGGCCTTGGATACCCACTTTTGTTCAGGGTTGAGAAGCCATTGTATTCAAGTGTGCATCGCGGTGCATCTTGGTTCTTAATCTGCATTGTCTTTGGATCATTATTTGGGTTTTTTTGTTTTTACATGTGGACAAAAAATACCTTCAAGGTGATACCAAAGGAAGACATTCGTTCAGTCTGTACGCAAACAATCATCTTAATGTTCCTGCTTTTCTCTCCTAACGCCATGTATTTTACGATGGTTTTGTTTTTTTGGGCTTGGATACCAAATATGTTTTTCAGGGTTGAGAATCCTGTGTGCATGCTTCGGTTTAACCCTTTCACCGCCAGCCATATTTCAGCCAAAACATTCCATCAAATTTACAAGGGTAGAGAACAATGTCCATCTGCAGTATTGGGGATTCTTCTGTGACATAATATACAATAAGGTCTATCCTTGCTTCCCAAAACTAAGACAATAGGGTCTTTGGATAATAGACCCCAATTTGATGCCTTTTAGTGACATAGGTGTTAAATCACTGTGGTGCTAAAATGCGACTTTGGCGATGAAAGGGTTAACGGATTAAACAATCACATGACAGTGCTTAGCAGCGGTGTGTAGCCGCCTTTGTGGAGCGTAGAGTAACAGTATCGGCAACTGTGCTTTCCCGCGGTGCTAGAAGAGTTAAAAGCACCAATAAAACGGACACATTAAGATTCCACAGTGCGAGTATGCGTTCTTCGAAAGTGTTTTTTTTTTCAGAACACAAATAAAATGATTATGAAATTAATAAAATATGTGCGCCGAGTCGAAGCAGCCATTGGACCATGTTTCAATTGTTGAAACCAGAAATATGAAATGGTACGGTCACGTAACAAGATCATCCGGGGTCGCCAAAACCATCCTTCAAGGCGCTGTACCAGGTGGGAGGAGAAGAGGAAGACCAAGGAAGCGCCGGGAGGACAACATTAAGGATTGGACGGGGTCTGCGTTTTACCAGGACTATGAGGCTAGCTGAGGACAACATCAGGGGACGGGTCTGCCTTTTACCAGGACTATGAGGCTAGCTGAGGACAACATCTGCCTTTTGAGGACCATCAGGGATTGGACGGGTCTGCCTTTTACCAGAACTATGAGGCTAGCTGAGGACAACATCAGGGATTGGACGGGGGACGGGGTCTGCCTTTTACCAGGACTATGAGGCTAGCTGAGGACAACATCAGGGATTGGACGGGTCTGCCTTTTGCCAGAACTATGAGGCTAGCTGAGGACGACCAGAACTATGAGGCTAGCTGAGGACAACATCAGGGATTGGACGGGTCTGCCTTTTACTATGAGGCTAGCTGAGGACAACATCAGGGATTGGACGGGTCTGCCTTTTACCAGGACTATGAGGCTAGCTGAGGACAACATCAGGGATTGGACGGGTCTGCCTTTTACCAGGACTATGAGGCTAGCTGAGGACAACATCAGGGATTGGACGGGGTCTGCCCTTTACCAGGACTATGAGGCTAGCTGAGGACAACATCAGGGATTGGACGGGTCTGCCTTTTACCAGGACTATGAGGCTAGCTGAGGACAACATCAGGGATTGGACGGGTCTGCCTTTTACCAGGACTATGAGGCTAGCTGAGGACAACATCAGGGATTGGACGGGTCTGCCTTTTACCAGAACTATGAGGCTAGCTGAGGACAACATCATCAGGGATTGAGGACGGGATCTGCCTTTTATGAGGCCAGAACCAGGACTATGAGGCTAGCTGAGGACAACATCAGGGATTGGACGGGTCTGCCTCTGCCTTTTACCAGAACTATGAGGCTAGCTGAGGACAACATCAGGGATTGGACGGGTCTCAGGGATTGAGACGGGTCTGCCTTTTACCAGAACTATGAGGCTAGCTGAGGACAACATCAGGGATTGGACGGGGTCTGCCTTTTACCAGGACTATGAGGCTAGCTGAGGACAGGGTCCGGAGGGTGGAGAAGGGTTGTCAGATCATCAGTGATGCCCCGTTCAGCCCCAGTTGGCTAATGGGGCTAAGTAAATAAGTAAACCAATAAAACGAAAAGAAGTGTTAGCCATGGAAGTCCATTTTTAAGTCATTTCTCTTTGGATGAAGCTGAGCAATATGCGATAAAGAGATGCTTAACTTTAATTTTGTTCTTTTGGTTAGAACGGGGGTCCACCACATCGAATCTGGAACGAGGGGTTGTAGATTTCTCTGTCTGTGTATAAAGGACACCAACATTGCTCCAACAACTGCACCCTAATGTACTTGACCAACCATGATGACATATTGGCAGATAAGTCCCAGATTAATATCAAAGGTGACAATTAATGACATTTACGTTAGTTCACCCAAAGATCTGGTATCAAAGAAAAAACAAAGTGGTATCAGTAATTTTCTTTATACATCTCTCTATATCTCTTTTGGGGGAGTTGAAGCCAGGATCCACAAAACAAGATAACTTTGTCACACTTTTGTTTGCGCTATCTTGCTTAGACCACCCTCGTACGCACATGTCTCAACTAACCCCCCACCCCCCCCCCCCCCCCCCTTGACCCTCTTCATATTGCATCTCCCCAGGTAAACATTTGCATTTCTTTGATGTTCTTTTGCACAGGAAATTATTAAAATGAGCATGTGGACGCCGTGCGAGCAACGAGTAACCAATGTTAGGCCTACCAGCTCGTCTAAGCCATGCCATGTAGCGACAAAATGTGACCCAGCACCACGAAAGGGACATTAAGTCGCTGGGCTAGTTAGGGTTAGAGGCTTGCAAAGTCAAAAATCTCATTTTGGGGTCAAATTTCAGTTATGGGTATTTTTGTGTTCTCTTGCATATTATCTTTCATATTTTATAAAGGATAATCTTTAATATGGTCTCTACAAGGTCTTATAAGTGTTTTAAGACGAGTAGGTCGATGCATTTTCTTCAGCTACGCTAGACTTTAGACTTTGTTTTCTTAAAATGGCCGATGCTCACCATTTAAATGCTCATAACTCTGAAATGGAAAAATCAGATGTACTGATATAAACTTAGCCTCTTTGATTGTTGGTTTATAGTGTACTTAGTATATGGTATTTTGTAACACCACCCCCATTCTTAGTTGGTTTTGTTTTGTTGTTGTTGTTGTTGTTGTTTTGTGGTTTTGTTGTTGTTTTTTCTTCTTTCCTTTTTCTTGTTTTTTCTTTTTCTTTTTTACTTCTATTGTTTGTTTGTCTAGTTATAAATTGGTGCATGATGTATTGATATCTTTGCTTAGTTATTTTTCTTATTCCAATTGTATTTTTCTCATAGCTATTTAAGTAATTTCATGATGCAGCCTTTTTGTTCGTAACTGAAACACTTTTGAGTGCGCTTATAAGCTTATAGCTTGTTGTGCTCATAAAATAATTTGTGTACACTGCAATGTATTATGTTAATAAACTTTGTTTAAACCAACTGGAAAAAGATACAAGAATGGTACTAGTATCATTAGAAAGAGAATGGTCTGAAGTTTTCCAGTGTTTAATGTTCTCATAATTGTCAGCTTGACACTTACTGTCCCTTTCGTGGTGTTGGGTCACAACCGACCGAAACATCGCTTCGCATATGGAGGCGACCGCACGCTGTGCTATTTTAATATGGCTCAAATTTGAGATGCTGAAATAGAAACGATTGGGAACAGTTTAAATAGAGACCTCCCGAAAAGAAGGATTTTTTTGTGCATAGTCAGATTTCTTTGGCTTCATAGCTGTGCTCACACTGAAAGGAGGGGGTGGTGGTGGTAATTGTTATTTGATTTTTTTTCTGCTTTGAAACACATACACGATTGCACATTGCGCGACCACCCAATTGGATTGGTTTGGTTTGCTATACGCTTGGTGGATAGCGTCTTCACACACCCAGACACCCAGATGCAGATAAACAGATGTGGACACACGGACGCATACACGTACGCACAGATACACACACACACACGCACGCACGCACGCACACGCACACACGCACGCACGCACGCACACGCACACGCACGCACGCACACACACACACACACACACACACACACACACACACACACACATACACACTATAAGATAAGCACGTGTACAGACTGCGAATACAGAATAGTTCGTTGTAACGACCGTTACACCTGCACGCGCACGTACGCACACACATGCACATACATACACACACGCGCGCCAGTGCATCGAGCGCATGAGAGACAGTGCCTTTGCAGAAAAGCATCCTTTTCGCCCTACCACGATACAGCACATAATAGACCATCATTATATTAAAAGGCAACTGTCCGTCCGTCCGTCCGTCCATGTGAAACACAGAACGGGCCTTATAACTCCGCCATTTTTTTAACCGAATCGCTTCAAATTTGCTATCAGCCCTAACGTGGCGATGGCAACGGCAACCAAGGCGGCCGTGTCATTTGCACGGTTTGGCAAATGCGCGAAACGCGTATCCACTGGCCTCTCGGCGCCCGTATCTCCGGTATTTCTGGACGGATTGCCTTCAAAGTTGGACGGTAGATGACCAGGGACAGTGACTATCTGTGTGCCAAACTGAAAGCCAATCGATTTATAATCGCGCGCGATATGCACCGCTTGACCTTTTCACAAACTGCGGCAAAACGAGACCTGACATTGACTCGAAATTTGGAACGTTCATGACCAAGGATAGTGACTATCTGGGTGCAAAAGTTGAACAGCATCTATTCATAAACCCATGCGATATCAGCCAATTTACATTTGCGCAGTCCCGGCATTTCAAGCCGTCCACAACAAACAGTTTACACAGAAAGAACTCTGTAATGCGCGCGGGCGGGCAAGAAAAGGGTTGGAGAGCGGAGATTACTTTAGCGAGGTACAATATCCCGCTATTCACCGAGTGAGAGCGGAGATTACTTTAGCGAGGGACGGGGTGGAACGGGATGAGAGAAGAAGATGGAAGGAGGGAGAGAGACACAAGTAATAATATAATATTTCGCGGACCCGGCGAAACCGGTACTCAGCGTTACCGGTACTTGGCGTTACCGGTACTAGGCGTTGCGCTAGTTACATACGAAAACTTGCTGACACGAGTGAAGAAGTGAGCATTGCGTCGTTATGGTTGTTTATTCTTCTTCTTCTGGGAGTTTATAGTCCCTACCACGCTTTCGCGTATCTGGGGACTACCGATTATAAAAAAAAAGATTTTATAATAGAGATTACATAAAAGGGGGAGGGTGGGGGCTTTAGGTCGGATAAAAGTAGTATATATTTATTTTGTTTATTTAAAACTGTTAAAATCTTAGCATAAAAACTTAACCGGGCCACATAGTTAAAAGCATAACAACTATCAAAAAGCAATGATATTCAATACATTGAACAAGCACGATCAGTATATACATATAATTACATTTGTAAATAAAACACTTAAGATAAGGGTTGTGTTGTAAAAAAAAAATAGTTTCTTGTTTCTGTGTGTGTGTGTGCGAGCGCGCGCGTGTCAGCGCACGCGCACGCGCACGTGTGAGCTTGTAAGGTGATTGTTTCATTTGCCGTGGGGTGTAGCACCAAGGGCTCTCTGCAGTAGAGGCCCCATCCTGGGAAGGATGGTGGTTTATAATAATAATAATAATAATAATAATAAAAGTGATAGTGCATGTGAAAACCAGACATAATGGAATTTGGGCATAAATTTAGTGAGATCTTGTTTTCACAAGATGGAGCAAGTAGTCCTGGCAGTCAATACACAGAAAGCAGAACTGAGTTATCTGGTCTTGGTTTGATTATTTTTTATAGCCACTTGTTTGACATTCGAGATAGATCATTTTGCTGAAATCGGACTTTGTTTCTATTGAATTGATTAAAAAAACCAAAGTCAAATAAATAGGGAAATTGTTCAAAATTGTCTTTTGTGTTGTGGCTACTGGTAGAATACATTACATCTCTCTCTCTCTCTCTCTCTCTCTCTCTCTCTCTCTCTCTCTCTCTCTCTCTCTCTCTCTCTCTCTCTCTCTCTCTCTCTCTCTCTCTCTCTCTCTCTCTCTCTCTCTCTCTCTCTCTCTCTCTCTCTCTCTCTCTCTCTCTCTCTCTCTCTCTCTCTCTCTCTCTCTCTCATGCGTGACTGTGTATGATTGTGTTTTGCATGGCTTTTATATTGCTTTTGTTTTGTTTTTTAAAGCGTTGGATGTAAAACGGTGTTTTAAAAAAAAGCCCGTATTTGCTTATTCTATTACACTCTATAAATAAAAGTCGTTCGTTCGTTCTCTCTCTCTTCAGACTCTTTTATGTCCCATTGTGGCGCCTGCCTCTCTCTCTCTCTCTCTCTCTCTCTCTCTCTCTCTCTCTCTCTCTCTCTCTCTCTCTCTCTCTCTCTCTCTCTCTCTCTCTCTCTCTCTCTCTCTCTCTCTCTCTCTCTCTCTCTCTCTCTCTCTCTCTCTCTCTCTCTCTCTCTCTCTCTCTCTCTCTCTCTCTCTCTCTCTCTCTCTCTCTCTCTCTCTCTCTCTCTCTCTCTCTCTCTCTCTCTCTCTCTCTCTCTCTCTCTCTCTCTCTCTCTCTCTCTCTCTCTCAAATTCTAAAGCCTAAATGATTTTCCTTGTAAAATAAAGTTTCTGAGTTCTCTCTCTCTCTCTCTCTCTCTCTCTCTCTCTCTCTCTCTCTCTCTCTCTCTCTCTCTCTCTCTCTCTCTCTCTCTCTCCCTTCTCCCCCCCTTACCTCGCTTTCTGCACCCCCACCCTCCACCCCCTCCCCCAGTCTTGTCAACCATATGGCTTCATAGTTTCTTTGTACACAGCTCAGCAGCCTACTTTTTTTTTTTTTTTAGCGTCTTATTAAATCAACGGAAAGCGTCAGGTGTCCACAATAAAACCAAGAACAGATACGCTGGAGAGAGAGAGAGAGAGAGAGAGAGAGAGAGAGAGAGAGAGGGGGGGGGGGGGGGGGGGAGGGTGAGAGAGGCGAATGAGTGAATGTCGTAATTACTGGTGTATGAAAGCGATTCGGGGTGCAGTGGGGGGTGGGGGAGAGTGAGGGTGGGGGTACGGATGTGTGAACGGTTAGACAACACATCCCCACGGCCACCCCCACCCACCCCCGCCTTTTGAGATGCAGCATTGCAAGAGATGCTTGCAACGGTTGCATTGACTGGGGAGGGAGATAGATAGAGAGAGAGTGAGAGAGAGAGAGAGAGAGAGAGAGAGAGAGAGAGAGAGAGAGAGAGAGAGAGAGAGAGAGAGAGAGAGAGAGGGAGAGAGAGAGAGAGAGGGAGATATAAAATGGGAGGAGGAGGAGAAAAATTCACCCAGATCTTAAAATCCAATCTCTGATACCTTTTTGACTTTCTTGATAGAATATGCATACCCATCTCATTGTTCGTGTAAACCCTTTCGCCGCCAGCCATTTTTCAGCCCCCAAAATACTATTAAACTTACCTGGGTAGAGAAAAAAATAATATCTGCAATATTGCGAATTCCTCTGTAGCATGTATAAGATTAGGCCAATCCTTACCTCCCAAAATTACGAAAATAGGGTATTCGGAAAACAGGCCCTGGTTTAATGCTTTTTAGTGATGTATGGGTGTTAAACCATTGTGGTGCAAAAATGCGACATTGGCGGTGAAAGGAAGCTGTGGATCCCTGCACCAGAGAGAGGGGTAACATATTTGGGTCCAATTTTTGTCTTGTTTTCCGAAAGCAAACTGATTTTAAATTATTTAGCTCTAATGGGGAAAAACACACATTTGTTGGAAGGATGAACAATTGAACGGGGTAAGAACCATTTCCCTTTGATTGCAAAGTTCCCTTTGCGTTTTTAACAAATGACAAATTTCCTGTTGTTATTTGTATACAGTTGGGTGGGGTTTTGTTTTTGTCTGGGTTGCTAGTCCACTGATTTTCTCTGAGAAATTCGTTAGCTGCCTTTATGTTAATTAGTATTTTTGGCCTCATAATTTCTGCGTTTTGTTCATTTGCAGCCACAGAGCACTATTCCAGTGCTGGATTCATTACCTTCATTTCAGACTCAATCGTATGTGGATCGAATAAGTTTTATTTTCGTATACACACGGTTTCAAAAATCAGTCATAAGCGATTTTCACAGTGTTGAAATAATGGTAACATGAGGAACAACTCTCATGAAAACTCAACAGGAACAACTCTCATGAAAACTCTACAGGAACAACTCTCATGAAAACTCAACAGGAACAACTCTCATGAAAACTCTACAGGAACAACTCTCAAGGAAACTCAACAGGAACAACTCTCTATGAAAACTCAACAGGAACAACTCTCCATGAAAACTCAACAGGAACAACTTACTCCATGAAAACTCAACAGGAACAACTTACTCCATGAAAACTCAACAGGAACAACTTACTCCATGAAAACTCAACAGGAACAACTTACTCCATGAAAACTCAACAGGAACAACTTACTCCATGAAAACTCAACAGGAAAACAACTTACTCCATGAAAACTCAACAGAACAACTTACTCCATGAAAACTCAACAGGAACAACTTACTCCATGAAAACTCAACAGGAACAACTTACTCCATGAAAACTCAACAGAACAACTTACTCCATGAAAACTCAACAGAAAACTCAACAACTTACTCCATGAAAACTCAACAGAAACAACTTACTCCATGAAAACTCAACAGAAACAACTTACTCCATGAAAACTCAACAGAACAACTTACTCCATGAAAACTCAACAGAATGAACAACTTACTCCATGAAAACTCAACAACTCAACAGGAACAACTTACTCCATGAAAACTCAACAGAAACAACTTACTCCATGAAAACTCAACAGTGAAAACTCAATGAGTACAACTTACTCCATGAAAACTCAACAGTAACAACTTACTCCATGAAAACTCAATGAGAACAACTTACTCCATGAAAACTCAACAGTTTACTCCATGAAAACTCAACAGAGAACAACTTACTCCATGAAAACTCAACAGAAACAACTTACTCCATGAAAACTCAACAGAACAACTTACTCCATGAAAACTCAACAGGAACAACTTACTCCATGAAAACTCAACAGAACAACTTACAACTTACTCCATGAAAACTCAACAAGAACAACTTACTCCATGAAAACTCAACAGAACAACTTACTCCATGAAAACTCAACAAGAACAACTTACTCCATGAAAACTCAACAAGAACAACTTACTCCATGAAAACTCAACAGAACAACAACTTACTCCATGAAAACTCAACAAGAACAACTTACTCCATGAAAACTCAACAAGAACAACTTACTCCATGAAAACTCAACAGGAACAACTTACTCCATGAAAACTCAACAGGAACAACTTACTCCATGAAAACTCAACAACTTACTCCATGAAAACTCAACAACTTACTCCATGAAAACTCAACAAGAACAACTTACTCCATGAAAACTCAACAGAAACAACTTACTCCATGAAAACTCAACAGAAAACAACTTACTCCATGAAAACTCAACAACAACTTAGAAAACTCAACAGAACAACTTACTCCATGAAAACTCAACAGGAACAACTTACTCCATGAAAACTCAACTTACTCCATGAAAACTCAACAGAGAACAACTTACTCCATGAAAACTCAACAAGAACAACTTACTCCATGAAAACTCAACAGGAACAACTTACTCCATGAAAACTCAAACAACTTACTCCATGAAAACTCAACAAACAACTTACTCCATGAAAACTCAACAGGAACAACTTACTCCATGAAAACTCAAACAGAACAACTTACTCCATGAAAACTCAAGAACAACTTACTCCATGAAAACTCAAACAACTTACTCCATGAAAACTCAACAGGAACAACTTACTCCATGAAAACTCAACAGGAACAACTTACTCCATGAAAACTCAACAGGAACAACTTACTCCATGAAAACTCAACTTACTCCATGAAAACTCAACAGGAACAACTTACTCCATGAAAACTCAACAGGAACAACTTACTCCATGAAAACTCAACAGGAAACAACTTACTCCATGAAAACTCAACAGGAACAACTTACTCCATGAAAACTCAACAGAAACAACTTACTCCATGAAAACTCAACAACTTACTCCATGAACAACTTACTCCATGAAAACTCAACAGGAACAACTCCATGAAAACTCAACAGAACAACTGAAAACTCAACAGGAACAACTTACTCCATGAAAACTCAACAGGAACAACTTACTCCATGAAAACTCAACAGGAACAACTTACTCCATGAAAACTCAACAGAGAACAACTTACTCCATGAAAACTCAACAAGAACAACTTACTCCATGAAAACTCAACAACTTACTCCATGAAAACTCAACAGAACAACTTACTCCATGAAAACTCAACAACTTACTCCATGAAAACTCAACAGAAAACTCAACAACAACTTACTCCATGAACAACTTACTCCATGAAAACTCAACAGGAACAACTTACTCCATGAAAACTCAACAGAAAACTCAACAGAACAACTTACTCCATGAAAACTCAACAGGAACAACTTACTCCATGAAAACTCAACAGGAACAACTTACTCCATGAAAACTCAACAGGAACAACTTACTCCATGAAAACTCAACAGGAACAACTTACTCCATGAAAACTCAACAGGAACAACTTACTCCATGAAAACTCAATGAGCACAACTTACTCCATGAAAACTCAACAGAACAACTTACTCCATGAACAACTTACTCCATGAAAACTCAACAGGAACAACTGAAAACTCAACAGAACAACTTACTCCATGAAAACTCAACAGGAACAACTTACTCCATGAAAACTCAACAGGAACAACTTACTCCATGAAAACTCAACAGAAAACTCAATGAGAACAACTTACTCCATGAAAACTCAACAGAAAACTCAAAACAACTTACTCCATGAAAACTCAACAGAACAACTTACTCCATGAAAACTCAACAGGAACAACTTACTCCATGAAAACTCAACAGGAACAACTTACTCCATGAAAACTCAACAGGAACAACTTACTCCATGAAAACTCAACAGAAACAACTTACTCCATGAAAACTCAACAGAGAACAACTTACTCCATGAAAACTCAACAAGAACAACTTACTCCATGAAAACTCAACAGAAAACAACTTACTCCATGAAAACTCAACAGAAACAACTTACTCCATGAAAACTCAACAGTAACAACTTACTCCATGAAAACTCAACAGAAACAACTTACTCCATGAAAACTCAACAGAGAACAACTTACTCCATGAAAACTCAACAGAAAACTCAATGAGAACAACTTACTCCATGAAAACTCAACAGGAACAACTTACTCCATGAAAACTCAACAAGAACAACTTACTCCATGAAAACTCAACAGTAACAACTTACTCCATGAAAACTCAACAGAGAACAACTTACTCCATGAAAACTCAACAGGAACAACTTACTCCATGAAAACTCAACAGGAACAACTTACTCCATGAAAACTCAACAGTAACAACTTACTCCATGAAAACTCAACAAAAACAACTTACTCCATGAAAACTCAACAGAGAACAACTTACTCCATGAAAACTCAACAGTAACAACTTACTCCATGAAAACTCAACAGAAACAACTTACTCCATGAAAACTCAACAAGAACAACTTACTCCATGAAAACTCAACAAGAACAACTTACTCCATGAAAACTCAACAGAGAACAACTTACTCCATGAAAACTCAACAAGAACAACTTACTCCATGAAAACTCAACAGAGAACAACTTACTCCAACTTACTCCATGAAAACTCAACAGAACAACTTACTCCATGAAAACTCAACAGAAACAACTTAGAACAACTTACTCCATGAAAACTCAACAAGAACAACTTACTCCATGAAAACTCAACAGGAACAACTTACTCCATGAAAACTCAACAGTAACAACTTACTCCATGAAAACTCAACAAGAACAACTTACTCCATGAAAACTCAACAAGAACAACTTACTCCATGAAAACTCAACAGAACAACTTACTCCATGAAAACTCAACAGGAACAACTTACTCCATGAAAACTCAACAGAACAACTTACTCCATGAAAACTCAACAAGAACAACTTACTCCATGAAAACTCAACAAGAACAACTTACTCCATGAAAACTCAACAAGAACAACTTACTCCATGAAAACTCAACAAGAACAACTTACTCCATGAAAACTCAACAAGAACAACTTACTCCATGAAAACTCAACAGGAACAACTTACTCCATGAAAACTCAACAAGAACAACTTACTCCATGAAAACTCAACAGGAACAACTTACTCCATGAAAACTCAACAAGAACAACTTACTCCATGAAAACTCAACAGAGAACAACTTACTCCATGAAAACTCAACAGGAACAACTTACTCCATGAAAACTCAATGAAACAACTTACTCCATGAAAACTCAACAGAAAACTCAATGAGAACAACTTACTCCATGAAAACTCAACAGGAACAACTTACTCCATGAAAACTCAATGAGCACAACTTACTCCATGAAAACTCAACAGGAACAACTTACTCCATGAAAACTCAACAGAAACAACTTACTCCATGAAAACTCAACAGGAACAACTTACTCCATGAAAACTCAACAGTAACAACTTACTCCATGAAAACTCAACAGAGAACAACTTACTCCATGAAAACTCAACAGAGAACAACTTACTCCATGAAAACTCAACAGAACAACTTACTCCATGAAAACTCAACAGTAACAACTTACTCCATGAAAACTCAACAGAACAACTTACTCCATGAAAACTCAACAGGAACAACTTACTCCATGAAAACTCAACAGAGAACAACTTACTCCATGAAAACTCAACAGGAACAACTTACTCCATGAAAACTCAACAACTTACTCCATGAACAACTTACTCCATGAAAACTCAACAGAGAACAACTTACTCCATGAAAACTCAACAGAAACAACTTACTCCATGAAAACTCAACAGGAACAACTTACTCCATGAAAACTCAACAGGAACAACTTACTCCATGAAAACTCAACAAGAACAACTTACTCCATGAAAACTCAACAGGAACAACTTACTCCATGAAAACTCAACAAGAACAACTTACTCCATGAAAACTCAACAGAAACAACTTACTCCATGAAAACTCAACAAGAACAACTTACTCCATGAAAACTCAACAGGAACAACTTACTCCATGAAAACTCAACAAGAACAACTTACTCCATGAAAACTCAACAACTTACTCCATGAGAACAACTTACTCCATGAAAACTCAACAGAGAACAACTTACTCCATGAAAACTCAACACTCCATGAACAACTTACTCCATGAAAACTCAACAGTAACAACTTACTCCATGAAAACTCAATGAGAACAACTTACTCCATGAAAACTCAACAAGAACAACTTACTCCATGAAAACTCAACAAGAACAACTTACTCCATGAAAACTCAACAGGAACAACTTACTCCATGAAAACTCAACAAGAACAACTTACTCCATGAAAACTCAACAGAAAACTCAATGAGAACAACTTACTCCATGAAAACTCAACAGAAAACTCAATGAGAACAACTTACTCCATGAAAACTCAACAGGAACAACTTACTCCATGAAAACTCAACAGAACAACTTACTCCATGAAAACTCAACAACTTACTCCATGAAAACTCAAATTAGAAAACTCAACAACTTACTCCATGAAAACTCAATGAGAACAACTTACTCCATGAAAACTCAACAAGAACAACTTACTCCATGAAAACTCAACAGGAACAACTTACTCCATGAAAACTCAACAGTAACAACTTACTCCATGAAAACTCAACACAACTTACTCCATGAAAACTCAACAGGAACAACTTACTCCATGAAAACTCAACTTACTCCACAACTTACTCCATGAAAACTCAACAAGAACAACTTACTCCATGAAAACTCAACAAGAACAACTTACTCCATGAAAACTCAACAGAACAACTTACTCCATGAAAACAACAACTTACTCCATGAAAACTCAACAGAAACAACTTACTCCATGAAAACTCAACAGTAACAACTTACTCCATGAAAACTCAACAGAACAACTTACTCCATGAAAACAACTTACTCCATGAAAACTCAACAACTTACTCCATGAAAACTCAACAAGAACAACTTACTCCATGAAAACTCAACAGTAACAACTTACTCCATGAAAACTCAACAGAAAACTCAACAACTTACTCCATGAAAACTCAACAAGAACAACTTACTCCATGAAAACTCAACAAGAACAACTTACTCCATGAAAACTCAACAGGAACAACTTACTCCATGAAAACTCAACAGAAAACTCAATGAGAACAACTTACTCCATGAAAACTCAACAGTAACAACTTACTCCATGAAAACTCAATGAGAACAACTTACTCCATGAAAACTCAACAAGAACAACTTACTCCATGAAAACTCAACAGAGAACAACTTACTCCATGAAAACTCAATGAGAACAACTTACTCCATGAAAACTCAACAGTAACAACTTACTCCATGAAAACTCAATGAGTAACAACTTACTCCATGAAAACTCAACAGTAACAACTTACTCCATGAAAACTCAACAGGAACAACTTACTCCATGAAAACTCAACAGAACAACTTACTCCATGAAAACTCAATGAACAACTTACTCCATGAAAACTCAACAAGAACAACTTACTCCATGAAAACTCAACAGAGAACAACTTACTCCATGAAAACTCAACAACTTACTCCATGAAAACTCAACAAGAACAACTTACTCCATGAAAACTCAACAGGAACAACTTACTCCATGAAAACTCAACAGGAACAACTTACTCCATGAAAACTCAACAGTAACAACTTACTCCATGAAAACTCAACAGGAACAACTTACTCCATGAAAACTCAACAAGAACAACTTACTCCATGAAAACTCAACAGGAACAACTTACTCCATGAAAACTCAACAAGAACAACTTACTCCATGAAAACTCAACAAGAACAACTTACTCCATGAAAACTCAACAGGAACAACTTACTCCATGAAAACTCAATGAGAACAACTTACTCCATGAAAACTCAACAGGAACAACTTACTCCATGAAAACTCAACAGAAACAACTTACTCCATGAAAACTCAACAGAAAACTCAACAGAACAACTTACTCCATGAAAACTCAACAGGAACAACTTACTCCATGAAAACTCAACAGGAACAACTTACTCCATGAAAACTCAACAGGAACAACTTACTCCATGAAAACTCAACAAGAACAACTTACTCCATGAAAACTCAACAGGAACAACTTACTCCATGAAAACTCAAAAACAGAAACAACTTACTCCATGAAAACTCAACAGAAACAACTTACTCCATGAAAACTCAACAACTTACTCCATGAAAACTCAACAGAACAACTTACTCCATGAAAACTCAACAAGAACAACTTACTCCATGAAAACTCAACAGAAACAACTTACTCCATGAAAACTCAACAAGAACAACTTACTCCATGAAAACTCAACAGGAACAACTTACTCCATGAAAACTCAACAGGAACAACTTACTCCATGAAAACTCAACAAGAACAACTTACTCCATGAAAACTCAACAGGAACAACTTACTCCATGAAAACTCAACAAGAACAACTTACTCCATGAAAACTCAACAGGAACAACTTACTCCATGAAAACTCAACAGGAACAACTTACTCCATGAAAACTCAACAGGAACAACTTACTCCATGAAAACTCAATAAGAACAACTCTCACTCTCTGATAACTCATTACTGAGGCTTTTTCTTACTTTGCAAATCCGAAGTGAAGAGGCACATCCATGCTAGTAAAATCGTAGTGTAGTGTGGTGGGGTGTCTGTATATGTGTGTGTGTGCGTGTACGTGCGTGCGTGCGTGCGTGCGTGTGTGTGTGTGTATATGTGTGTGTGTGTGTGTGTGTGTGTGTGTGTGTGTGTGTGTGTGTGTGTGTGTGTGTGTGTGTGAGAGAGAGAGAGAGGTCAAGATGTGCCACCCCCCCTACCTGTCTCGGTTAATTGTATTTTTCCGTTATTGCCTTTCTTACCATACATAAAGGTGTATTTTAGGAACATTTTTAGCTAATAACCTTTTTGGAATACTAACCCTAACCCTAACCCTAGCCCTAACCCTAACCCTACCCCCCACCGTATAAGACGGAAAAACGCAACGAACCACAACTGTGACAAATCGCGGTGTACTGCAGTACATAGTGGGGGGTAGGGTTAGGTTTAGGGGTAGGGTTAGGGTTAGGGTTAGTATTCCAAAAAGGTAATTAGCTAAAAATGTTCCTAAAATACAGCTTTATGTATGGTAAGAAAGGCAAAAACGGAAAAATACAATTAACCGAGAAATGCATGGGGGTGGCACATCTTTACCTTTACCTTAATTTCGGGGGAAAAGAAAAAAAGAAGCAAAAAGAATGAGAGAGAAGAAGAGAAAAAAAGAGGAGGAAGAAAAAGGGGATAGAGCGATAAAGAAGAGAGAGAGAGAGAGAGAGAGAGAGAGAGAGAGAGAGAGAGAGAGAGAGAGAGAGAGAGACAGACAGACAGACAGACAGACAGACAGACAGACAGACAGACCGAGACACAGAGAGAGAGAGAGAGCGAGAAATAGAGATAGAGAAAGAGAGAGAGAGAG
>CM065680.1:38871776-38879276 GCA_017654935.2 Phymorhynchus buccinoides | reverse complement strand
AGGGCAGCGCTGGGCATGGGCTGTTAACAGTTGGGGATCCCCCCCCCATCCCCCCAATAGGCCTGGGGCAGCCGGTGTTGGGGGATCCCCCCCCCCCCCCCCCCGCCAAAAGCCTAATCCCCTTGGCTTCGTCACGAAGAGTCAGCGCAGATGCCTCCGGGTGTGAGGTCATAATAATCATTGACACAAAAACACGTTATGCATAAGCTTGTACCACGCCTTTCCATTTCGTAGAAACTCTTTTTTTTATATTGTTCAGCTTCCGTTTTATTCTACTATTGTGCAGCTTCAACTTGAAGCCATCAACGTTGAAGTCGGAAATTGAATAAACTGGAAAGCACCGATACAGCGCACACAGGCGGCAAGGGCACCGTCATTGTCCTTTGGCCGTTCAGCCCGTACCTCCCAAACCCCCGTACCTCCCCCTGCCTCCTCCCCTCTACCTCCCCTCGGGGGGCAACATTCTGTCGTTCTCGGGCAAGGGATAGGGTAAGGATTGTTTTCATAAATCTGAAAGAAGCAAACTTTCAAAATGAGGGTCGTAAACATGAAGGGGGGCGTCTAAAAGTACAGCTTTGTCCATAACTCCACCATACCAGCTGATCGGGGGTAGTACAAAAAGCAGAGCAATGCATGCACAATACATCTGTACTAGATAAACCCGTGCTCCACACGGCAGCATGAAGCATCTGCGTTCATAATTGATAGGAACCTGTCCGAGCGATCGAAGAAGAAGAAACAAAAGAGAAAAACTTGTGGCGAGGGGCAGACTCGAACCTGCGACCTACGGATTTGCGACCCGGCGTCTTACCTTTGCAGCTATTAAGGCTTCGTCGAAAATCGATGTAAAAATCTCATTTGCAGAGGAAGAAGGGAAAGCAGTCAGTCGGACCAGATGACACAGCTTCAAAATAATGCCAATTGACACGTAAGAAACATTTTGCCTTCAAAATCAACTTTCAAAAGCAACATTTTTAATCCGACCTAGCGGAATAAATAGAGGAAGCGCGTATCTTGACCCGCATCGCGAGCGAAAGTCCGACATTTACGCGGTACTCGAGTTTTTAGCTGTCCCTCCTCGGATCCTTAGCGCATTTATTATAGATTGTTAAAACATTCGGGACTTTCCTGGTGTTGCACTGCCTTCGGGCATTGCCTCCAGGATCGTTCCCACCATCTTTATATGTACTAATGTCCCATACGTGTCTGTTTCAGACCAGAGGACGTTAAACAGATTTTTCTTCTGCACAATACAATGCATTGTATTGTCGCATTGACCCCCTGTCGCATTGACCTCCCTCCGTATATTCATATCCCTGTCTTCTTTCTGTCTCTACCCTTATCTTTTTTTTTCTTCTTTAATCTGTGCCTTTTCCTTTCCGATCATTCCATTACACTATCTATTATATCCGGATAGAAGTGTGCCCCCCCCCCCTCCCCATCTTTCTGCTGTATCAGTAAAAAAGAAAAGAAAAAAGAGTTCCATTAGTCTGGTTCAATAGTGATAAGCGTGAAATCCGACACCACGTTAACGTAGAGCGAAAGAGACCTAATTTGATTTATGACAAGGCTCTTGACAAAAGAAAGGCGCGAAAAGACCAACGTTATATCACCGTTAGCATCTTGTGCATATTGTTGGAGCGTTTGAGTGCGCTTCTTTAGGGCTTAACAGGGTTTGCTGTACTTTGATGTGAAAGAGGTCCAGCCCCTGTATGTGAGAGAGGTCTCTTAGTTCCTTTTTTTCCCTCCTGGATCTGTCTTTTTTCTGTCAATCTATCTTTCTTGTCAATCAGAGAGAGAGAGAGAGAGAGAGAGAGAGAGAGAGAGAGAGAGAGAGAGAGAGAGAGAGAGAGAGAGAGAGAGAGAGAGAGAGAGGGGGAGAGAGGGAGGGAGGGAGGGAGGGAGAGGAGGGAGAGAGAGAGGAGAGAGAGAGAGAGAGAGAGAGAGAGAGAGAGAGAGGAGAGGAGGGAGAGGAGGAGAGAGAGAGGGAGAGAGGGAGAGAGGGAGAGAGAGAGAGAGAGAGAGACAGAGAGAGAGACAGAGACAGAGACAGAGACAGAGAGAGAGAGAGAGAGAGAGAGAGAGAGAGAGAGAGAGAGAGAGAGAGAGAGAGAGAGAACGCTTTGCCTTTAGCGCCAGATGATTTTCCAAACGAGTGAAAAACGAGATAGTTGGGCGCTAGAGCATAAGTGCTCATTCACCCAGGTTTAGCCAAACAATGGTTTCCCTCATTTTCACTTTTTATCTTTTTTTCCCCTTCGCTTTCCTTCTTTTGGTTATCTCCGTCATCCTTTTCTAGACATTGAAAACGCCACAGAGTTTGGAGACGCGAGTTTCAGTCGAAATGAAACAAGGTGGTCGTTATCCCTTAACCCTTTCACCGCCAAAGTCGCATTTTAACACCACAGTGATTTAACACCTATGTCACTAAAAGGCATCAAATCGGGGTCTATTATCCAAAGACCCTAGTGTCATAGTTGTGGGAAGTAAGGATAGACCTTGTTTTAGATATGTCACAGAAGAATCCCCAATACTGCAGATAGATTTTGTTCTCTACCCAGGTGAACTGAATGGACATTTTTGGCTGAAATGTGGCTGGCGGTGAAAGGGTTAATATGCTTTGGGGAAACACGATATGCATGTCTTTTTTTTTTTTTTTTTGGGGGGGGGGGGGAGAATAGTGATAGCAGAGAAATCGTTCATAGTTTCGCTCTCTAAGGCCGTGTACACATACACGCGGATGTTGTTCCGCGCGGAAATACATGCGCAATCCCTAAACAAGTAAAAGAAAGAAGAGAAAAAATATACGCACGTGTCCGTATTTTACCCTAATCCGTATAATTTGTTTCCTTCTTTCTTTTACTGATTGATTATGATTCCGCGCGGTAAATCAGGATGTACTGTGTACCAGGCCTAAGACGAAACATTATTTCGAAGGTACAAAAAACAAGCAACAACTACACGACAAGTGTAAAGTGACGTTATTTTAACGTCAAATAACGTCAAATAACATCACTTTACACTTGTCGTGTATTTATTTGTTTGTTATTATGTTCCAGTGACGTTGCAGTCTGTTTTAGTTTTTTTTAAAATTTATTTGGAAGGCTTAAAGTCAGAATGTACTATCTCCTTTCTTTATTCCATTTGTGGTACAGTGGAACCTCCCTTATAAGACCTTCAAAAATCATCCCAAATGAGGTCTTGTAAGGGAGGGGTCTTATAAGGGAGGTAGTTTTAATACTTGCAAAGAAGGGCAGTGTCTCAGAGAAGTTGGTCTTATGTGGGAGGGAGTCTTATAATGGGAGGTCTTAACAGGGAGGTTCCACTGTAGTATCTTCTGGCTTTTATCTTTCGAATTTTGCTCTTGATATGTAAGTAAAACAAGAGGCAAAGCCTTCAAGGCTCACTCGAACAAGGAACATGTGGGACAACAACAAAGATTGAGGGGGGTGTCTAAAGTACAAGATTGCCAATACAATTTTAAAGTACAAATGAAACTATTGTTAATGGATACAACTAAAAAAAAATTAAAAAAAAAGTGCCTGTGCCGAGAATCGGACCCGGAACCATTGGCATGACAGGCAGACACTCTACCAATGAGCTATCGAGGCTTTCAGCGTTGATGAGTTTCTTAACAAGGAACATGTGGGACAACAACAAAGATTGAGGGGGGTGTCTAAAGTACAAGATTGCCAATAAAATTTTAAAGCACAAATGAAGCTATCGTTAATGGATAGAACTACACATTTTTTTAATTATAAAGTGCCCGTGCCGAGAATCGGACCCGGAACCATTGGCATGACAGGCAGACACTCTACCAATGAGCTAACGAGGCTTTCAGCGTTGATGAGTTTCTTAACTCATGGTGCCTGTTGAATACTCTCTAACCCACAAATAAAAATGTTATCTGTTTGTTATCTGTTTACAGTGTTGTTTTAAGTATTTAATTATTCAAATCATTATTGTTTGAAAGTTTGCATAGACATCTATGTGTGTGCAAAGTTTGAACAATGTATGCCTTCTATTTCTCGAGAAAATGCCAACGTTAAAGTTTGGAGATTAGACCATGGACGCAACACACACACACACACACACATACACACAACCGAACAACTATCATACTATAGACTCACTTCGTGTTAACTTCGTTAACACGAGTGAGCCAATGCCATTTAATTAAAGTGAAAAAAGACGTTTCTTTTGCCTAAGAAGGACGAAGACAATTGTCAATATAATAGTATAGGGAATCCTAATAAAGCATAACTTAACTCTTTTTTTTGTACGATTTAACTAGACTAATCGTCTTCGCTTTCGCTCGAAAAATGTTCTCTTGTTGCCTACTCCAGTCAGTCTGAAGAATGTTGATTCCACCACACCCATCTTTGCACAAGACAAAATAATTATGCTTTAAAAAATAAAATAAAAATATAATACTGGATTCTTTCCCAGGCCAACAAAGACGTTGAGGGCTTGAAAGAAAGCGGGGCGGAAGAAAGCCTCTTTACGTGCAACTTTCTTTTCTTTTTTTAAACTACACGGAGTGAAAGAGACATCTCCCCTGAAGGAATGACATGCCCAGCAGGGGGACAACAAGGGAACCTCAATGCATGCACCCTGGCCACAAAGAAAACGGGGTCACAACCAACAGCGCGCTGCAACTGCCTGAATGCAAAAGGGGTGGAGTCTGGGGCGAGCTTCACTAGAGGACGGCTGCCACGCACGAATAACTGTTACGCCAAATTCAAAAGGGGGTCTAAGAAACGATTTAGGGAACGTTTGCGGGGAAATATTATAATGTAAGCTCTTGTCTAATTGGTCCCCCCCCCAAAAAAAAAAGTATTATTTTAAAAACAAAGACCAATCAACAACAAGAAATGTACTCAACTCCATGCAAATCGCGTGATAGTTCGCCGAGAGATTACTTGGGCAGAGGCTCAGAGCGCTTCGCAAAACTGTCGGCAAAACGAAGGGTGTTTCTTAGACCGTTTTTACCGATTTGTGCCAACGCTACGGAACGCTAGCCTTTGTGAAACGGTCCCCTGGTTGTATTGGGATCGCGTTAGGTGGCGGGAATGGTGAACTGGGACAGATTGCCACTAATCAGTGTGGGGGTAATTATAGCCCTTTGCCTACTAAGTCATGCTTTCGGTTAGATTCTTGTTTGTTTTTGGTGGTGACTTGGCTTTTCAGGTGGAAGTCATTCACTTTCTACCGTCTCATCATACCTGGGAAAAGTCCTCAGGGGGGAGGGGGGTGGGGGGGTGGGTGGTGGGGGTGGGGGTGTTGAGATGTGGTGGTGATGACTGAAAGGGGCGGGGTGGGTCAATTATTGCGGTGGTTAAAGGGCGTATTACAAGGGTTGTCCCGAATCCCGACGGTCTATGATTGTTATCCTTCAACGCGATGGTGTGTTTGTGATTGCTGACAGTTAGTCAACTGAAACGATCATATTACCACTTCTTTTTTTTAAAGCGAATAATTATGGACAACGGTCATAACACGAATAACCAAAATATATACCGAGAGGCATTAATTCTGCAAATAGTAAATTGTGGATTTTTCAAAGTTTAGAGCTATTGCCAATCAAACCAAACGCAACAAGCTATGAGGCCTAAATCGTTTATGATAAATCTGCGATAAAACCACAATATAGGCCTACAATAAAAAAGATTGGCTTTTAACCCCTCGACTGCCAGAGAAAATTAAAGGCAAAAACTCATTGGGCAAATCATGCCATGAAAAAGACAGCTGATAGAGCCAATCTGGCAAAATGGTCTGGGTATATAACTCTCTTGACTGTGTTAGACCCAAAGCCTAACACAGGGTTATTCCTCTTCATCCGATGACATCAGTGATGTCATCAGGTCAGTACGTAATACGTTGGTGGCAGTCAAGGGGTTAAGCTCATCACATGCACCTTCAACACCCGGGTACCAACAATAATGACAATTTACAACAAGACAAATGCTCGTGAAACTAAAACTCAAAGCACACTATGAAGACAAAGGAAAGATAAGGAATAGGCAAGACGGTAAGAGAGGAAAGCATTTATCTCTCTCAATGAAAACTCGTGAAACATTACAAGAATATAATTGAAGAATCGGTTTTCGAAATGTTGAGCTGATGCTTGATGTGCATTTGGATCTGACAACCCCCCCCCCCCCCCCCCTCTCTCTCTCTTGACCTTTTGAGGTATTGCAATACATTCTTAGTGTTTAGTGTTCTCTCTCTCTCTCTCTCTCTCTCTCTCTCTCTCTCTCTCTCTCTCTCTCTCTCTCTCTCTCTCTCTCGTTATATGACTTTGGCCTTTCTAAGGGCCGGTGGCCTATAGAAATTAAAACTATTGCTCTCTCTCTCTCTCTCTCTCTCTCTCTCTCTCTCTCTCTCTCTCTCTCTCTCTCTCTCTCTCTCTCTCTCTCTCTCTCTCTCTCTCTCTCTCTCTCTCTCTCTCTCTCTCTTCGAAATATTGTACGGTCGTAGATGCGGGGCGTTGGGGTGTTTTTGTTTATAATTATCTCTCTCTCTCTCTCTCTCTCTCTCTCTCTCTCTCTCTCTCTCTCTCTCTCTCTCTCTCTCTCTCATTGGTGTTTTATTTGCTACGATTGATGTTGCTGATGATGTTGGGTTTTTTGTCATCTGCATGTTCAACTGTAGTAATCATTATATGTTGCATGCTTAGTAGGTTTATGAATACTGTTAAAACAAAAAACAAGAGAAACAGCTATTACAATTGTCTTAATAAATAGTCATGATAACAGCTTTTGAATGATGCCGAGGTACTTTTTGCTTTAATATGCTCACGCATGAAAGCCAGTAAACAATAAAAACAACAACAAAAAACAACAACCTGGCATGTCATAGATTTTAAACGAGAATGGAGAGAATGAAAAATGGGGATGAGGCGCTACTCTTAGTTTAAAGCTCCCCCACCACGACAAGGTGGAAGCCCGCGGGGGAGTATCCCATGTTGTGGAAGCGTAATCAAAATCAGGTTGTAAATATGCATGGACAAATAATGTTCTAGTATGTTGATCAAGAAAATATTTTATTCTACTTAATTGGAATACTTTTCTAGACACTTTTCCGAATGAGTGTAGAAACGTTAAAGGACCAAGAAAGGTTGTTGTCAATTGTTAGACCGAGCAGTTTATGTGAGTCAACCTCCTCTAGAATATTGTCGTGTACTTTGATTTTGTTCATGTCAGATTTGATATTTTGGCGTTTTTGTCGAGTAGTAATGAGAGAGAGAGAGAGAGAGAGAGAGAGAGAGAGAGAGAGAGAGAGAGAGAGAGAGAGAGAGAGAGAGAGAGAGAGAGAGAGAGAGAGAGAGAGAGAGAGAGAGAGAGAGAGAGAGAGAGAGAGAAGAGAGAGAGAGAGAGAGAGAGAGAGAGATTGAGAGAGAGAGAGAGAGAGAGAGAGAGAGAGAGAGAGAGAGAGAGAGAGAGCAATGGACATAACGACACAAAACTGTTAACAAGGGTTCACCTCCCTCAAAAATGT
>CM065680.1:38859276-38861776 GCA_017654935.2 Phymorhynchus buccinoides | reverse complement strand
TCTCTCACTTTCTTCTTCTTCTTCTTCTTCTTCTTCTTCTTCTTCTTCTTCGCAGTCATTCTATCGATTATTTTGTTACTCCTCTCTCTCTCTCTCTCTCTCTCTCTCTCTCTCTCTCTCTCTCTCCTCTCTCTCTCTCTCTCTCTCTCTCTCTCTCTCTCTCTCTCTCTCTCTCTCTCTCTCTCTCTCTCTCTCTCTCTCTCTGTCTGTCTGTCTCTCTCTCTCTCTCTCTCTCTCTCTCTCTCTCTCTCTCTCTCTCTCTCTCTCTCTCTCTCTCTCTCTCTCTCTCTCTCTCTCTCTCTCTCTCTCCTGTCTTTCTACCCTCTCTTTGTTTTTCGCTTTCGTTTATTACAAACAAGCATGCGTGCGCGCGCACACACACACAAACACACACACACGCACACACACACACACACACACGCACACACACACACACACACGCGCGCACGCACACACACACACACACACACACAGGTTTTTCTTTGTTGACGTATTTTTGTTAATAGTCATAGTCTTAGCATCTTATTATTATTAAAGTATTGTTTTCAAGGAAAACACGTCAACAGGGTAAATTAATTCACGTAGTTCAAACGCAAACGCAGAACGATGTATCATGTTGTTAAGAGAGCATAACAGAAAGGAAAACAAGATCATGTTGATCATGATGATTTTTAAGCAAAATCCACATTTTGGCTCGTAGCAAAAGACTATAATTATTTAAACAAAATTGACGGAAAGAGCGACTTCTCGAGTTCTTTTCGGCCATTAAATTATCTCCCTTACGGTCCTAGTTAGTTAGTCTGTTATAGTCCCGTCAACAGCTATGGTTATTTCAGGACTGTCACCGCATACAATTCGACCACGTATAACAAAACACACATCAATGATTCTTAACAACGTCCCAAGACCTGGACAAAAACACACACACAAAAAACAACAGTACATTTCACGACATGGCATCTTCATCATTGTACCCATACGCTCCTCCATTTCTCGGTTGTTTCCATTTTTTTCAGTCTTGCCTTTCTTACTGCAGATTGAGTACTTCATCCTCTATCGTTTGCTATATTTAACACTAATTTTCAACCGTTTACATAATTAAACACATGCATTCAATAATAGTTGAAGATAAAGGCACGACAGAAAAACGTAATGAACCAGGACTGTGACAAATTCTCCGCGGCTGTTCTGTGTACTGCACCACATAGGGGTGGGGGTGGGTGTGTCCTATTAGATAATGGCCTTTATCATGTCTGCGATTAATTATTCAACAAAGATAATTAGCTGAAAAGGTTAATAAAATACAGCTTAATGTTTGGTAAGAAAGGCAAGTGTGAAAATGCGGGGAGAGCTGAGACATGTAGGGGGGGGGGGGGGGGGGGGGTAGTGGGGGGGAGGGGGGGGGGGGGGGGGGGGGTGGGGGGGGGGGGCTTGACTTTTACCATTAAAGTGTGGTAACCGGGGACTCAGGCGGTCGGGCCGCGGGACAAATAGTTCTCTAATGTTCGGTGCAAGTAACTTCCTGTCTTCTGTCACTTTCTTTGACTGCCTTTGATCCTTTATTGCTAAACCGCTCTAAAAACCCACTATTTCCGCCAGTCCCACAACCTCGATTAAAATCTGTCTACTGTCTCCCTTATGTCTTTCCGTCTGTTGGTCTGTTTGTCTGTCTGCCCCCCCCCCCCTCTCTCTCTCTCTCTCTCTCTCTCTCTCTCTCTCTCTCTCTCTCTGTCAACGTGTCTGTCACTCTGTATGCCTGTCCATCTGTCCCCCCTCCCCACCCCCTTGCTCTTTTTCTTAACTTCTCCCCCCCCCCTCCCCACTTTGTCTACTCGTCTCTCACTCTTTGTCTCTCCGTTTTCTATCTGTCTTACTCTCTGCTCCTCTCTATCCCCGTCTCTATCCCCAACTCCTTCCTTCTTTTACGCTCCCTCTTCTATGCATTACTTTCCATTTTGTCCATTTTCTTCTTTCTGCTTCTGCTCTCTGCCGCTACGGTCAGTGATGCACAATGGATGAGTGCATGTGAGCGCGTGCGTGTGTGTACATGCGCGCATGTGTGCGTGTGTGTGTGGTGTGTGTGTGTGTGTGTGTGTGTGTGCGTGTGTGTGTGTGTGTGTGCGTGCGTGTGTGCGTGTGTGCGTGTGTGCGTGTGTGCGTGTGTGCGTGTGTGCGTGCGTCAGTGTGTGTGCGCGCGCGCGCGCGCGCGCGTGTGTGTGTGTGTGTGTGTGTGAAAGGATGGGCTGGATGGGTGTATTTTAATATTGTGAACATTTTATGTACTTGTGTATTTTTATTTCTTTATCCATTTTGTCTCACTGTTTTAAAATGATTTTACGTTATAAGTGTTTTAAAATGCTATTTTATTAGTATGTGTGTGAGTGTCATTCATTTAATGTTTTTTCCACTAATCGTGTGTGTTTGTGTGTGCGCGTGCGTGCGTGCGTGCGTGTCAGTGTGTGTGTGTGTGTGTGTGTGTGTGTGTGTGTGTGTGTGTGTG
>CM065680.1:38849276-38856776 GCA_017654935.2 Phymorhynchus buccinoides | reverse complement strand
CTTGTTTTGAGGTATTTGAAAAGGTGCAGAGTTACGCTTGCTTGCACGTGTAAACATAATGCATGGAGACGTGGAGGCGATACTAATTGTGCAAAGCCGCGTAATTTCGTACAGTCAAAGGTTGTAGAACACGATTTATCACAAGAAAAGTATAAAAAAAACCCACAAAAAAACCCTAACACATCGTTAAAGAAATCACGCCAGTGTTACCTATTTCAACGACAGCGACAACTTTCAGCGACAAAAGGCCTATTTCCAGATTTAGGAAGCAACGCATCATAGAAAATCAGTGACAAATAACGTTTTGAGATTGTTGGTTAAAAACGGACAAACGATGAAAAAAAAGAAGTATAATTGAATAATATTTGAACATAAAACAATCAATTTCTTAGCTTTAGCCTAAGGTTCTTTTCCAACCGTTTTTCGTGACCTCTATTTGAATTCCCCAATATTATTGCGACGTGATTTTTAAAGAAAGAAAGGAAGAAAGATATTCTAAAGATTTAAAAGAAAAAACCCTGATTTGTCATCGACGTCACCACAGTCTTACAAAAGATTCACGAAGAAAGGAGAAGAAGAAGAAGAAGAAGGAAGAAGAGGAGAAAGAGACATTGAGAGGGGAAAGAAGGGGACGGGGAAGGAATAAATGTCGGAATGAAATTTATTTTTAAAAAATGTCGATTGACTGACGGGTGGACGCGAAATGAGAAGAACCGTGCACAGTCTTCTCTCGAATACCCTTACAACTATTTTCCCACGCTGAGTTGATGGAGCTGCACGACCAAACAATTATTGTCATCAGCAGGGGGTTGGGGTGGGGGGTGGCTGACAGGATGGTGTCCCACTCCTGTTGGGGGTGTGGGGGACGGGGTGAAAAGGCTCCACAAAACTCCACCCAAAGTGACTCCCATTGGTACGACCCCAGTAAAACGCAGCAGGGCAGGTGACCCCTATTGAGACTCTTGACACTGATAGTCCTGTGCGGACTGTTGATAGGTTACCCTATTGACGCTAAAGGGTTAAGGGGGAGGGTGGGAGGGGGAGTGGGCTTAAGAGACATACAGAGATATAGACCTAGCTAGGAATGCATATCAAATATCGGAGCAGTTTTTACGGGTATTTTGGGAAAGGGAATAGTATAGAGCCTAGGGGAGCCGGAGAGGAGAGCGAGTTGGATAAACGTTTTCTTTACAAAGATAAAAACAAATTGAAATCGCGGAAAGGAGAGGATGCATTGTGAAAATTAAATTATCCTTATTTCATTAGTAGATTTGTTTTTTAAATTTCAGTGTCTTCGTTAGCCTGACAAAATTCTTGTGCACCATGAATTGGTTCAGAATGTCTGCAAGGTATGGTGCAGCCTGAGTTTCTATGTCAAGGGAAAAAAAAATGATACTCATTTTCTGGAAATAAGCGGTCTGTACTACAGACGTTGACAGTTTGCTGACAATTGAAAATTCCTACGAAAATTGTTTTGTAATGGAACTGAGGGCTTTTCTCTTAGTGGGTTACTATGGAAACCGTATAATTTTCAGACCTGTCCATGGCAGTCTTTTATGCATTGACTCTTTTTTTTTGTAGACCTAAAAATTCAAAATGATAGCTTGATTATTATTTTTTCAAATATCCACAAAAGAACGAATTTGAATGATTACAGTTTTTTAGTCACCCTCTGATAGGAGTAGGTATCGTAAGGTCAACATTTTAAACATTTCATTCATTCTTTAAAGACCCACCACGTCACGTGTCAATATCATGGTTTTCACGTGTTTTCCCTCTTATAGCTGATAAGAAATCTTAAGAAATCTTCCTAGCATAAGAGGGAATGTGACACGTGACGTGCGGGGTTTTTAAGCATTATTTTCTTTTTTAAAATTTTAGCTGATTTTGGCTGATTTTGGTTTCTTTTCTAAATAAATGACACACAAAAAGAGATAATACATTTCCACTATAGATTATCACTTTGTTGTATGCAATTTGTGGCTACCTTGTGCTTAGTCACATCGTCCAATTATTTTGTCGAACATCCAACCCTTGTTCCCATACATGTTCGCGGATGAACATAGACACTGACAGATAGACAAAGACAGAGAGACAGACAGACACACCTACACACACTCATACAGAGAGAGAGAGAGAGAGAGAGAGAGAGAGAGAGAGAGAGAGAGAGAGAGAGAGAGAGAGAGAGAGAGAGAGAGAGAGAGAGAGCGAGCGAGAGAGAGAGAGAGAGAGAGAGAGAGAGAGAGAGAGAGAGAGAGAGAGAGAGAGAGAGAGAGAGAGAGAGAGAGAGAGAGAGAGAGAGATTTTGTCGAACATCCAACCCTTTATCCCATGCACGCGGATGAACAGAGACACTGACAGACAGACAAAGACAGAGAGACAGACAGACACACCTACACACACTCATACAGAGAGAGAGAGAGAGAGAGAGAGAGAGAGAGAGATGAGAGAGAGAGAGAGAGAGAGAGAGAGAGAGGAGGGAGATAGAGAGAGAGAGAGAGAGAGAGAAGGGGGGGGGGGAGAGAGAGTGTAAGTCCTGCTTTCTTTGCACTCCTCTCTCAAATCTGAACCTATGGCGCGCCAAAGATACAAAACTCTATCTAGCAGTTCAACAGAGTTTAAAAACCCTATCGAACTGTTAGATACAGTTTCTAAACTATAGCTAGCAGTTAGATAGAGTTTCAAAACTCTGTCGAGCTGCTAGATAGAGTTTCTCGTCGTAAAACTCTATCGAACGCGCCATTTTGATACGTTTTTTAAACGAAGCATTTCATTGGTAGATAGGACTAGTATCTTTGATTGTGACCTACACCTAGTCTAATAGGTGGCATTCTACGAACTCGCTTAGCGGCTTCAATTACAGATGAAACACCGGGAAGATTCGCTCGTTGAAATCGTTCAGCTGCCATGTTTGTTTGACTACATGTAGGGGCCTAGGCCTATCGTCTTATTCAAATTCACGAGTCACTGCCCTGCCAAGGCCACAAACTTGTCGCTGAAGCCATGTACCAATCAGAAATCGCGATAGAAAAACTATATCTCGATAGGGTTATTTTGTGGAAACCCTATCTAGCTGTTCGACAGAGTTTTCAAACTCTATCGAACAGCTAGATAGGGTTTTCAAACTCTATCGAACTGATAGATACAGTTTCGATACTCTATCGAACAGCTAGATAGAGTTTTGTATCTTTGGCGCGCCATATGAACCGAAGCACCGTGTGTCTGCTATCCCCTTCTATCAGCATCCCTCCCCCCCCTCTCCACAACAGTTCCCTCCCCCCCCTCCCCACAACAGTTCCCTACAAACCCACCACGGAACACCCATTAATTTATGTAAAGTCCAAAACATCCATGAATGTTTTATATCTTGATGTGACAGTTTGAGAGAGAGAGAGAGAGAGAGGAGAGAGAGAGAGATGAGAGAGAGAGAGAGAGAGAGAGAGGGAGGAGAGAGAGGGAGAGGGAGACAGAGAAAGAGAGAGAGAGAGAGAGAGAGAGAGAGGAGAGAGAGAGAGGGAGAGAGGGAGAGAGAGAGGAGAGAGAGAGAGAGAGAGAGAGAGAGAGAGAGAGAGAGAGAGAGACGAAACGAAACTTCATTTACCCAGGGGTAATGAGATAAGCATTGAAAAACATTTTTTCATTTAGCACTGAGAGAGAGAGAGAGAGAGAGAGAGAGAGAGAGAGAGAGAGAGAGAGAGAGAGAGAGAGAGAGAGAGAGAGAGAGAGAGAGAGAGAGAGAGAGAGAGAGAGAGAGAGAGAGAGAGAGAGAGATTTTGTAAAGGAATGAAAGTGGTGGTTTTGGTGATGGGAATATATTATATAAGGGAGTAATAACGATTGGTGGTAGATTCTAGGTGGATCAAAGCGTACTACCCCAAACTGTCCTAAACAGCAGCAGGATGACAAATATTAATTTCATGCTGAAACACTCTGGGACTCGCACGGTAGATGGAAAAGTGGCGGGCGGGGTTATTCAGCTGGCGACAGACTATGTGACTGCCTCATGTGACTCGATCAGGTCGTGACGTTTCACCTCATTTGCGCACCATCATTCTCGATCAGTCTGACTCAGTCGGGCCCAGTCAGGTGACAAGGCCGAATAGGGCGGGTTCTAAATTTCACTGATCGAGTCTGATCGAGTCAGATGGCTCGTGACCTCTTCTGTGCGGGAAACAAATTTTGGTCAACCTGATCGAGTCATATGAGGCAGTCGCATAGTCTGTCTCCCGCTTTAGTAGTATCGGGAAGACATGTTACTCCCCTGTTACAGTCCCTTCACTGGCTACCTGTTCAGAGTCGCATTGACTATAAGCTGGCTTCAATCTGTTTCTCTTCTGTCTCTGGTACTGGACCACAATATCTTTCTGACATTCTACACATCTACGCCCCATCCCGTCAACTTTGTACTCAGTTTCCGTGAAATGATGAAGTGACTGTCACATGGCGTGCCCGTATGTGTGTGTGTGTGCGCGCGTGTGTGTGTGTGTGTTGGTATGTGTGTGTGTGGTGTGTGTGTGTTTCTGTAAATTGTGTACCTTTTTCAAGATATGCGTTTTTGTTCATTTGTATATTATTATGTACTTTTCTATATTCTACTCATGTAAAATGTATGTACGTTCGTCATGTTCTGATTGTATAAAATAATGTATATTTTATGTTGTATTTGTATTAAATATGTAAAGCGCTTAGAGCCCTAGATCAGAGAATAGGCGCTATATAAATATTCATTATTATTATTATTATTATTACATGTGAACGAGCCCCCTCCCCCGTCAGATGGGGAACGGGTGTGGGAGGCTTGTCTCTCCTTTCTACCCCTCTGTCACGGACATTTGGGGACACGAGCCAAAGCTGGGGAAGGGGGAGGGGCAAGCCTTTGGGCGTAAGGCATTGAGCAGGCTGGGTTTTTACCTGGCTGGCGCGTGCGTGTAGGTGGCTTAGGCAGAGGAGGAGGAGGAGAGATGGGGGGAGGATTAAGACGGGTGTAGTAAGCATGGAGGGGGAGGGGTGTAAAAAAAAAGGTTAGGAGCGATGCCGCCATCGTTTGTAAAGGGCTCAAGTTTTACAGGTAACCCTTCCACAGTCCCAGTTTTTCGGCTTTTTTTCCCCTTCTCCTAAAGCGCCACACTTAACCCTCGTCACCTGCAGCGCGTGCGCCTCTCATTACCATATGCTTTGGCACGTGGGCGGAGGAGGAGACAACAGTCATTGGCACGTGCCGCCCTGTTCTGTGGAGGGCTTGCTTTGGTGTGGCGGAGTCTTGAAGAGCGCTGTTCATATTTACAGAGGTAATAGGGAGGGAGGCGCCTGAATTGTGCACCGACTCGCGTTTAAAGACAGCTGGCAGTTGGTGCAGCGTGTGTGTGTGTCTGTGTTTTCCCCCCACCTTCTCCAGATGGAATCGTTCCGTCAGCCGGCACTGGCCATCGGGTCAGATCGATTGTCATCGGATCCTGTGATGGCATCTGCGCTGCCGGTCGGATCCTCTGTTCCCGCCACCGACAGCAATCTGTTCGCTCTGGACATGGCAGACTCCCTTTTCCCCTCCGCGGGCCCTGACAAGTGTCTGTCGACCGACAGTCTGGAGGAGTTCTTTTCGGAGAAGTTGTTCTCCACCACTGTGGATATCCTCACTGCCAATGACGCGCTGCCCGTTCCCTTGCTGCCGCCGCCACATCCGTTACCGCTGCTTCTTAATAACGGTGGGGAACCCGGCCCGTTGACTAACCTGGCTCAGGAGCATCTAGAGTTCGAGTCCGGGACTAGGTCTACGTTTGATATACCTTATTCCGACAGTGACTGCACTCCGAACACGCCTCTCACCCCTCTGGGTCGATCTCAAGTGCAGTTCCTATTCCCGGACGTCGCCAGCAGTGCTCCTAATCACCAACCGCCCTTGCCGCCTCTTCCGAAGATGCGTGGGACGCTTCCAGAGGATCTGACTCTGTATTCGTTGGCCAAACCGTTGATGAATGTTCAGGATGCTTGTTCACTTGTGGTGGATCCCTGTTCTACCCCCAGCTCCCCCCTGACTCCGCTCAGTGCCGGTGGCGAACAGCCCAGCCGGCTTCATTTCATCTTCCCGGACTTGCCCGGAGCCCGAGGTCGTGTTAACCGTGCCCCGGACTTGACCACCACCACCTCCTTGCTGTCCAGCGGGACGGAGAGCGGTGTGTCGGACAGCGACTGTACTCCCAGCACCCCCCTCACCCCCCTGGGACAATCTCACACTCACTTCGTGTTCCCTGAACCTTTCGCTTCCATCGCAGGGCATTGCGCCTCAGCGGTAAGAGAATCCACAACCGGAGCAAGTTCTACAGCAGTCAGACATTCTAAAGGCGACACTTCGTCCAGTTCTACCGCCTCGTGGAGGAAGAAGTCCTCAACTGCGACAGCTAAAGGGAAGGAGCCCGTGGAGGTGCATAAAAAGCGCCGCCTGGCGGCCAACGCTCGAGAAAGGAAGCGGATGACCAGTCTGAACACCGCCTTCGACAAACTGCGTGCTGTGGTGCCTGCCATGAGCGACGACCGTCAGCTGTCCAAGTATGATACACTACAGATGGCGCAGACGTACATCACTGCTCTCAAAGAACTCCTCGACAAAGATGAATAGCAGGCACAGACATACGACGTGACTGTCCGTGGACGGTGTCATCCGCAACCAGTTTTGAACATATAAAACATATTGTTTTAAAAAAGACATCTCTTTGTGGCAATATCGTTGTACAGTGTTCGAGTGACCAATCTTTTTGAAGTGCGTTTGAAGTTTGAAATGGAGGACAGACGGACAGACATAGCAAAGCACGGTTGTGGGTGTGTTGCTAATGTGAGCTGACGTTTCAGTGTGACAAACGTGTCTCATCATGGCTGACGTTGGACTAAGTAACTTAGTAAGTGTTGGGTGATCGTTACCTACTGATACGCTAACTTAAAACTTTGTAAACATTTTCAGTTTTTCTGTCAATGTCTGTCTCTGTCTCGCGCCTCTCTCTCTCTCTCTCTCTCTCTCTCTCTCTCTCTCTCTCTCTCTCTCTCTCTCTCTCTCTCTCTCTCTCTCTCTCTCTCTCTCTCTCTCTCTCTCTCTCTCTCTCTCTCTCCTCTCTCTCTCTCTCTCTCTCTCTCTCTCTCTCTCACTCGCTCTCTCTCTCACCCCCGTCTCTCTTTCTTTCTTTCTGGGTTTTGCTAATTTTTGGGATGCACTGAATCTTGCAATAATATTCATTTTGTACCTATTTATACACCCCACAATCTGTGTTCACATTCTGCGCATTTATTTCAGCGTGGTTGTAAATATGCATTTATCAACATGTTAATTTATTATAATTTATGTACCATATTTTACGGACTATAAGGCGATACATTTTTCCTAGACTGAGACCCCTGCGCCTTATAATGTGACTGATAATGTAGTAAGAAACTGTAATAACGAAATTTGAATTTTGTGTAAAATTTGGGAGGTGCGCCTTATAATCAGGTGTGCCTTGTAGTCCGTAAAATACA
>CM065680.1:38836776-38844276 GCA_017654935.2 Phymorhynchus buccinoides | reverse complement strand
TGAAAAACGATTTTCGTTGGTAAAACGGCCGCTGGGTTGTGTCTTGGCGTTACACATACTGTGATCTGCCAAGTGCAAACCGCTATGTTATTGGGCCCCCGAAAGGGCTTTTTTTTGTTTTTATGTTTGTAATTTCATTCCCCCCCCCCTCCCTCCCCCCCCCCCCCCCCTCCCCCCCCCCCCTCCCCCCCCCCCCCCCCCCCCCCCCCCCCATGCTCTGCTGAAAAAAAAACGATTTTCGTTGGTTAAAACGGCCGCTGGGTTGTGTCTTGGGGTTACACATACTGTGATCTGCCAAGTGGAAACCGCTATGTTATTGGGCCCCCGAAAGGGCTTTTTTTAAATTTTTTACGAATCAGTGAAGCCGAAAACATTTATATTCAAACGATAAAAGATCGTGAAGAAATAGATGCAAGCACTCGAGGAAGCGAAAGGGATCAAGTACAAGAGAAAGGTCAAGGGGAAAGAGTGCAGAAAGAGGGGGGTGTTGGTAGTGGAGTGCATGGGTAGGGCAAAGAGGGGTGGTGGTGGAAGTGCAGGGGTGGGTGGGTGGGTGGGTGGGGGCGTCCCCCCTATCCATTTGAGTAATCAAAACAATAACTACGCTTGATTGATTTCCCGCTGAAAGTGGGGTCACGTAAAAAACCCAACCCCACACCCACCTATATGAAGGCAAATTAAGTTGAAAAAACATTACTTTGATGACATGGATAACAACTACGATTCCTTGTTTAGGCCTCAATCGGGTCTAGAGAAGGTATTCTGTAGCCATATTGTAGTGACTATTGTAACTGTCAGTCGGATTTATGTTGAACGTTATGTTGGGGTAGGTGGGAAGGGAGAGTTAGTTACTGTACCTATCCTCAGAAGAAGAAAAATGGAAGCAAGAGACAATGAACGTGATTCAAGATTTAGTCAAATGTCCCCCTAAAGAAATACACCATTCCCGCAAACGTAGCAGCAGCAGTGGTAGCAGCAGCAGCAGTAATAGTAGTAGTAGTAGTAGTAGTAGCAGCAGAAGCAGTAGTAGTAGTAGTAGTAGTAGTAGCAGCAGCAGTAGTAGTAGTAGTAGTAGTAGTAGTAGTAGTAGTAGTAGCAGTAGAAGTAGTAGTAGTAGCAGCAGCAGCAGTAGTAGTAGTAGTAGTAGTAGTAGTAGTAGTAGTAGTAGTAGTAGTAGTAGTAGTAGTAGTAGTAGCAGCAGCAGCAGCAGTAGAAGTAGTAGCAGCAGTAGTAGTAGTAGTAGTAGTAGTAGCAGTAGTAGCAGCAGTAGAAGTAGTAGCATCAGTAGAAATAGTAGTAGTGAGTAGTAGTAACAGCAGTAGAAGTAGTAGTAGTAGCAGTAGCAGTAGCAGCAACAACGATAACAAGAAACAAGATCACAACCGTCTACAAATCGCATCACAATGTTTTGTTCTTTTACAGACCCACGCGATAATTGACTTCAGTTGCAGCACATGTAAGGAAAAATAACTCAAGCAAAGACAAAAGACAATGTTAAAATAACAATAACAACAAACAACCTCCCCCCCCCCCCCCCCCCCCCCCCCCCCCCCCCCTAAAGTTAAAAAGGAAGGATGCCTCTTAGCGAAACAGAAAGGGTTTTTCAGAATTTCTCAAGACGTCTTGCAACACACCTAACCTTATAATAGCGTCTGCACGCGCAAAAGCGCGCGCACGCTGTGCAAAATGAGCGTCTCTCTCTCTCTCTCTCTCTCTCTCTCTCTCTCTCTCTCTCTCTCTCTCTCTCTCTCTCTCTCTCTCTCTCTCTCTCTCTCTCTCTCTCTCTCTCTCTCTCTCTCTCTCTCTCTGGGACATAGTTTGATTTCAATTCGCAGCTGGAACCTTCACCTGAAATCAGAATAAATGAAAAGACTTTGTTCTCTACTTTCGCTCTTGTTTGTTTATTTTTAATTTTCATGCTTGTTTTACGGTGATATTACGCAATACTGACGTTGTGTACCACTTGTATGGTGTGCTATTCACTTGTATGGTGTGCTATTCACTTGTATGGTGTGCTATTCACTTGTATGGTGTGCTATTCACTTGTATGGTGTGCTATTCACTTGTATGGTGTGCTATTCATGCAGTTACTATTGATATTTATTTGCATGATGATGTTGATCATGATTATTATTTTAAAAAGTATGAATCATGTTGTTTTTTTGCAACCAGAATTTCGTTTCCTGTAATTTCATTTGTGAATGTGCCTTCTAAACCTGAAAATCGATGTGTTTTCTGTGGGGGGTGGGGGTGGAAAGGGACGCGTGAAAGAAGAGAAGGATTGTACATCAGAGAAACAAAACGTATTTATACTGTTCAAAAACAGAAACCCAACAATCCATCATTTTTTTCATGGGAACTTATCGTTATTTATTTGCAGATCGAAAACAATTGTATAGAAACACGGAGGAGGCAAGAATGTCCAAACTTATTACACCTTAACCCTTTCGCCGCCAGCCATTTTTCAGCCAAAAAATACCATTAAACTTAACTGGGTAGAGACCAAAAAAAATCTGCAATATTGGGAATTCCTCTGTGACATATATAACATTAGACCTATCCTTACCTCCTAAAATTAAGAAAATGGGGTCATTGAATAACAGGCCCTGACTTGATACCTTTTAGTGACATTGGTGTTAAACCATTGTGGTGCTAAAATGAGACATTGGCGGTGAAAGGGTTAAAGGGCCACCCTGACGGATGCGTTTTTGTAAGAACACGTCGAGATCACAAGGAAAACGCCCTTTACATAGATTGCAACACCCACTTTGCTCTGGTTTCCTAGAAATCAAACCGTCAAATCGGCGATTCCTCCTTGGCGGAGGTACTGGAAGTCAAATTATTTCGCCCAAAGAGAAGGCGTGTGCCGTCTCTTTTTTAATGGCCGCCTGCGTTTAGACCAAATCGTTTGCACGAACTTTTCACAATGCAAGCCTTTTTTTGTTCTTTTAGAAAAAAAAAGTATACAGATTATCTAAAGGAGTTTCGCTCACAACAAAGGAAACAGCTCCAATTTTTTTTTTTACTGCACTACAAAAACAAGAACATGCTTCAACCACAATGAGTGACCTTCACCCACCCCGTCCAAAATGGCTACTCTCTTCCGGCATCTCCGCCAAGGAGGAATCGCCGTTTTGACGGTTTAATTTCTAGGAAACCAGAGCAAAGTGAGTGTTCCGATCCTTGAAAAGGCTGTCTTTCTGGTGATCTCGACGTGTTTCTTGCAGAAACTCATCCGTCAGGGTCCACCTTTAAAGGTTGTTCCTTCCACATTTAATTCACCTTCAAAGGTGCGTTAACTGTACAATACCTGTCCAGTGTGCCACGTCCAGAATCAGTAAGAGGTATGCTACATTGCCTTTCTGAACATTGTTGCGTTTCTTTTTTTGAACAGTATAAGTTTTGACGGATCTTTTTTTTAAAAAACATAATAAATGCAATGTTTTATTTTCCTTGGCAGATATCTTATTATTAAACATACCAATTCCAAACAAATTATCTTCAAAAACCAGAATAAAGGCAATACAAACTTTATTTTCCTTGGCAGATATCTTATTAAAGATACCAATTCCAAACAAATTAAACATGTACCTACTCGATGATTACTTTTGTCATGTCACAGTTTGCGTACTCCCAGTTCTATATGAAATGAGGTAGATTGGAATGGGAACGAGGACTTGTGGGGTTTTTTTCTGTCTGTATTCATGTGATTTGCTGTTTTGTATTATACGAGTAAAAATGCTGTTGAAATGCTTTCTTTATATTTGGTTTTGAATGAAAGTCTAAATCCACATTCTAAGTTTGGAATTGTTATTGCACCCCCTCCCCCCTCTCTCCCCCCCCCCCCCCCCCCCCCCCCCCCCAAGCCCCCCCCCCCCCCCCCCCCCCCCAAGCCTTAGTTTGAAGAGATGACGATTCATTTTCATGGCAAATGTTAAGATCAGCTCCTTCCGCTGTTCCATGGTGAAGTTGGCCAATCAGCTTAACGGAAAAGGTCAATCGGAGGGAGCTGATTGGTCCTAACCCAGAGCCTTCACCCTGGAACAGCGGAGGGAGCTGATCTTAACATTAGCCATTTTTATTGATAGAAACAAAGTTACCTGACATTTTTGTAAAATAAAAAAGTAATTATTTTACATTGATGTATTTGAGTTTTAGTCTCTACAATATTATGTACAATCATTGCGATGCAATTTAGATCCATAATGAGATCATTACGAATTGATTCATTGAAAGAAAATGATTGGGTTTTTTTTTTTATCCATCTAAGATTTGGAAACAAATCATGTCTGGTTTTTATCACTCAAGAAATGGTAAATAAATGCACATCTACTTGAAGACTATGCATCATGTCTATTCGAACCGAAACAGGTGTGTGTGTGTGTATGTGTGTGTCTGTCTGTCTGTCTGTCTGTTTATATATCTCTCTGTGTGTCTATCTCTGTGTGTGCTTCAGTGTGTGTGTGTGTGTGTGTGTGTGTGTGTGTGTGTGTGTGTGTGTGTCTGTCTGTCTGTCTGTCTGTCTGTCTGTCTGTCTGTTTATATATATCTCTGTGTGTCTATCTCTGTGTGTGCTTCAGTGTGTGTGCTTCAGTGTGTGTGTGTGTGTGTGTTGTGTCTATCTCTGTGTGTGTCTATCTCTGTGTGTGTCTATCTCTGTGTGTGTCTATCTCTGTGTGTGTCTATCTCTGTGTGTGTCTATCTCTCTATCTCTCTGTGTGTCTATCTCTGTGTGTGTCTATCTCTGTGTGTGCTTCAGTGCGTGCGTGTGTATGTGTGCGTGCGTGCGCGCGTGGCGCGCGCGCGCGCGCGCGCGTGTGTGTGAGAGAGAGAGAGAGAGAGTAGAGAGAGAGAGAGATGAGAGAGAGACGGAGAGAGAGAGAGAGAGAGAGAGAGAGAGAGAGGAGAGAGAGAAAGAGAGAGAGAGAGAGAGAGAGAGAGAGAGAGAGAGAGAGAGAGAGAGAGACAGAGAGAGAGAGAGAGAGAGAGAGAGAGAGAGAGAGAGAGAGAGAGAGAGAGAGAGAGAGAGAGAGAGATATTCACTTCCATGTTTGCTCTAACCAATAATAAAAAAACGCACATAAAAAACACACACATGCTAACATACGTAACGGTTTGTAGTCGACTGTACGCTCCTTTGTGCAAAATCATCTTCTCTTAACTACTGCACGTATTGCTCTCTCTCTCTCTCTGTGATACAGATAAATTACAAATTAAATCAGATTTTAATTAATCAGTACAACTGTCGTCAACGACTGGTTTTTTAAAATTGGTTTAAGTGTGATCTGAATTGCTCAACCTTGAAATAAATGAACAGTAACCATTTCAAATAATCTGATCTTCACATTGGCTTAAATTATCTGTCAAGTTGCAATTCTACTGTGTGTTTTTTGTTTAGTGATATGATTTACTTTTGACCGCCTTATAATTTCTGATTGCATGGAGCAACAGATTAGAGTAACGTGGCCCATTTCGAACTATTTTGGCTTCTACTTTGAAGTGGATTATTTTTGTCGTTTTATATAATAAACTTCTACAGCTGGTTCTATTTGACTAATTATCTCTGTCCCAGTCTGTCCGTCTCTTTCATTCATTACATTTCATTCACTCAATCCTTCTCTCCGTCTGTCTGTCTCTCTCATTCTCCCCGTCTGTCTGTCTGTCTCTCTCATTCTCTATGTCTCTCTCTCATTCTCCACATTTCATTCATTCAATCCTTCTCTCTGTCTATATGTCTGTCTGCCTTTCTCTGTCTCTGTCTCTGTCTCTGTCTCTCTCTCTCTCTGTCTCTCTCTCTCTCTCTCTCTCTCTCTCTCTCTCTCTCTCTCTCTCTCTCTCTCTCTCTCTCTCTCTCTCTCTCTCTCTCTCTCTCTCTCTCTCTCTCTCTCTCTCTCTCTCAACAGTATTCCAGCGCATGTGTGCGTGACCCACTAACATCTTTAAACACCAGATTAAATACACCCCTCGTTCATACCTAAACACGCTCTAAAAGTGTGTATACAAGAGCGGTGTAGCATAAACGCCTTTCCGAGATAAATCGAGAGAGAGAGAGAGAGAGAGAAAAAAAAACAAAGGCGATCTTTTGAACTACAGATATCCTCAGATTATTATAATTCATTATTATCAGTGCTCCCTCCTAAAACTCACAGACCGGGAAAAACCTCAGAAGCTCCGTTATGTTAAACCTGGACGATACCCTAGCTGATGACAGGGCTCGGTCTACCTGTCATCGATACGCCTCATTCGTTTGCTAAACCCAGCACCCGCACTCTTTTGAAGGGAGATGACAGTGCCTCTGTCACTCGTAAAAGGTTAAACATTGGGCTGGGGCAAGTGTCAAGCTTTCATAAAGTGTCACCAACCCACGGTGGGCCGCTTGGCTATTCAGGGCAAAGCGGTTGCGTTGTCAGAAGTACTACTAGAGAAAAGGAGAAACGCCCGCTCCATTTGGGGGGTAACGGAAGTCACGTGTCTGTTTTGGTATTTCCGGAAGAAGTGCGGCTGTGTAGAAGAATGGAGGTTGACCTGCAAAGGGCTTATAATAGTATGTGCGTGCGTGCGTGCGTGCGTGCGTGCGTGCGTGCGCGCACGAGCTTGCGAGACGAGAGAGAGAGAGAGAGAGAGAGAGAGAGAGAGAGAGAGAGAGAGAGAGAGAGAGAGAGAGAGAGAGAGAGAGAGAGAGAGAGAGAGAGAGAGAGATATGAGTGTGTAGAAAGGGCCAACAAAAAACCACGGAAACAAACAAATATTGTAATAAAAACACCCATAATAATGAATAATGGATTTAAGGGAAAACAGAAAAACAAACAAAAACAAAACAGCGCACGCACACACGCCGAAAGAGAGAGGGAGAGAGGGAGCGGGAGCGAGAGAGAGAGAGAGAGAGAGAGAGAGAGAGAGAGAGAGAGAGAGAGAGAGAGAGAGAGAGAGAGAGAGAGAGAGAGAGAGAGAGAGAGAGAGAGAGAGAGAGAGAGAGAGAGAGAGAGAGAGAGAGAGAGTTTCTTTGGAAAATAAAACATTTAAACCACAGAGAGAGAGTTGTATTGTTTTGTATGTAGACCACTACTACTGTATTGTATTGTATTTCTGTGTATCATATTGTATTTCTGCACCCACTGTGAAATTCAGGCATCCTTGATGCTCACTGACCTGGTGTCGATCTTTCCATACACTTGCAATATTATGTGTAACATCAGAACTTAAGAATACAAGAAAATACCCCCCTCCCCCAAAACTATGGTGTGCGTGGTTTTTGCTTAAATGCTGTGTGAAATCAGAGCTTTAAACATCAACTGCAAAAATAGATAAAGCTGTTTTTGAAACTTGATGGAGATAGGACATTCGCCTGGTGTGACAAAATATATTGATAGGTAAAGAAGACGATCATTTCTAGGTGAAACGTATTGTTGTATCATCAGATACTGTCATTTTGCTACAGAAAACACACGCGCACGCGCGCACACGCGCACACGCGCACACGCACACATACACACACACGCA
>CM065680.1:38829276-38834276 GCA_017654935.2 Phymorhynchus buccinoides | reverse complement strand
TGCAGCCGCTCGGCGTTGCACTAGTTGTTCTTTGTTTACCACACAGCTCTCACTCTCGTCTTACAATTGCCCCCCGGACTTCAGGCTGTATGTCACTCAATGATGAAAGCCATTTGAGTGAAAGGCTCAGTGTATTATGCGCTCGCCTTCATTTATGTTGCTTCAGAGAGGGAAAGGTGCGCAGAGAGAAAGGGAAAGATAAGAGAGAAAGAAAGTAGGAGGGGTGGGTGGAGACCGACCAACAAAGAATCACACAGAAACAAACCTAAAGACAATTAAAAAAGAACAACATAGTAATACATAATTGATGGAAAGCAGAAAAACACACAAAAAATACCACATTGTCGCTCAGTTACACTCAACTCCCTCACTCCGTCTGTTTATTTGTCTGTCTGTCTGTCTGTCTGTCTGTCTGTCTGTCTGTCTGTCTGTCTGTCTGTCTGTCTGTCTCTCTCTCTCTCTCTCTCTCTCTCTCTCTCTCTCTCTCTCTCTCTCTCTACATCTCTCTCTCTCTCTCAGATACATACACACGCGCGCGCATGAGAGGGAGAGATGACGCTGAGAGGAGAGAGAGAGAGAGAGAGATTGAGAGAGAGAGAGAGAGAGAGAGAAGAGAGAGAGAGAGAGAGAGAGAGAGAGAGAGAGAGAGAGAGAGAGAGAGAGAGAGAGAGAGAGAGAGAGAGAGAGAGAGAGAGAGAGAGAGAGCGAGAGAGCGAACGAACGAACTAACGAAATATTATTTATTCAGGGTAATGAGATAAGCTAATTAATTACAGCTTTTTTTCACTCAGCCCTGAGGCACACAACAAGAAAGCAACAAACAAATAAATTTAAGAACAAGACGGGGAATTAAAAAAAGCATGCTAAGAAAAGCAACAATCACCAACAAAAACAAGACATTATTTACATATTATATACATAACCAGCAAAGGGGAGATGGGGAATGGGGATTTTGAAAAAAGGATACTGTAAAATGTGGCTACTCGAGAAAACAGGTGATTATAGCGAAGAATGATTATGACAACATAATTCATACATTGAAATTGGTAAACATAGTAACAAAAATTGTATTCCTTTCCTGAAGACAACAAACCCTTAGAAATTGATTAATTGCCAACAAAACTTCTTTAAAGCTGAGATTTAGGTGTTTGCAGTCACTCTGTCAAGCAAGAGCTTTTTGTATGCTATTTTAAATGAATGAAGGCAGTTATTTTCTTTAATATGTAGTGGAATGGAATTCCACAGAGTGCCACCAGAGTAGATCATGCTGGTTTTGAAGAGGTCGATTCTAGGTTTTCTTATAAGTATATTATTTGTATATCTTGATTGGTTAAGGGGAGAATTTGCTGTGAGTGATGGGGGTGCTAATCCGTTCATAATTTTAAACATCATTACTGCTTTGTTATATTCAAGTTTATATGACAATGGTAAAACGTCTAGTTTCATGTAGTCTTGAGGATTTAGCGAAGATGATTTATTCAGTACTGCTTTGAGAGCTCGTTTGTGGGTCCTTAACAATGCCTTCAGTGTGTTAGCACTGCTGGAATCATATATAGTTGAGGAGTAGTCAATGCATGATTGGATGAAAGCATGGTAAAAGTGTTTTCGGGCATTTATATCTAGAACATGTTTAAGTCTTGAAAGCGGAAAGATTTTCTGTGATATACGCTTACTTAAAATGGTTATATGAGACTGCCAAGTAAGATTTTTATCTATACTAACTCCTAAAAGTTTAGTGAATCGACCTCTTCAATCTGTCTATTGTCAATGTGAATAGGGGGCGTGGCATTTATTAAATTTTGTCTTTTTTGCCTAGAAGTGACAACCATGTACTTTGTTTTTCCTTCATTTAAGCACATGTGATTAACTACTGTCCAATCCATTAACAGGTTAACATTTTCTTGAAGGTTAATGGATAACTGTTTTATGTCAGAATGCTTAGAATGGATAGAAGTACCATCGGCAAAGAGTTCACAGGGGTCTTTAATATATAAGGGTAGATCATTCACGTACAGTAAGAACAGTAGGGGGCCGAGAACGGATCCTGTGGCACACCATATTTTAATGGTAAGTAACTGGAGTGTCTATTATTAAGGAATATTGATTGATACCGATTTGTAAGAAATGATCTTATAAGGGAAAGTGCTGGATCTGAAAAGAGAGAGAGAGAGAGAGAGAGAGAGAGAGAGAGAGAGAGAGAGAGAGAGAGAGAGGAGGGGGGAGAGAGAGGAGAGAGGAGAGTGAGAGAGAGAGAGAGAGAGGTAGAGAGAGAGAGAGAGAGAGGGGGGGTAGAGAGAGAGAGAGAGAGAGAGAGAGAGAGAGAGAGAGAGAGAGAGAGAGAGAGAGAGAGAGAGAGAGAGGAGAGAGAGAGAGAGAGAGAGAGAGAGAGAGAGAGAGAGAGAGACGTCAAAAATAACTTTTTTTGTTTGCATTTTTTGTTTTGTTTTGCTTTTTGTTTTGTGTTGTTTTGCTTTAAGCCGTGGGGTTGCACACAAAAAAACACAACAAAACTGGTAACACACGTGACCCGCAACCAATGAAAAACTGTAGAGCCGAACAGGGGGGTGAGAACACGCCCCAAAGGAATTACTCTGTTTATACAAAGACATTTCTATCGTAGAGTGTGCACGCAGTTCAATAAAACAATTCATTAAAGGAGCGAGGTGAACTCCAAAAAGAAACATAATAAATCGCCTCGGGGGTGTGGCGGGAAAACCGAGAGGACGCTTACACCACAGATGTATGGAGATGGAGTGCACGTGGTGACTCGTTTATTAGTCCCCGAGCCGAAGGTTCGGGAACTATTGTTTCTGTCTGGTCCGTCCGGTGTCCGTCCGTCCGATGTCCGTCCGGCTATTCGTCCGTTTTTCTCACAAACTATTCAGTCTATCATCATCAAATTTGGTATACTAGTTTGCCAAGATGCAAGCTATCCACTGATGTATTTAGTTTTACATTAAGGTCAAGGTCGCGCCAGTTACGGGCTTCAAACCCCGAAACACATAATCGCTAATATCTCGCGAAGTTTTGCATGTATTTCAATGCAGTGTTTTTCACAACATTTCTTGATGAATGGTCTATAACACAGTTGTCATGAATTATTCTGTGCGCTCGTGTGCGCATGATCGCGCGCGCTCAAATCACGGGTCCGAACCCCAAGGCTATATATAAAAAAAAACCTATTCAGTTACGTGCTGTTTTGATGCGTTTTTATGCAGTTACGTACTGTGTTGATGCGTTTTTATGTATGCGTACAGCCGACACATTCCGATTTCGGAGTAGCTCGGCGATGCTGCGAGGGGACTTTGCAGCCGCTCGGCGTTGCACTTGGTTTTTTTTCTTTTTCGCTTTCACCACCTGTGATTGTGTTGTGTAACCAATCAAATAGCGCGACCAATTTGCGATTTTAAAACCCCTCTCAACCTTCTCGTCCTCTTTTCTTTTACTTCGTAGCGTTTGTCGGTCCTCGACATTCAAATCTCTAAAAGCTTGTTAGATTTATTTTCTGAAATGTCCCTTTTTACGTCGGTTAAAACTTGTAAAATATATCTTTTCTTTCTACGAAAAGTTCGGATTTTTATCGAGGCAGCCCTCTTTTCTATTCAAAAGCTTTATTATTACTATTGCTTAGATACCTGCTCTTTCTTACCTGTCTGTCTGCTCGTTAGTTTCTTTGTTTGCTAGTGTGCCTGCTGGAATATATCTGTTGATGTTGTCGCTAGTGCTGACAACTGTAGATGTTAGTGTTGGTTTTTCTTCATCCTCTTTTTCTTGTTAGCATACGAGAGTTTGCATCCCTTTTTCTTTCTTTCCCCCCCCCCCCCCCCCCCCCCCCCCCCCCCCCCCACCCCCCCATAACCGTACTCACAAGTACAGTTGTGTTCTTTGTATTACTGTTTTTGTTTTTATAATTAGTGACACTGTTTGTTGCTATTATGTATGATGTAATTGATGATTTATTGATGATGTCGTGCCTGATGTGATTGCTTTCATCATGTATTATTGACACAGGGCTAAGATCCTTAATTAGGGTGGACGTCTCTCTCTCTCTCTCTCTCTCTCTCTCTCTCTCTCTCTCTCTCTCTCTCTCTCTCTCTCTCTCTCTCTCTCTCTCTCTCTCTCTCTCTCTCTGAGTGTATCTATCTACTGGTGTGTCTTTCTGTCTTTCTATGTTTTTGTCTGTTTGTCAGTGTCTGTAAGTTTAAGTCTTTTGCTAAAAAAAAAAGGTAAGGCATTAGCGTATTTTTATGAGATCATCAATTTTGATTCGCAGTTGTTTTCTGCTTTCAGATAATCAATTTTGATTTGCAATTTTTTTTTGCTTGGATTCTATTATGATCTACCCCTGTTTTCTTTATCTTGACACTCGGTTTTGTGTTTTGTTTATTTTGATTGAAGCATATGATTATCTAAGACCGTCCATATTGTCTGACATGCACTTTCTCTTATACTGAGCACGTCATAAGCCTAGCGTGTTGTTGCTTCAGTTTTGTTTCTTGGTTAATTTTGGTATGTAAAGACAATCAAACATTTATTAAAAAAAACCACGTGATTTTGACACGTGATCTGGTGGGTCTTTAATGGGAGTGTTAATTCCCTAGGAAAAAAGACTTTGGGGAGTGTGTTTCTGAAGGCTTCTCTCCCCCCCCCCCCCCACCCTCTCCCGCTACACCGGCGCCTTTGGAGAACAACAACAACCACAACATCAACAACACCAACAACTCTTCCTGCAACCCTATGAATATCAGCTGCGAAAGCACGTCAATTGACACTAAAGTGATAACATAAAACACAAAGAAACCGTAGCTAATAAAATGAACAAAATATTTGTTTCAAAAGTCAAAGAAAAGGTAAAATTAAATATAAAAAAGTAGAAAAACAGCAAATAACGAGAGAGAGAGAGAGAGAGAGAGAGAGAGAGAGAGAGAGAGAGAGAGAGAGAGAGAGAGAGAGAGAGAGAGAGAGAGAGAGAGAGAGAGAGAGGGGTGAAAGATTTGTAC
>CM065680.1:38814276-38824276 GCA_017654935.2 Phymorhynchus buccinoides | reverse complement strand
CCGTACCAATACAATCCGAACACCCATACCCTATAGTTCCGTACTGACCTTGACCTTGGCCTTGATCGGTACTCAATATTCAGATTCAACATAAAACAATGCACCTTCATAGCAATTTTGGCCATAGTATTTCTAACGTTTTGATGTAGCCTTGGTGTTCTAGCTATGTCAGTTGGTCTGACACGGCCTTATGCCAAGGCGGATTCTGGGTTTTATTAAGCATTTCTAGGCATACGCATGATGGGAGGAGACTTTCTTCAGCCTGTAGGTACTCGCCCCGCCTTGGGGCAGGTATGCCTACTTAATGGTGGGTGTACATCGAGTAGAATGCAGAAAAACCCTTTTGTGATGTAACTGAATTTTCTATATAATTATGTATGTTGTCCACACATTTACCTATTTGTTTACAAAATGGAGCTTCTACTTTAGCTGGCTTGCCATTTATAACAAGAAGAGCTGAATAGTAGGCGAACCAGCCCCGCTCTCCCCTACCAAAATTAGTTTAACCCCCCCCCCCCCCCCCCACGTCACGTGTCACATTCCCTCTTATGCTAGGAAGATTTCTTAAGAATTCTTACTAGCTATAAGAGGGAGAACACGTGAAAACCGTGATTTTGACACGTGACGTGGTGGGTCTTTAAACACACTGAAAAGTTTTCAAGAAATACCCGATATAAAAAAAGACGCACGTACGCACGCACGAACAAAGACCAAAAAAACCAGTTTCCCCGGCTTCGCTCGTGGAAGGAATAAAGTTGGTCTCTGATGAGGGTCGAACCTGCAACCTCCAACCTCCCACCCAGTGCAGCCACCACCAGCAGTCCGCGATATTACAACCACTGCGCCAAGGAGGCTGGCCCAGTGTTTGTGACTGGATTGAAAGGTGTCGGAAAATAAAGTACACTCTCAAACTTAATCCCTTAGTAACTGTTGCGGACTTTGAGAAATGTAATCAACACCTTTTACCAGTCAGTCCTGGGTATCTCTCTCTCTCTCTCTCTCTCTCTCTCTCTCTCTCTCTCTCTCTCTCTCTCTCTCTCTCTCTCTCTCTCTCTCTCTCTCTCTCTCTCTCTCTCTCTCATAACATCTTTGTTTTCGTCTCACATACACCTAGTAATAATGCTCCTGGTGTTTCTTTTCTTTCGAGCTGTCAGAAGGACCGAGTTGAATTACTTCCCCTTTCATTGTTAGACGGCGCTATGGCTGTACGAGTGTGAGATGGATGCCCAAAGGCGCACATTCATCACAGGTAACACTAACTTTTAGCGTCTGTTGCTTCTTTTTTCTCGACATTCCTGTCCTGAGTTCAGTTCTTTGCACAGAGCGTTTCAAACGTTTTGTTACTAACTTTCTGCAAGGAATGGTTGTGAAACTATTTCGTTACTTTGCCGAAACGTTTGCGAGCACAGCAGAACATCCCAGGAAGTTCAGAGGGTGGTCACGTGACAAGATTTATAGTTAAGATGGCAGCCAAAATTGTTGTGTTCTATTTGGAAAAGTACTTTTTTTTCAATGGCAAACGCTATCTGGATGGTTGATGCCAATTCAATTCATGCAAGTGTGACTGGGTGACCTCTCACTATTTTAATAATAAAAATAATGAGGGACACTCAAAAAAGCGCTCTACTCTCTTCGCAGGCAGCTCAGCGGCCCTGTATGTGAAACACTAAATATAGGCCTAAATGAACAAACCTTATTAGACAAAATACGACAATTAATCAACAATCCATTAAATAGAAATGAATTGTTATCAAGTTTAATAGTATAATATAGCACTATATTATTTTTTTGCTCATTAATAATGTAGATGGAAGCGATTTATTTTCTTCTAAATCCCACAGGGTTACTAAGAGTTTCTTCTTTTGGTCTCCCTTTGTGAAGTGAAAACTAAGGTGAGACCACATATAAAAATCACGGGTTTCACGGGTTTTCCCTCGTAAGAAATCTTGTTTTGACCAGGTTCGACTCCTATACAAATGCTCCCAATTTCAAAACGAAACATCCTTTTGAAGAACAACCTCACTTTGAAGTTGGGGAAATGTGTATGTGGGTCACAGCTACCCAGAAAAAAACAAGGGACTTAATCGTGGTGGGTCAGTGGGTCTTTACAAAAAACAATATTGTGTGAAATCAGAGCTTTTAAAAATCAACTGCAAAAACACAAATGCTGTTTTTGAAACTCGATATGAGAATACATTCGCCTGGTGTGACAAAATATAATGATAGGCAAACAAGACCGATTGTTTATAGGTGAAACGCATTGTTGCATTACATCCAGAAAAAACAACAACATGACCCTTTTAACTAAAGCGTAGCGAAAAGGTTGCCTGCACCAATGCACACTTGTTGCCTTTTCGCTCGAACAGAACGGTCGCTGGAAACGCGTCCCTGGTGTGCCTGTCTGTCTGTCTGTGTTTGTATCTGTTTCTCACCAACGGCAGTAAGCATTTCTGATTTTATAAGTTTCCCCCCAGCCCTCACCCGCGCAACTCTGGTCAACCTATGGCGATATTTTTCAAGCCAGAGGGCAGTCAATGCACTAGGGGCTTATCACGCGATTTTCTTACTTGGGCGTAGTGAGAGAGAGAGTGATGGTAGGACCACTCACTGTCTCTCTCTCTTTCTTTATCCCCAACTAATAATATAGAGAGGATTAGCCCCACACGAGCGTCATGCCCTCTGGCGTGAGAAAAATCGCACTAAGTCTCTCTTGGCTACTGCAAAGAACACCTTTTGCAAGAGTCAATGCCCTTTGTGGGTGGGGGAAGATGGTTGAGTACTGACCAAACAAGGGAATAACTCGCCAATGACCCTTTTTGATGCCACTTAATGGCTGCCTTTTGCAAGGGTGAATGCCCTTTTGGATACCGATCAACAAGGGCTTAACTCTTGCCGTCAAGGGCGTTAATAACCCTTGTTGCAGTGGACAATACTCGTTGCAGTCATCAATTACGCCCATTGAAATGGTTAATGAGAAAACCAGACATAAAATAGAAGTTTTTGTGCATATCTTGATATTTTTATTTCATAACAGAGAGCTAACACTCTTTATACGGATACAGAAAACAGGATTTAATAGTAATAATAATAATGAGGAAAATGTATATAGCGCCCATCCCACTATGTAGGCTACAGGGCGCTTGATTTAAATAGATTTTCTAGTTCAGATTTTGTAGTCATTTGAAGTTCAACTTCTAAGCTACATCAATTGTGGAAATCAGGGCCTGTATTCACGTTGAGATAGCATGAGACTTAGCATGATGCTAACTTAGAAGCTCTTCCAATGTCCTATAGGATTTAATAGGATTTTTGGAAGAGCTTCTAAGTTAGCATGATGCTAAGTCTCATGCTATCTCAACGTGAATACAGGCCCAGGGGCAATTGATGTAAACACCTGGAGAGGCGCAATTGATTAACTTTCGAATTTTGAGCAATTGAGTTGTAGCCTCTCTCGCTCTCTCCGTCTCTGTCTGTCTGCCTGTCTTTGTCTGTATGCGTGTCTTTGAGTGTTTGGCCCTCTGTCTGTCACCCCCTCCCCCCCTCCCACACATTATCTTCTCTGTCTGCCTGCCTTTCTACACGCCTGTCTCTATTTTATCTGATCTCTTTCTTTGTGTCCGTCTATCCCCCTTTCTTTCCTTTTTTTTGGGGGAAATTCACAATGCCCATGTATTTCTTTTTACTTTACTTTTTCTTCACTAATATTTAAGCGCGTGAGTCTGTTTTCGTGTGTGTATAAGAGTATATGTATGCGTCTTTCGTATTGCTAACAACGGAGGGTTATCCTCTTTCAAGACCAATAGTTAGTATCCCGATTGCAAAGATAAACTGTAATTTTGTAAAAATGAAAGATAAATGGGCAAGGAAGCTTGACAAACAAGGTTCATGCGATCGTAATGGATTAACATGTTATAAAAGCCGGAAAACGGGTAAAAATGGCCATAAATGGCGTCAAAACGCGGGACTGGCTTTGGCACTTACGAAAAAGGACTTGGCACTTCTAAATCTGAATGCATCTTTGGTCTGTTACTTCTAAATGAGAACATTAATACGTTTAGAAAATAGATGCAAAGAAGAAAATAAGTCTCAGTGCTATCAACTGTAAAAAAAATGCCTTAGCTGCCTTGTACGGCGTGTAACGCTATGATGACGGTTTCCAAAGTAAATCCCAGGCTTTGATGAAAGAAAACACTAGGGCCGGACCTAAGTTTTTAAGGGATGGGGGCTAATTCATCGAATGAGCGAAGTACCAAGACCCCTAGGGGGGTCCGGGGGCATGCTCCCCCGGGAAAATTTTAAATCCGAGAAGCAAAACAGTGCAATTGGGGCATGAAATTAAGGACTAATGCCATTACTGTTCATACCCCTATTGAAACACGTTTTGAACCAGTAAGAACACATCATGCTGCTTCCACTCTGCCAGGCATAGCCCGCGAGGAAATTTAGCTGCCGCTCGGCGACATGAATTAGGGTGTGTTTTTTTAGGAAAAAGGGTGGGGGCTGCAACCCCCTATCCCCCCATGTAGGTCTGGCCCTGATTACCACCAGGAACAAAGCCAAACTACCTCAGTAAATTGTGAAAGGCAATAAACGGAAAGCCATATAGATTGGAACTGTAAACAATAACACATTTTACCGCAACTATGGAGCCAAAGGTGTGATGCACTTCTCTTGATCCAAAACCTGATGGAAAGCGGACCTGATTTGAGATTGTCTGGGGAAATATTTTGTACTCTCATGAAAATGGTGCGTTTTTGGGGGGACCTATTTTTCGAGACGTTGGGATTTAAAATTAAGGTGTCTAAACAAAACGCATGTGTTTATGGAAATCTTGCACATATTTTTAAAATTTTATTTCATCCATGTCAAATGTCCCTGAAGAATATGCCTTTGGGTGTCAGTACAATGCTTGAAGCAGCAATAAAAGAAAGAAGGAAAAACAAACAAACAAACAAACAAACCCCAGCATTCTGTTTTCGTCTTTACACAATCACGTCCCCCTACAGAAGAAAATAGGCTTAACGTAGCTGCCCAAAGAATGGGTTATATGAATGAAGCATGATGTGAACGAGTAAACCCTAGGGCCTCTAATGGACGAGTCTTTAAAAAGGGTGAATATCAAAGCTTTTGATTACTGTATCAAAAGGAAGATTGTAATATTTAATTGAATCTCCACAATTCATAAATTAAGAGCTGAGAGAGAGAGAGAGAGAGAGAGAGAGAGAGAGAGAGAGAGAGAGAGAGAGAGAGAGAGAGAGAGAGAGAGAGAGAGAGAGAGAGAGAGAGACAGAGAGACAGAGAGAGAGAGAGAGAGAGAGAGATGACATTGGAACCTTTTAGCCTTACTCTTTGTATAAATCCTTCGGTAGGTTCATTTGGGTGTTAGCTTTCGTGAAGGAAAAACATGACAATTTAGTGAATTTGTTTACAAAAAAAAGAAGTTTCTCTTGGACCTAATCGTAAGAGGTGACAATAAATAATGAGTAGCGTCAGGGTTTATTGTATGTAACCCAGTAATGTGACACCCTGGTCCTCCTCCATTCATCTTTTAAAGGGGCACCCTGACGGATGAGTTCTTGCAACACTCACTTTGCTCTGGTTTCCCAGAAATCAAACCATCAAATCGTCGATTCCTCCTTGGCGGAGGTGCTGGAAGTCAAATTCTTTCAGTGAAAGAATGGCCGCCTGAGTTTAAACCAAATCGTTTCACGAACTTTTCACAATACAAGCCTCTTTATTTTTTATTATTTTTAAAATTGTGTACAGTTTAGCTCACAACAAAGACAATTTCGCTCATAACAAAGAAAGTACTCCAATTTTTTTGTTTTTTACTGCACTACCAAAACAAAAAGCAAGCTTCAACCACAATGAGTGTCCTCTACCCACCCCATCCAAAATGGCTACTCTCTCCGGCATCTCCGCCAAGGAGGAATCGCCGTTTTGACGGTTTGATTTCTAGGAAACCAGAGCAAAGTGAGTGTTCCGATTTTTGTGAAATGCTGTCTTTCTTGTACTCGACGTGTTTCTTGCAAAAAAACAACTCAAACGTCAGGGTCCACCTTTGAATCCCTCAAGTGTTGGCACTTAGCGCCACGCTCCACGGTAAAGTATTTCATTTGACGGGGTTAACGAACACAGGGAGGATTTTTGTTTGATGTACCTTTCTTTAATATTCGACAAACGAATCGAAATAATAACCAACCAAAGGCCAGTTACGAAGGGGGTTAATGACCGACTTAGAGACCCACCAGGTCCGTGAGTGTGAAAATAATGATAGCCCCGTAGTTGCTTTGTAGGGCTGACTTGTCTGAGCAGTCCCAGTTGGCGGGGGAACAAGTATTCTGTTATTGGAGCTATTTGCTAATAATCCCATCCATGTTTTTAGATGCAGAATAAGGAAAACAGAAAACGACACTTGAATTACCTTCTCCCTGGCTTGAACCCTTGACAGAGAGACGTACAGGTGGGCGCGCACGCACGCACGCTCTCGCACACACACACATACACACACACGCACGCACGCACACGCACGCACGCACACGCACACGCACGCACACACACACACGCGCGCGCGCGCGCGCACACACATACACGCACACACACACACAGACAGAGAACAAACACACATGCAAATACATGTTAATATTGCGCGCGTGTGCACAACACACACACACACACACACACACACACACACACACACACACACACACACACACACACATACACACACATACAGAGAGAGAGAGAGAGAGAGAGAGAGAGAGAGAGAGAGAGAGAGAGAGAGAGAGAGAGAGAGAGAGAGAGATAGAGAGAGAGAGAGAGAGAGAGAGAGAGAGAGAGACAAACACACACATGCAACTACACATTAATCTTGCGCGCGTGTGCAAACACACACACACAGCGTGTGCAAACACACACACGCGCACACGCACACACACACACACACACACACACACACACACACACACACACACACACACACACACACACACACACACGAGCGCGTGCGCACGCGAAACAAAACAAAGATAGCCACACACACACACATAGACCAAACCACAAACAAATAAACACAAATCCCAGCCTCTATTCTTTCATTGCAGACTCGTGCCTCTCGGTTCCGTCTCCAAGCCATCTGTCCCCCCCCCCCCCCCCAGTCCCCACTCTTCACAGTCCCCTCCCGACATCATCTCCCCCTACTCCCCCCCCCCCCCCCACCTCCTTCTCGCCGCTTTCCCCCTGTCTGTATTTCGTAACACACACTCTGTCATCTCTATGATGTAGATGAAAGCAGAGACAGCATGGGCGAGGGATCCTAGAACCATCAGAGGGGGGGGGGGGGGGGGGGGGGGGGGGGGGGGGGGGGGGGGGGGGGGGGGGGGGGGGGGGGGGGGGGGGGGGGGGGGGGGGGGGGGGGGGGGGGGGGGGTGTTACACAAGTCATCCGTTTTAAAAACAGACATACGACCTTCAGTGTTGCTGAGGTGTTCTTTATTATTATAATATCCAGTTAACTGAAAGCAGGTGCGTATGTGCGTGTGTGCGCGTGCGCGTGCGTGTGTGTGTCAGTCTGTCTGTGTATGTGTGTCTCTCTCTGTCGGTAAATGTTTGTGTGTGAGCATGTGTGCATAATTTATGTCTTTGTGCGTGCGTGTTGGTTGGTTTAGTGTAGGTTTTACGTCCTCATGGCGGAAAGCCCGTAGCGACAAAATTATTGTTCTGGTGCTGGGTCGATGTGGAGATGGCCGCAAAGCGGTTGATGGTCATGAGGAAGAGGGTCTGGGGATGAATTCGTGGAGGACGCTGGGTGTCGTGGTGGTGGTATTGGTGTCTTTGGTGTTTGTCCGGTGGTCATCATCGGTGCTGAAGGTTCAGTGCGCTTAAGGATGTTATGTATTTGAGAGAGAGAGAGAGAGAGAGAGAGAGAGAGAGAGAGAGAGAGAGAGAGAGAGAGAGAGAGAGAGAGAGAGAGAGAGAGAGATTGATTGATTGATTGATTGATTGCATTTTATTTATAGAGGGTAATAGAGTAAGCAATAACATGCTTTTTTACATCCAGCCCTCTGGACAGAATACATATATAAAAGTAAGAATACATATATAAAAGAGAGAGAGAGAGAGAGAGAGAGAGAGAGAGAGAGAGAGAGAGAGAGAGAGAGAGAGAGAGAGAGAGAGAGAGAGAGAGAGAGAGTGAGAGATCATCATATACATGGGTGTTTATTTACAGATACCAATCTGTCACACCAAGGTGCTTGTGTGGAGACAGGTTTTTGTTTCTAAGTCCTCTTGCCTTCTCATGCTGTGCTTTCGTCTCATCAGTCAGGTATGCCTGCGTATGGAGTGAACCAGGTACGAAACGTTAAAATCCTACATCGGATTTAGGGTACAAATATTGTTTGATGTAAAATGAATGTTAGCAATGATGAATTATGCAGTTTTTGCCACGCTGAAAGAGAGAGCATTCAACACTTAATCTGGTTTTGTGAACATTCTATACTTTTTTGGAGACAACTCGAAAATCTTTTGAAAGACAAATGTGAACATGTTGTGGCACTTGGATTTTCACTACTGTTAGCACTATTTGGATATATTGAACATTGTAAGTCCGATGCAGTTTTTGATCTGATTCTGATACTTGCCAAGTTTTTTTAATTTATCAATGCAAATATGGACAAAAGCTACCAAATCTATGCAGTTTTCTGTATTACTTAAAGACAAGATATCAAATTGAAACATTTATTGCATATATGAATACCAAGCGTTTTCTGAGAAGTGGCGGTTAATATGAAAAAACACCTGCTTTTTTGTTCCTGTTTCTGTGGGGAAAACTTTGGGAATATAAAATGCTTTTCTCTGCGACAAACCTATATGTCCTCTGCCTTAATTACTTGTTTACTGAGGTTATTCTTTCATTAATAATTACATTTATTCATATTCATATACTGTTTCTTAATATTCCTTTGTTAAAGCAACATTCTATTCCTTTGTTGAGGAATATAAAGATATACAATGTGTACATTGTCTATTGATATGTTGCTGACTTATTACCATGTCTCACTCTTATTCGTTGTTGTGTGAATTATGCTATGTTCCTTGGGGAAAACAAATTAAAGAGAAAACAAAAAGTTACGAAAAGTTATGCATCAAACACGCCTGTAAAATGTACCACTCCTCAAACAGCCGGAAAGCACAGTAGATGAAATGAGTAAGGTAATAAAGTAAGTGTAGTGTGCCACGGTGGCTCGTATCAAGTAAACCCGAGTTCGAACCTGGGTACAGGGGATTTTTCCTCACTTTGCACTAGGCCTTACGGTCTGAACGTGGAGTATTTCGGATGAGACGATGAACCGAGGTCCCGTGTGCCCATGCACTTAGCACACGTTAAACCCAGTGGCAACGAACAAGTTGTCATTATTTTGGTCAACATTTACACCCCTCCCCTTTCCTTCATCAGTCAAACAAAAACCGCATGCAAACAAAAAAACAAAAAAAATTGGGTGGCGCGCCTCTGGCTGCGACGCGCTCTCTAGGTGGGAGCAACCCGAATTTCGCAGAGACTATACGGCAGCGATTTAATGCTCCCAAAAAATAGATGATTTTGACCAAAAAAACCTAACCCTAACCCTATCCCTAACCACGGAAAGAACCAAGAAATAGAGCAGGAGGGTGTAAATCTACATATTTGCCGAGAAATCGATGTACAAAGCCATGCACTTATACTATTTTTTTGCTGGAACCATTCCTTTTTTTGGTTGATAAATTTTAAGTCATACCTAATACCTATTGAAGAAAGATCTACAGGAGATCTAATTCCCTAGCTTGCAAATCCTTCTTCGGCTACTGCTGATGTGCATTGAGCATTCCTGTCCTTACAGGGCTATGACAAAACAGGGCTTACAGGGGGGGGGGGAGAGAGAGAGAGAGAGAGAGAGAGAGAGAGAGAGAGAGAGAGAGAGAGAGAGAGAGAGAGAGAGAGAGAGAGAGAGAGAGAGAGAGAGAGA
>CM065680.1:38801776-38804276 GCA_017654935.2 Phymorhynchus buccinoides | reverse complement strand
AAACAACAGCAACAAAAAGGCGCCTTTGTTTTTATTGAATACAATATGCATGGTGTTAAAGTATGACCTAATAATTATCATAATGGGTTGTGGTACAAATCTACACAAACACGTTTCGTGCTATGATTACGTTTTACGTTGTGCCAAATCCACCACCTTGCCAATAGGAATTGTTCGGAGTGATCTTGCTTAATTCAATCGGTCAAACAGGGGAAGTTACTCTACCTTCAGATAGATCCCCAGCTCTCGCCCCGTGTGTTTGAGTAGACTTACATATCTTAGAACACCGTGCGTCGTTCTAAAACTGATGTCATTTATATTTTTACGTAACATGTTGCAAGTTCTCTCAGTTTGTGGATACTGGCCGCACCTCATTTTTCTAAAAGAAATGTTTGCAAGTCGCTGACTGCGGTTTCAAGCTTCGACGCCATGCCGTCATTGTTGCTACGGTTTTGACCGAGTAAGTCGAAGTAATCAACTCTAATTTTCACGAAGTGCTTTCCCCTAGGTTTTTTTCTTCTCCGAAATTCGTCTATTAGACACGGAAGAATCATATTCCTATCGTAGCCAGGCCACGACATCAACTCGAAGCTTGTTCTGATTGAATTTTATCTTTTGTGTATTCGACTCTAAATTGACCCTAAGCCTATCCCTAACCCTAACCCTAAACCTATTCCTAACCCTAACCCTAACCCTAACCCTAACCCTATCCCTAATCCTAACCCTAACCCTATCCCTAACTCTTCGCACATGCGCAGACGGTTTGAGAACAAATCCACTTTGAGAACACCACACCGGGCCTAGTTCTAACTCCGAAGCAACCACGAGACAGACATGCGTAGCAGTTCCTCAGCTTGAACACATTTCAAGTTTAGCCTTGTGCTTTGAGAGGAAATATATAAAACAAATTAAAAGAGTGCTTCTCTTTGATAGCCTCAATGTCCCAAATAAATGAATTTAATGATTTCCATGTATTGAGGCACTCGGCGTCAACGTCTACCCATTGCTTGCTCTATTATACCGATGAACGACAAAAAGTAATAAATAAAGGTAATATATCAATGTTTAGTTGTCTAAATGACAACTCCGGGTCTAGTTTCTCTAGACGACGGTCGCCGCGGGCATAACTGTTACGCCAAAAGGGGTCTAAGAAACACTTTTGAAAACGTTTGCGGAAGAATATTACAAGCTCTTGTCTGATTGGTCCAAAAAAGTATTGTTTTAGCCAAACTTTAAAGGACCAATCAATAACAAGAAATGTATTCACCCCATGCAAGTCACGTGATAGTTCACCAAGAGATACGTTGGGAGTAGCCACAAAACGTTTTCGGCAAACGTCGGCAAAAGAGGTGTTTCTTAGTACCGTTTTTGCCGATTTGCGCGCACGCTACGTAACGTTAGCCCTTGTGAAACGGACCCCAGGTCAAATGCATTGTTTACTTGAACGTTCCTCGAGTCGTAATCTATGATAACTGTGATAACTGAACAAATAGACATAAAAAGGTTCCAGGTCGTCGTTATCATTGGATTCAATAAACGATCACCTACTGTTGTTGATTTTTCTAAGGCTGGCTTAACTTGTTGAGAAAAGGTTATTATTGATGCCCTCTCTCTCTCCCTCTCTCTCTCTCTCTGTCTCTCTCTCTCTCTGTGTCTCTCTGCCTCTCTCTCTCTCTCTCTCTCTCTCTCTCTCTCTCTCTCTCTCTCTCTCTCTCTCTCTCTCTCTCTCTCTCTCTCTCTCTCTCTCTCTCTCTCTCTGTCTCTCTCTCTCTCTCTCTCTCTCTCTCTCTCTCTCTCTCTCTCTCTCTCTCTCTCTCTCTCTCTCTCTCTCTCTCTCTCTCTCTCTCTCTCTCTCTCTCTCTGTCTGTCTGTTTCTCTATCTCCCTCTTTTTCTTTGTTTTCTTTGTTTTCTTATTTTTCACGCTCCACATGCTCGCACACACAGACATACAGACATGGATATACACCTGCACGCGCGGGCGTACATACACAGCTGGAGAGAGAGAGAGAGAGAGAGAGAGAGAGAGAGAGAGAGAGAGAGAGAGAGAGAGAGAGAGAGAGAGAGAGAGAGAGAGAGAGAGAGAGAGAGAGAGAGAGAGAGAGAGAGAGAGAGAGATGTACAAACGATCAATAATAATACAAACACCAATAGATATCGATCCGGGCAGAAAAAACCAATTAAAACAAATTGAGAGTATTATGTGTGTTTCTTCTTCTTCTTCTTCTTCTTCTTCTTCTTCTTCTTCTTCTTCTTCTTCTTCTTCTTCTTCTTCTTCTTCTTCTCTTCTTCTTCTTCTTCTTCTTCTTCTTCTTCTTCTTCTTCTTCTTCTTCTTCTTCTTCTTCTTCTTCTTCTTCTTCTTCTTCTTCTTCTTCTTCTTCTTCTTTGTTCTTGTTCTTGTTTCTTCTTCTTCTTCTTCTTCTTGTTCTTCTTCTTCTTCTTCTTCTTCTTCTTCTTCTTCTTTCTTCTTCTTCTTCTTCTTCTTCTTCTTCTTCTTCTTC
>CM065680.1:38766776-38794276 GCA_017654935.2 Phymorhynchus buccinoides | reverse complement strand
ATGGTTCGATTTTCAATATTGGTTAAGTAAAACAAGATTTGCTTTCTTTTCTGTACGCTACCTTTCCAATGTTTCCATAATTGGCAGTTAAGTAGAGATTCAGGGGCCCTCAAGTACCCAATAACTGTACGTATTAACTGACTATCAAATGATAATGCACATTATTGCCACTGACTGTAGCAACACACACATTCTCACTCCAACACAACAGAAATGTCACCACGTTATCAACCCTACCTGACACTATTTTTCTCAGTCATTGATCAATGCGCATAGATAGATAACGTGCCACTCTACGAGTGGCACAGTGGTAACGCGTTCACTTCGTGTCAAGTAAACCCGAGTTCAAACCTGGGTACAGGGGATTTTTCTTCTCACTTTGCACTAGGCCTTACGGTATGAACGTGGAGTCTTTCGGATGAAATGATAAACCGAGGTCCCGTGTACCCAAGCACTTAGCACACGTTAAACCCAGTGGCAACGAAAAAGCTGTCATTTGGTCAAAATTTACCCCCACCCCCGTCCCTTTCCTTCCTCATCATTCACACAAAAATCGCATGCACAAAAACAACAAATTGGGTGGCGCGCCTCTGGCTGCGACGCGCTCTCCAGGTGAGAGCAACCCGAATTTCACAGAGACGCCCCTGTGACTATAAAGTACCTAATACCTAGAGAAGACCTAGCAGAGATAACGCTTTTAGGGCCATCCAAGCAGTATTATCATCAAAGCTCGTTTCTTATACTAAACTCATTTACCGAAAATCCTACAAGCTTTCGAAACCAGATATGACACGATAACATTTTCAATACAGCCAACATCGTCTCGACCTTCATAAAAGCATTCAGCTAAGTTATCTCACGGGTTTCTTCTAACAAAAAAAAGAAGATTATAATATATTAATAAACCCTTCATTCTCATAAACGATTATTTGGCGGATTTCGAGCTTGCTGACAGCAACCGAATGAGCTTTTCTGATGGCTGAATGGGAGATAAGTCTCTTGGCTTATTTAATTTCCCTTGATCAAATAGAAGGCATAATCTATTTTTGCCGCTCGCAAAGAGGGCGACAAAATGATTTATTTTAATGAATAGGCCATAGGCCCATGTCACTGGGGATGGTTGCAAAAAGAATGGAATAAACATCGTAGATTTATAATGCATGCATATGTGCAGATACTTTTTTCTTCTCAATACATAGGGGAAGACGGGGTAAAAAGCGCATGGGCGGGTAAAAAGCCCACCCCAATTATCTCATGAAATGAAGCAAATTTCAGTCTCATTTTGCCCATGAGACGAGCGTTAATGTCTAGCATTCGTCTCATGGGCAAATTTGACTGACATTTTCTTTATTTCATGAGATAATTGGGGTGGGCTTCTTACCCGCCCATGCGCTTTTTACCCCGTCTTCCCCTACACAAAGCCCTGATTCCAAACAAATTCTCTTGTCACTCTTCTTTCTTTTCTTTTCTTTTTTATATACACTTTTAAATATGCATCTGTATTGTTAAAAATTCAGGACTGTCCTGGTGTTGCCTTGCCTCCGGGCATTGCCTCCAGGATCGTTTCCACCATCTTTACATCTACTAATGTCCCATATGTGTCTGTTCCGGACCGGATGACGTTAAACAGAATTTTTCCTTCTCTTGTGCAATCTAACATAATCAATATGCTTTCACTCAAGCATACTTACATAGCGACCTCTACATGCGAGAGAGAGAGAGAGAGAGAGAGAGAGAGAGAGAGAGAGAGAGAGAGAGAGAGAGAGAGAGAGAGAGAGAGAGAGAGAGAGAGAGAGAGAGAGAGAGAGAGAGAGAGAGAGAGAGAGAGAGAGAGAGAGAGAGAGAGAGAGAGAGAGAGAGAGAGAGAGAGAGAGAGAGAGAGAGAGAGAGAGAGAGAGAGAGAGAGAGAGAGAGAGAGAGAGAGAGAGAGAGAGAGAGAGAGAGAGAGAGAGAGAGAGAGAGAGAGAGAGAGAGAGAGAGAGAGAGAGAGAGAGAGAGAGAGAGAGAGAGAGAGAGAGAGAGAGAGAGAGAGAGAGAGAGAGAGAGAGAGAGAGAGAGAGAGAGAGAGAGAGAGAGAGAGATTGTAATTAAAAAAAACAAGGCCTTCAAATGGAACGCCACCTAGTCTCAAGCCATTTCAGAGTTTTTACTTTGAAAACTTCCTGATCGCTTCTCGGCCTTTTGGCTAAGACAGTGATTCAGGAACATAAATTTTTGTTCATGCCCAGGTTGGTTTGTTCAGCCCGTCGTACATGGCGAAAGCCGATACGCGACGTTAAACTGAACTTCCATCTCAAGCCAGGGCTAAGGCTCACGACTCCACCTAAACAGATGACCTGGGGTGACCCACAAAATTAATAATATACAAAAATCTCAGCCAATGGCTGGTCGAGTCTGGCGGAAGACACTGGGGGTTACCCTGGGAGCACCATGTACATGGATGACAGGAGTCCCCGGGCAGCCTTTGACAGAGCAGTGGTAGACGAACGAGGTGTCAGGGTAGGGTTGGGGACAGATTGCTGGGTTGATTTTGAAAGTAACCCACCTGGGATGGTCTGTCCGTTGTTTGAATTTTAGTAATAATAATACTTAAAAGAGAAGAAGAGAAGGCTAGAAGAAACATGGCAAATAAGAGAAGTTCCACTGCGGCTTTTTCGTTTGTGGGGTTAGCGTGGGTAAGTGATGGATTTATTATAAAAAAAATATATGTGGTTGTCTTGGGTTTTTGTTTACTTGTTGTGTTTCCATTCATTACCTTTGTTGATGATTGTTGTTGTTGTTGTTGTTGTTGTTGTTGTTGTTGTTGTTGTTGTTGTCGTCGTCACGTCATTGTTGTATGCGCCATCATCATTATCATCATCATCATCATGATCATCATCATCATCATCATCATCATTGCCATCACTATCATCACCATCTTCTTCTTATTATTGTTACTAGCGCAACGCCGAGTACCAGTAACGCCTAGTAACGGTAACGCCTAGTAACGGTAATGCCAAGTACTGGTAACGCAGAGTACAGCAAATTTGAAGCGATTTGGTAAAGAAACGGTGGAGTTATAAGGCCCCGTTTCGCGTTGGCGCTGCTCTGAGAGTGATGCACTCTCCCTAGTAACGGTAACGCCTAGTAACGGTAACGCCAATTACTGGTAACGCTGAGTACAGCAAATTTGAAGCGATTTCGTTAAGAAACGGCAGAGTTAAAAAGCCCCGTTTCCCGTTGGCGCTGCTCTGAGAGTGACGCTCTCTCCCGATTTTCTTCAAATTTGCTGCCAGGCTTTGCCCCAGTGACAGCAAGCCTGACAGCAAATTTGACGCGATTCGGTTGAAAACCAGCGGAGTTATAAGGCCCGTTTTGCATCATGCTGCTGTTATGCGCCTAAGTAATCGATTCACTTTCGGTTTGGCACATCGATAGTCACCGTCCCCAGTCATTTATCTGCCAAATTCGAAGGCAATCGGCCCAGAAACGCCGGAGATACGGGCGCCGAGAGGCCGGCGGATGCGCGTTTCGCGCATTTGCGAAACCGCGCAAATGATACGGCCGCCTCGGTTGCCGTTGCCATCGCCTCGTGAGGGCTCACAGCAAATGTGAAGCGATTCGGTCGAAAAACGGCGGAGTTATAAGGCCCGTTTCGTGTTTCAGACACACACACACACAGACACACACACACACACACACACGGGACACTTGCCAAATTACTATATGATTCCTTGTCGACACCATCGTCGTAGTCGTCGTCATTATCATTCTTTTCCTCCTCCTGTTCCTTTTTTTGTTAGTTTCCCCGTGCTATTTGTGTCTGATCTTTTTTATTTTCATATTTGACTTTTTCATTTTTGTTGCACCTGTTTTCTGTGGTGTGTGTGCGCGCGCGTGTGTGTGTGTGTGTATATATATATATGTGTGTGTGTGTGTGTGTGTGTGTGTGTGTGTGTGTGTGTGTGTGTGTGTGTGTGTGTGTGTGTGTGTGTGTGTGTGTGTGTGTGTGTGAAAGTCAAAGTGTGTGTGTGTGTATGTGTGTGTGTTCGCCTTAATTTAACGTTAACAGTGACGGACACTGTCCACGGGGTTATAAACCTGATTTTAATTTTGTTGTTTGTTTTTAATTACGATTTTGCTTCTCTATTGTTCATAGGTTTTCACGGCTCCACCCTTTATCGGGCGAACAGCAAAATTAAAAATTACTTCAAAACTGCGATTTTTTAGTTTTGCTTTGTATTTTTTAAAACGTTATTGTAGGTCGTAAGAAAGAAAAGCACAGCGAAAAGAAAAGCCTCAACACTTCACATACTATTCATTAATATATCCCACGTTTCTCTGTCTGTCTTTCTGTCTGTCTCTCTCTCTCTCTCTGTCTCTGTCTCTGTCTCTGTCTCTCTCTCTCTCTCTCTCTCTCTCTCTCTCTCTCTCTCTCTCTCTCTCTCTCTCTCTCTCTCTCTCTCTCTCTCTCAATAGCATGTACCTTGCTGATGACATTAAATAATTCATTTGTCATTTGTCATTTGTCATTTGTCTCTCTCTCTCTCTCCGGACTCTCTCTCTCTCTGTCTCTCTCTCTCTCTCTCTCTCTCTCTCTCTCTCTCTCTCTCTCTCTCTCTCTCTCTCTCTCTCTCTCTCTCTCTCTCTCTCTCTCTCTCTCTCTCTCTCTCCCTTGTCAAATAAAGTTTTCTAGTGTCCAATGTCCAGTCTCTCTCTCTCTCTCTCTCTCTCTCTCCTCTCTCTCTCTCTCTCTCTCTCTCTCTCTCTCTCTCTCTCTCTCTCTCTCTCTCTCTCTCTCCTCAAAACCTTTTTTTTTTTTCCATTTCTCGTTTCCTCTTTGCTTTATCTATCTTATTCCTCTCTCTCTCTCTCTCTCTCTCTCTCTCTCTCTCTCTCTCTCTCTCTCTCTCTCTCTCTCTCTCTCTCTCTCTCTCTCTCTCTCTCTCTTTCTTTCTTTTCTCTTTTTCACTGTTCACTATCATCGTTCAAAAAAGCGATAGCTAAAGCGCATTTGACCATGTTGGCCTATCGTGTTGTTCTTGTCTATTTGACCTGTTTATCTTGCACCTCTGTTTCAATAATTGTCAATTTACATTGATGATTAAGTTTGAGTCAAACTCAAAGTGGATGGGAAAAAAATCTAATTCTTCTTCTTCTTCGCCTTAGGCAGCCAACTTCATCACGCTGAAGATTCTGCTGCACTTTAGGGGGTAGTACGAAAAAAGAAAGAAAATAAGTTCAGCAAAGATAGGGTAGATAGTGAGATAGGATGAGATATTATTGGAGAGACCTACTCATCTCTTGCTCTCTGCCTCTCTCTCTCTCTCTCTCTCTCTCTCTCTCTCTCTCTCTCTCTCTCTCTCTCTCTCTCTCTCTCTCTCTCTCTCTCTCTCTCTCTCTCTCTCGTCTCTCGCTCTCTCTGTGTGCGTGTGCGTGCGCGTGTGTTTCTTGAACAAGATGAATTTGTGATTATCAGATGATACTAATGGACAGGCGTGTATTAGACTCTATGCAACTGGTATAGAATTCTAGTTCTATCTACGGCATTCCACAACAGCAATAAAATGAATCTCATTTCTCTGATTTATGACCAAAAGTTTACTTTAAGTTATCCCAGACGTGTAAGGCGTTTGCGTATAATGTAGTCAGTACAAATTGATCACGCATGATGGATTCGTTATTTTTCAGTTACTCTAAAATTGAAAACCATCTTTTCATGAAATGTCATGTTTGGTGTCTTTATTATTTGAAATTTGTGAATCCCTTTGCTGTCAAGTCAGCCGACTGGATAAAGTGAATGGAATCTTCTATCAACCCTATCTGCTTGTAGGTGAAGACGGGGTAAAAAGCCCATGAGCGGGTAAGAAGCCCAAGCCAATTATCTCATAAAATGAAGTAAATTTCAGTCAAATGTTGCCCATGAGAAGAACGCTAAACATTAACACTCGTCTCATGGGCAAAATTAGACTGAAATGTGCTTCTTTCATGAGATAATTGGCATGGGCTTCTTACCCGCCCATGGGCTTTTTACCCCGTCTTACCCTATGCCTTTCTATGCTTTGTTAAAGACTAAATTAACAAAATTATTAAAGATAATGTTTCACGATGGCTGATACAATTATGTTTAAAGCGGGCGACATACTATCATGTGACTGCCTCATATGACTCGATCAGGTCGTGAGGTTTCACCTCATTTGCATACCACCCTGCTCGATCAGTCTGACTCGGTCAGATGACTGGGGAAAATAGGACGGGTCCCAAATTTCGCTGATCGAGTCAGCTGATCGAGACCTCTTCTGTGCGGGAAGCAAAGGTTGGTCGTTGTATTCTACTGTCTGTGGGCCCCTTGTCCATTGTGTGTGTGTGTGTGTGTGTGTGTGTGTGTGTGTGTGTGTGTGTGTGTGTGTGTGTGTGTGTGTGTGTGTGTGTGTGTGTGTGTGTGTGTGTGTGTGTGTGTGTGTGTAATTAAGCCTACACGCGCGCGCGTGTGTGTGTGAAAGTGTGTGTGTGAAAGCGTGTGTGTGAAAGTGTGTGTGTGAAATTGATTGAGGAATCATCAGGAAAAAAATGCCAGGCATATTTATACTGTCAAACAAGAGAAAAGAAACGCATAGATGTTTTGAAAGAAATTTGTCTCCATATTCAGTTAATAAAAAAAGATATGATTTGAAATATTTCCAAAAAACATTCTTTTGTTTCAACGGTCATCTATCCTATTTGAGCATATTCCATTGCTTGGTTACATCCTTCCAGCTTTTGTAGGCCTACATCCAAAGTAAAGAACTAAAAAGTAATCTATGCGGTTGTTGTTTTCTTTTTCTGAGGGGGCAGAATTATAGTGCAGTTTCTGTATGCTTTTTCAGTTCGTGAGTTTGCAACAAATAAAGACTGCGGTGAAAAAGATTTACAAGCAAAACATAGTTCTCACAAAACGAACCTAAGATTTTGCCTATCAAGTGGAGACCATGCTCCCATGCTTCTATTGCGTGCGGACACGCGCGCGTGCGCAGGTGTGTGTGTGTGTGTTTGTGTGCGGTGTGATTGTCTGTGTTTACAAAGTGTGTGTAGCCATATATGTCTGAATATGTTGTCACACACGCACACACATACACACATACACACACAGACACAGACACACACACACACACACACACACACACACACACACACACACACACACACACACACACACACACACACACACACACACACACATACACATATAATATATATATATATATATATATATATATATATATATATATATATACACACACACACACAGAGACACACACACACACGCAAGCATGCGTGTGCGCGCGCGCAAAGACGAATGAACACACACAATATACACGCAAACATGCACACACGAGAGAGAGAGAGAGAGAGAGAGAGAGAGAGAGAGAGAGAGAGAGAGAGAGAGAGAGAGAGAGAGAGAGAGAGAGAGAGAGAGAGAGAGAGAGAGAGAGAGAGAGAGAGAAGCTGCCGAATCATACGGTGTGTCATGTCATGCTGCACAGTCAGATCGGATTCGTCACGTGGCCAACCTGATCTGACTGAAGCATATGACGCAATCGCCAGCCATATTTCAGCCAAACATTTCCATTAAATTTACCTGGGTAGAGAACAAAATCCATCTGCAGTATTGGGGATTCTTCAGTGACATATATAAAATAAGGTCTATCCTTACTTCCCAAAACTAAGACTATATAATAGGGTCTTTGGATAATAGACCCCAGTTTGATGCCTTTAGTGACATAGGTGTTAAATCACTGTGGTGCTAAAATGCGACTTTGGCGGTGAAAGGGTTAAAAGGTTGCGACATTCAAGAAACAACAATTAAAAACTGCATAAAAATAGCAAGAAAGAAAAATATCCTGCAAACTTAAAGTGTGTTGTGAATCAGTCACTGAATGAAGTAAAAATATTTAAAAACAATTTTGTGTAAAGAAAGATCGTAGATGTCTATGTGCGTGTTCTTACGTGCGAACCCCCTGTTTTAGCGTGTTTGTGATCCGTGTGTGTGTGCGTACATTGCGCGCGTGCAAAGTGTACCAAACTACACAGTCTTAATAGTGTGCACGCGCTTGTGTGCATGTATGTACATGAATGTGTGTTCACGAGAGAGAGAGAGAGAGAGAGAGAGAGAGAGAGAGAGAGAGAGAGAGAGAGAGAGAGAGAGAGAGAGAGAGAGAGAGAGAGAGAGAGAGAGAGAGAGAGAGAGAGAGAGAGAGAGAGAGAGAGAGAGAGAGAGAGAGAGAGAGAGAGAGAGAGGAAGGAATAAGATAGAAAGCAAAGAGGAAACGAGAAATGAAAAAAAAGTTTTGAGGAGAGAGAGAGAGAGAGAGAGAGAGAGAGAGAGAGAGAGAGAGAGAGAGAGAGAGAGAGAGAGAGAGAGAGAGAGAGAGAGAGAGAGAGAGAGAGAGAGAGAGAGAGAGAGAGAGAGAGAGAGAGAGAGAGAGAGAGAGAGAGAGAGAGAGAGAGAGAGAGCGCACGCTATAGTGAGAGAGAGAAAGATGGAGTGAGAGAGACAGAGAGAGGCAGACAGAAAGACAGACAAACAGTCAGACAGACAAAGTGTGAAACAGATAGACAGACCTTGTGATGTGACTCTCTTTTTCATTCACTCGTTCATTTTAACTCTGAACATTAATTAAGACACAAGACTTTATTGCTCATGAGGGGGAAAAACACTACAATATGTTAGTCTTTTCTATTTCTCTCTATTATCATTTAATTTTTTTAATTTTTATTGTTGTTGTTGTTGTTTTTTGCGTGGGAATACGGCTATTGGACGTTAAACTTGACTCATTGACACAAACATGTTTCGGGGCACCGAATAGTGTAATGTGCGCTGATTGCTTTGCATTTCAAGGTAGTATTAATTAATGCTGTCTATGCTGGATCTTGTGGCTTTTTTTTCTTGCATTTTTTTTCTTGCATTTGTTTGGTACTACCTGAAACCCACAAAACAAGAACACCATTATATTCATATATATATATCTATATATCTATATATATATCTGTCTCTCTGTCTCTGTCTCTCTGTCTCTGTCTGTCTTTCTCTCTCTCTCTCTCTCTCTCTCTCTCTCTCTCTCTCTCTCTCTCTCTCTCTCTCTCTCTCTCTCTCTCTCTCTCTCTCTCTCTCTCTCTCTCTCTCTCTCTCTCTCTCTCTCTCTCTCTCTCTCTCTCTCTCTCTCTCTCTCTCTCTCTCTCTCTCTCTCTCTCTCTCTCTCTCTCTCTCCCTCTCTGTGTAAATACTAACCCTTCACACACACCCTCCCTTAACAATGTATTGTGGCCCAAGGCCAATGTGCATTAAAAATGTTCCGAGTTCCGAGTTTTCTCTCTCTCTCTCTCTCATACACACACACGCACGCACGCACACAAGCAAGCGAGCACACACGCACAAACGCACACACACGCACGCACGCACACACATACACGCGCACATTTATGACGTATGCACCAAATGCATACTGTTCGGCGTGTTCGCACTAAACAATCAGCATACAGTGTGTACGCCAGTCTGTCGTTTCCGACAATGACTGCCAGGCTGGGCTAAGATTTGCTTAAAGGGGCACCCTGACGGATTAGTTTTTGCAAGAAACACGTCCAGATCAGCAGAAAAACACCCTTTACAGAGATCGCAACACTCACTTTGCTCTGGTTTCCCAGAAATCAAGCCGTCAAAAAGGCGATTCCTCCTTGGCGGAGGTGCTGGAAGTCACATTATTTCACCCAAAGAGAACGCGTTTGCCGTCTCTTCTTCTTTCTGGTGATCTCGACGTGTTTCTTGCAAAAACTTATCCGTCAGAGTCCACCTTTAAAGTGGAGATCCCTTGCCCTGAGTACACACTCTGGGCCAAAAGGCTTTTAGGATGTCCGGCGTTGTAGAAACTGGCTGAAGGCCGACCGATCCCTTTAACTGCAGCTCTGAGAGCCAGTGCTCAGGCTGCCGAGTATCCGAGTGCATGCATCATGAAGTCACTGGCATGGAATGTTAACTGCAGCTCTGAGAGCCAGTGCTCAGGCTGTCGAGTATCCGAGTGCATGCATCATGAAGTCACTGGCATGGAATCGTAACTGCAGCTCTGAGAGCCAGTGCTCAGGCTGCCGAGTGCATGCATCATGAAGTCACTGGCATGGAATGTTAACTGCAGCTCTGAGAGCCAGTGCTCAGGCTGCCGAGTGCATGCATCATAAAGTCACTGGCATGGAATATTAACGATTACGGGTCGGGGTTTGGACCCTGTATTGTTCGTTTGGCGTTCTGTCCTTGTTACTTTACTCACCATTTCCTCACTTTACTCAAAATTTCCTCAGTTCACCCAGGTGTAAATGGGGTACCTGACTCCGGTTGGAGGTTGGGAAGGAGAGGGTTGGGCCCCGCCTTCTAGAACCGAGCCCCAGACATGACATGGTGAATTGAACCCTTTGCTACCAGGCCTTTAATGATAAAAGATAAAGAAATAGAAAATGGAGAAATAGTTTGATAAAACAGACAAGAAAACAATAGATATCTCACTTCTCTCCCCAATATCATCCTCTTCTTTGAGATCATCCTCAAAATTCTCTTTCTCCGATACCCTCCTCCTCAAAATCTTCTTTGAAATCCTCCTCAAAATCCTCTCTTTTCCCGATATCATCATCATCGAACTCTTCCTCGAAATCCTCCTCAAAATCATCTCTTTCCTCGATATCATCCACCGTGGTGTAGGCCATAGCCCCTACAAGCAGAGCGGTCCCCAGAAGCAGTACAGTCAGTTTCCCCATGGCGTGGACCAGGTTGTGTCCCGTGGAACTAGCTAGCTAGGCAGCAAAAGGCGACAGTTGAAGAAGCTGGAGGTTGTTTGGGTAGGCGGCTTGAAGGCGTTTGAAACCCAGCTAAGTTGGAGTTTCCTTTTTATAGAGGATCTTCAGCGAATTTCATCATTTTCTGCGACACGTCAGCAGGGTTACGTAGTATTGTGCCCCCGTCTCTATGTGTCCCTGCTTCTATGTCTCACAAATGTTGTGTGCCCGTCTCTATCATGTCACCGTCTCTAACTGTCCCCATGTCTATGTGTCCCCGTGTCTATATGCCCCGTGCCGTCTCTATGTGTCCCCACGGATTATGATTATGGCTATGGTTAGGGATAGGGTTAGGGTTAAGGTTATTGTTTGGGTTAGGGATATGGTTAGGGATGGGGTTAAGATTAGGAAAAAACAAAGAGACGTAGATATATATTTTCACAAGTATGCTGATGACACAGAGCTATCTACGACTGGCCCTCCTAGTGAGTTTCATTCTGTTCAGTCCAAGGTGTCTGAGTGTGTCAGCAGTGTGCAGGGATGGATGACTAGTACTAAGCTCAAATTAAATTGTGAGAAGATTGAAGTCATGCCTGTTGGCACCCCCTCCTGCCTCAAGCTGGTTGAGTCAGGGTCAATGGATATTGATGGCACTGAATTGCCATTCAGTAACTCAAGTACCTTGGTGTTGCCATCGATCAAAGTCTGTCCATGCAGGATCAAATATCTATAGTTTGTCGCGCATCATTGCTTCCATCAGACGCTTTCTTTCTAAGAACGCATCTGTCAGGCTTGTCTGTGCCATGGTGATGTCAAAGCAGAACAGATTGCTCGTTTGCATAGAGTTCAGAATAGTGCTGCGCGACTTGTCTTGAAGAAGAGGAAGAGCGAGCACATCACACTGTGTGCTTGAACTTCATTTGCTTCCCGTACAGCATCGCTGGCAGTTAGCAGTTAGCATCGTTAGCAGTTCTTGCTTTCCGTCATTTCAGTGACACTCTCCCACAGTATCTCTCTTCTTCTCTCTGTACCTATCAAAGCTCTCGCACTCTCCGCTCTTCTTCACAGAAACTCCCGAAAAAACCCAAGCGGTCCCTGAAATCTGTTGGTGAGAGAGCCTTCAGTTTCAGAGCACCCGCTACAGCAAAATTCGTTTATAAGAATATCGAAGGGAGATAATGTTTTGTTTTCTTATATCCGAGTTTTCTTATATCGGAAACTCGGATATAAGAAAACATTTTGAAGTTGTTTTCATATAACCGAGTTGAAAGGGGAGAAAAAGATAAAAAAAATAAAAAAGGAAAAGAAAGACAAAGAGAAACATAAAACAAAGAGAAAATCCTCTTACCTAATTTGGTGCATGAAAAAAAAAGGAAAAACGGCAAAAGAAAAGAGACTAAAAGAAAGAAAGAACAGAACAGAAAATTCAAAACAAAAATGAAGGCAGAAGTGGTGGTGAGTTGCATGATGAGCGAGCAAGATAGCGGAGAGCAAATGAATGATTGGGTGTGGTGTGAGAGTAAAATTTTTTTATAAATGTAAATTCCTGTTTCATGTTTTTAATTAATATTTTAATTTGGGTGTATTTAACTTATTTTACACGATGAAAGACAATTTTCCATTTGCGTTTGTACACTGCCAATGGACAATAAAGAAACTTGTGATTTATGACTTATGACTCATGGTTTACATAATACAATCAAAATGCATGTATCCAGAACTCCCTCCCTTAAAACTTCCTTAATCAGCCGACTCTTTCTTCTTTTAAATCTCAAATCCAGACCTACCTCTTCAAAAAAGCCTTTTCTCTTCTGTAGATCTCTTGCTTAAACTGTCAGTATTAGGTAATAGGTACTAGGTACTTTATAGTCACAGAGGCATCTCTGTGAAATTCGGGTTGCTCCCACCTGGAGAGCGCGTCGCAGCCAGAGGCGCGCCACCCATTTTTTATTATTTTGTTTGCATGCGATCTTTTGTGTGATTGATGAGGAAGGAAAGGGGAGGGGTAAATTTTGTTATCATCCGTAAGGCCTAGTGCAAAGTGAGAGGGAAAATCCCCTGTACCCAGGTTCGAACTCGGGTTTACTTGACACGAAACGAACGCGTTACTACTGTGCCACTCTACACCCTCCACTCTATCCTCCACCCCACCATAACTTTGGTTGTATTCTCTCTCTGTGTGTGTGTGTGTGTGTGTGTGTGTGTGTGTGTGTGTGTGTGTGTGTGTGTGTGTGTGTGTGTGTGCGTGCGTGTGTGCGTGCGTGCGTGTGCGTGCGTGCGTGCGTGCGTGTGCGTGTGCGTGTGCGTGTGCGTGTGCGTGCGTGCGTGCGTGCGTGCGTGCGTGTGTGTGCGTGTGCGTGTGCGCGTGCGCGTGCGCGTGCGCGTGCGCATGTGTGTGTGTGTGTGTGTGTGTGTGTGTGTGTGTGTGTGTGTGTGCGAGCGTGTGCGTGTGCGTGTGTGATTTATTTATTGTTTACTCATTTATTTATTCTGATTTTGGTGCTTTATAAAATAGTGTACTGTTGGATGAACGAGTTAGTATAAAAGATGGTTGAAAGCGCACTGAGTGGCGTAGCAAGAAATGCGCTCTATAAATATTATTTATATTATTACTATTATTATAATATATGACAGGGACACATAGAGACTGGCACATACAGAGACGGGAGCACATTACATAGAGATGAAATTGGGGACATGTAGAGACGGGGACACATAGAACCGGGAACATATAGAGACGAAATTGGGGACACAGAAAGACGGGGACACATAGAGACGGTCGCAAAAAGCTACGTAACAGTCAGCAAATCCGCCAATGGCAAATTTCATCAGATTGTTTTTGCGACACGCCATCAATACCCTTTTGATGCCAGTTACTACTGGCAACAGCTTGTCAACAACAAAAAGTCATGGTTGATTTGGGGTCAGTCTTGCACTCAGAATTGCTTGTGTGCTTTTTTTATTTTCTGGTAGTTAGCATATTCTAGTCACAAGGACTTGTGAGATTTGGATTGCTCCCACCTAGAGAGCGCGTCGCGGCGAGCTCAGCGCCACCCCATGTTTCTTTCGGGGGGGGGGGTGGGGGGTGGGGGGGTGAGCTGACTTGGGAAACCTAGCTATCAATTTGGTCATGCCAGGCAGCGGGATTTCTCCCTACTCTTGCCGACCTATAACTGCCGTAGGATTTTTACGTGCGTAAAGCACATGGGTCAAATTTGCTTTAAGTCCCCATCCCAAGGACTCGACGTTCAGTTCGATTTTCCTGTCGAACCAGAAAGAAAGGGCGAGGCCGGGATTCGAACCCGGGTCAGTCACGAATTGAAATTGGCAGGCGAACGTCTTAACCACTCTGCCACATTCCTCCCTTATTCCTAGAGTTTATTGTCCCTGTCAAACGTCAAATTATTGCTTGACAATAATATTGCCACCGTCGACAATTTGGACATGCCAAGTTTCCAGAAGAAAAGCTGACTCTTTAGGTAATGTTTTCTGTTCCAATAATGGCTTCAGACATTAGCGTGTTCTTTTCTCAATGAATCCCTCTTTCTTTTTGTTAGAACTGCCATTCTGTTGGTTTCTTTTTGTGATCCGTATGTGGTTGTTTAAATTTCCGTGTTTAAAAAAAAAAATGAAATTCAGCAGCCTTCAAGATTAAGCCTTCAAGGCCTTAATCCGAATAAACATTCGTATTCGTATTCTCTTCCTTTTCTCATTGAAAGGTGTTTGTAAGAATATAACTTCAAATTGGTTTCTTAGGTTGTCGGTTGTAAGACAAACAAATAGTGATCCTACGACTTTTTTTTTACAAAGCGCGTTTGGTTGCATCGTCACTGTATAAAGCCCACGTCATCTCTATGCAACGAAAGTTCTATTTCTTTCTTTTACAACGCTATTTCCCTTCCTTTCTTTCTAAGCATAATGATGTTGGGGTGCATACCTTTCGACCTGACAACTGAATTACCTCAGAACAAAGAACAACTTGTCCGAATATATTGTTTTCTTTCTCTTCAGTGATTAATTAACCAAAGTTCGTTCGTTGTCTATAATTAATTTTACGACTCGTCACAGGTGCAGTGCGATTAGAGCGATTACTACAATGTACACGAGTCAGTTCAGGGCGATGAAAAGATCCCATTGTTCTTCAGTTCCTTTCATCGTTTTTTTGTCTTCTTCCTTTCTATTGCTGTGATACAATAAGCAATAATGATAACAAAACCGCCGTTTTGTCCGCCCCCCCCCCCCCCCCCCCCGTTTTGTCCCCCCCCCCCCCCCCCCCCCCCCCCCCCGCTGTTTTACCCCCTGTTGCGGAACAATGTGTCCAAATGGTACAAAATGTCAAGATGTCCAAAATTGAGACATTTTTACGGAATGTCAGCTTATATGTGTGCCATGTGTTCATTGCACAATGCGGATGACCAGCAGTCAGTGCCACTGACCAGTGGTCACTTTGACGTCAATTCCACATTTTCACTATCTAACAGCTTATTAGTGTACCTGGTATGCAATGTAGATGACCAGTGGTTGATTTACAAATGAAATGTTGATTCTTAGCAGCTTATCTCCTGTCACCAGAGAACCTATGCACGTGTATAATGTAGATAATCAGTGGTCACTGCCAATGGTCGCTATGACGTAAACTGTATATTTTCGTTGCTTTACAGCTTATCACTGTGTCACGAGTACTATGAAGTGGCCAGAGGTCCATGACATTAGCCAATGGTCACTTTGGCTTAACAAACATCAAAGTTTGACCATTACTAGCTTATTTCCCGTAACTAGAGAATGTTGCACCTTGTATAATGAAGATGGTCAGTGGTCAGTGACAATTTGACAGCTTATGTTTAGTCGACATTGCAGATAGTCAGTGGTCAGTGCCACTGAGCCACTGGCCACATTGCAGATAGCTAGTGGTCAGTGCCACTGAGCCACTAGTCCCATTGCAGATAGCTAGTGGTCAGTACCACTGAGGCAATGATCACATTGCAGATAGCTAGTGGTCAGTACCACTGAGCCACTGGTCACATTGCAGATAGCTAGTGGTCAGTACCACTGAGGCAATGATCACATTGCAGATAGCTAGTGGTCAGTACCACTGAGCCACTGGTCACATTGCAGATAGCTAGTGTTCAGTACCAGTGGTCAGTGGTCAGTGCCACTGAGCCACTGATCACATTGCAGATAGCTGGTCAGTGAGTCAGTACCAGTGGTCAGTGAGCCACTGGTCACATTGCAGATAGCTAGTGGTCAGTACCACTGAGCCACTGGTCACATTGCAGATTGCAGATAGCTAGTGGTCAGTACCACTGAGCCACTGGTCACATTGCAGAGATGGTCAGCTAGTGGCCACCTCAGATAGCCACTGAGCCACTGGTCACATTGCAGATAGCTAGTGGTCAGTGCCACTGAGCCACTGGCCACCTTGCAGATAGCTAGTGGTCAGTACCACTGAGCCACTGGTCACATTGCAGATAGCTAGTGGTCAGTACCACTGAGCCACTGGTCAGTATGCCGTAAATTGCACGTTTTCACTATTTACTAGTTTATTACCCGACCAGAGGACGGTGATATTGTGACTGGTGTGTGTGTGTGTGTGTGTGTGTGTGTGTGTGTGTGTGTGTGTGTGTGCGTGTGTGTGTGTGTGCGTGTGTGTGTGTGTGCGTGTGTGCGTGCGTGCGTGCGTGCGTGCGTGCGTGCGTGTGTGCGCGTGCGTGCGTGCGTGCGTGCGCGCGCGCGCGCGTGCGTGCGTGTGTGTGTGTGTGTGTGTGTGTGTTATAATATGTCGCAGATGAGATACTGACAAAGAGATAAGCCTAATACTATTTAAGCAAGCAAAGGCACACACAAAAATAACTTCCTTGGCAGAGGTTAAGGCAAAGCGCTTGATCTCTGGCATCCCATTATATATATAGAGCTGTTGTTTCAGTGCTTCTATTTTTAAATGATAGTTCTTGCTTAATTGCTAGAGCGTGCTTCTGTATGATTATGTAGGGAAATTAAGGGGGTATGGTGACGTCTGTGTGTGTCACAGCTTTTGTAGCCTTTATAGCTTGCGTGACATGTTATCTTATATTGTCTTCGTTGATGAATGTTTTTCAATAATTTGTGTTTTTATATGTGATACCGTTAACTACTTTGTATGTATATTGAAGTCTTTTCAGTATTTAAATGCTTTGATGTGATACTGTTAACATGTTCCTTGTACCATTTTTATACGTTGATGCTTTTATAATTTGTAAAGCCTTTGTAAAACGCGATTGGCCTAATACGGGCGCTATCGCGCTATATTATTATTAATTACCCATTATTATTATTATTATTATTATTATTATTATTATTATCATTATTATTTTCATTATTATTATTATTATTATTATTATTATTATTATTATTATTATTATTATTATTATTATTATTATTATCCTGTAATTAGTTACAACTAAAAATCCGTTTTCAAGTATAAGGTCAGGTTTGCAGCAAATCAACTCATTTGTCAGCTTTTGGTGTATGACGTTAGCGGTAAGGGGTAAGGCCTACTTTATCAGGGGTCATAAACTTTATGATAAAGATATATCTATCCCTTTAAATTATCCCAAATTAAGCCTGAAAGTCAAATACAGACTAAAAAACATACAAAATATTTTTTAAGGTTGAAAATTATATTAGTCACCACAACATATAAAAAGTAAATGAAAAAGTACCTGCTAGTGTTACTAAAAACAGCATATATCACTTTTCCCCCTAATGTGAATGAAAAAAAAAAGTTTTCTGATTGTTTTGAATGTTGGTACACACGTAAATGGTTGTCATGTCTGGATAATATTGTCATGGAAAATAAGGCATATGTTGCAAATTTCACGTTTTATGACTTAATATACGAAAATTTATTAAAATACAAATACAATAATTATGTCATAAAATTAAAAAAGCAATCAGTTATTTTCAAAACGGCCGCAAATACTTCCAGGTAATTAGGTTTTACAACTGTGCACACAATTTTAAGAAAATAACTTTTATAGCTTTTCAATTATCTGGTCCAAATGGCGAAAAAATACTCCATTTTTGCTAACGTTTTTACGCAAACGGTTTTGGTGTAAATGTCCCCTTCCTCAATGCAAAATGGCACAAAATCCACGATGGAAAGAAGAACATATGGAATATCAAAAGAATATATGAAATTATAACCATTGTAGTGCAAAAAAATCAATATAATCAAAAAGGAAAAAACGTTATTTTTGCTGTATTTTCGGTAGGTCTACCCCTAAATGAATTCCTCAACTCCTGGGGTTTGGCTTGCTCAAATTTTCATGATAATGTCTGCTGGAGATGCTTATCTTTCATGCAGTATAGTTTTTTTACTTAAAAAACGCAATTTCATTTTTCACTTGTTATGTCACAAAAGCGGTATACCTTTGAATAAAACGTCTCACATATGAACTGAAAGGTTTATCGTTGTGGGTTTTCTTTATAGACAATGCTTGCATACTTTCAAACATGTCGATTCATCTGATTAAAAAAACCCACCAACACCCAAACAATAAGAATTGTTCGGAAATAATTAAGGGGAGTAATTTCATGGTGTGTAGGAGTTATCTTGCCTCATTCAATCGGTCAAACATGGGAAGTTACTCTGCCATCAGGTAAATCCCCAGCCCTCGCTTCCTGTGTTTGAGGAGACACACAGCATGTAGAACGCAGTGCGTCATTCTGAAATTGATGTCATTTATATTTTTACGTCACTCAGTTTGCAAGTTCTATCACTTTGTAGCGACTGGTCACCCCTTATTTTTCGACAAAATGTTTGCAAGTCGCTGACTCGCGTCCTGCGGTTTCAAGCTTCGACGCCATTGTTGCATTGTCGCTATGGTATTTGACCGAGTAATGGAGGTAAGCAACTCTAATTTTCACGAAGTGCTCTCCCCTAAGTTTTTTTCTCTCCCGAAAATCGTCTGTTGGAGCGTTACATTTTACCTGTTTTTAACGTAACCTTTTTTTCAGGGGACGCTGATGCTAACAGCTACTCTGCATCCCACGGAGGCGAGCAGCAGCAACATCAACCGTCGCATCGGCATCCAGTTCCTGTCGTTCAGCTACTTGAAGAACGGCGTTCTACCGGACGGGTTATGCTGCGACGGTCAGTCCTCCACCGGTGGTCAGTGTGTGCCGGACACCTGCGACACAGCCTTCTCCTTCTGCGTCACCCACAAGTCTAATGGAAGGTACAAACGAACTTCCTCCATCGATGGACATATTATATTATTTTGGTTGTCTTTTGTAAACACGCTTACTTAGTCTGTTTTTGAATAAGGCGGTGTACACACATAAGCGGATATTCCGCGCGGAAACCCGTGCGCAATCCATAAATAAGTGAAACGAAGAAGGGAAAATATTTGCGCACATGTCCTAATTTCCCCTATATGCGTACACTTTTATCTCTTCCACTTATTTAGGGTTTTCCGTACGGAACTTACGCGTCTAGTGTGAATCCGGTCTAACTCTACTCAATTTTATGAACAGATTTTATGGGTATTTTTTTTATATCGATGGGCTTGGTATTTATTTACCCATACATATAATTCATTCAGTGTTGGAACTAAGTCGTCTTGTTTCTTTTTGTTTTCATAGCTTATTATGATATATCATGCTTTGTTAGTTCGACAGATTATTCAAAACATACATGGAATACAATATTTTGTGCACTTTCAACTAATTTGAATTCATTAAGATCTGCCTTAGGATAATAGACTTTTGTATTGATTAATTTGGAGTATATTTGGTGCAATATCAACGTATTTGAATCAACGAGAATGTGCGTCAGAATAATAGATTTTCGTATTTATGAATGTGATTGCTTGAGACTGTATGACTTCAAAGACCAAAATACCTCACTCTTGCATGACCTTATTCTTTTATAATAGTCTAATACTGGCACGAGTTGTTTGCCTCTTTAGTGGAGATGTGTACAGTGAGTGTACTGTTAATGTGTTTGCAGGTGTCTTGTTATGAAAACCAAAGCAATTTCTCTGTTGATTCTTTTCAGCAATCGTTTTTCTAGCTTCTAAAAATTACGGTATTGTCCTGAAATAAGATAGTAATAGTGAAGGTAGCAATTATTCATGCCATCTGAAACGAAGCAATTGTAAATGTTTCTGGCAGAATAACTTATTTCTCCCTTCTAGTAAGAATAACTAACACTTACTTGTTTTATTGACCTTATCTGGGACTATTCGTGTATACTTAGTTTCGTAAGGAAAACTATTTATGTAATTAAGTATCCGATTAGAATCTACGCAGTTTGTAAGGACCTCTGTCTTCATGTAAAAAAAAATACAATAACACAATTGTGGCCTAAACAATTTCTGATTTATTTTAGATTTTTTGTTTCTTCGTCTTTCGTCCTGTTTTAATTCAATGTCGTTCATTCTGACGTCTTTTCTTCCTGTCCTTCTTTGCTTATTTGTTTCCCCCTCATTTCCTTTCTTTCTTCATTTCCTTCTTTTCTTCATTCATTCATTTATCCATTCATTCATCTATTCTCTCTTTCTTTCTTACTTCTTCCCTTTTCCCTTCTATCCTTACTCCCCCCCCCCCCTTTTCTTTCTTTCCTTTTCCTTTCCTTCTTCTCTTCCTCCTCTCTCATCCTTCCTCTTTCTTCCTGAATGTCTTTCTTTGCATTCCAGTACCTGTGATCCCTACTTCGAAACGATTCCACTGACGAACAACAACTCTGTGACCCACTTCGGGAAAAAGATAGACCCCAACAACCCCAACAGTACCGTGTCCCTCATCACCATCCCCGTCAGCACCATGGTACGTGTCTGTATGCGTTTACGCGTACGTCCACACACACATACACATGCATACACGCGCACACAGATAGCCTTCTCATGCACGATTCCTCTGGTGAACGATAGCGCTGGTGAACGATTCCTCTGGTGAACGATAACGCTGGTGAACGATTCCTCTGGTGAACGATAACTCTGGGAGCCAGTTCGGTAAAACGATAGATCCTAAAAAAACTGGAATGGCTGAGGAACTGTTGTCGCCATTGTCCTTTTTCAAGCAAAGACTTAAGAGGGGCCCAGCCGCTATCTTGGGATCTATCTTGGGATAAGCATCTTAAAAGAGTCCCGCGCTTTAAGTATAACGAACTGCTGTCATTGCATTGACTATGCCTAGTAAGCTTATTATTTTATGTATTGAATCAGATTCTTTATAAATCATCAATCTCTTCATCTTTTGGGCCGCTGTTAGCCATCTTCCAACAAGTTGAGGTTACCAAACATCAAGTAAATTACAATGAAGAGAACATAATTATGCTATCAGCGATATATAATGAGTATCATGGAGCCTTTTTATCATTTTTAAAATTTTATTTTTGCTGTCCCATCTTCTATGGCGTATAGTGGCGTTGCTCCCACACCGCTCATTCCGATTCTCAACTCGCAGCCACACTCATGTCGTGGAATCCGAAATCAGTTGTCCAAGGGGAGCGAATCTATATGTTAGGCCGTCAAGATGTAACCACCAGAGGGGACACTGCACTGCTGCTGATTCACTTCGGTGGAGTTTCAGTGGAGTCCGTTCTGAGCTAACATGCGTAGGACACTGCCTACTAAGCCCCCTTCAGACGACAATAATGATGGTATATGTGTATATTATATTTTTATATTGTAAACGCCTAGGGCATTAAATTGATTAGGCGTGCTAAATGTTCAATAATAACAATAATAATAATAATAATAATAATAATAATAGTAATAATAATAATAATAATAATAATATTGTCTTTAGCGCACGTACACACAACTAAATCCTAAATCCCGTGAATACGTAAAAGAAAGAAGGAACAAAATAAGCGCACGCGTTTACACGCGTAAATGTTTACGTGCGTAAAACGCGTGCGCTTATTTTTTCTTCTTCTTTCTTTCTACTTATTTACGGCGTTTCTGTACGGAAACAGTTAGCTGTGTGCACCTGCGCTTAGTCCCGGAGCCAGCGTGAGTGAGGTCGTCGTTCTCCTCCAATCTCTTCATCTCCTGGGACATCTTCCAACAGGTTGAGGTTACCATGAACTTTAGATAGATAGTCCATTGACGTATTATTGGATTTATTGCAAAAACTAAGAACTTGTATCAAACAATGACTGCAGGAATATCAAGAGAGAGATCACATGCCACCACGTAGTCATTTTTCCCTCGGACCATTGCCGAGTGGAACGCTCTTCCACCGGTGGCAGTGACATCAGCCACGGTGGAAGCCTTCAAGAACCAAATCTATCACCCCCTCCCATCTCCCCTCTCCCCCCTCCTCTCTCCCCCCTCTTCTACCCCCTCCTCATGTCCCTCCCATTTCATCCCCTTACTGTTCTCTTCGCCTCCCCAGTCTGCCACTAGTCCCCCCCCCCCTCCTCACCCAGCCACCCTTCTGCCAACAAAAGACTCATCACACCCTGGACGTGATACAAATCAACCCTGATGTGACCCTTTACCCTGACTTGACTCTAACTCAGCGTATGCGTAGAGCCCTCCTTAGTACCATCAGAATCTTCGACACGACGAAGGCGGATGGTTGAAGGAAGAAGAAGAAGAAGAATAACGATAATGAGTGTCTTTGAATCCACGGTTTCCAGGAGGCCATCACGGTGCGGGTGGACGTGAAGGAGGTGTCTGACGCCCAGCATACGGGCAGCAACGTGGACGTGGGCAACTTCACCATGCTGCTCAACACCACCCACCTCTTCACCGCCCACCCCGACTGGATCACCTACCACTTCCACAATGACTACGTCAGGTGAGTACAACACTGTCAACGTGACATCAATAATATAGTACTACTTGTACAACTCGACTGGATCACCTACCACTTCCACAACGACTACGTCAGGTGAGTACAACACTGTCAACGTGACATCAATAATATAGTACAGTGGAACCTCCCTTATAAAACCTCCCATTATAAGACTCCCTCCCATATACGACCTACTTCTCTGAGACATTGCCCTTCTTTTTAAGTATTAAAATTACCTCCCTTATAAGACCTCATTTTATATGCTTTTTGGAGGTAAGGGAGGTTCCAGTGTACTACTTGTACAACTCGCAACAAACAAACAAACATGCACGCAACAAGTTTAAAAAGTGACGTTATTTTTATTCCCAAGAGACACAACAACACATCTGGATATTTCGGCGAATGCGCCTTTATCAATATAGACACACAAGAAAATAGCAAACAGCAAAGATAGCAAACAGAGCACAAAAAGTATCCAATACTTCCCCTCTACAATCCAATCTGTAAATGTGAATTTTTTGTTTGTACAATTCGAACTTAGATAACTTGACCACTCTAAGTTGGTCATTTTTTTTGGTTCTGGCCACAACCCATCTTTATCTCTGTTATTTCCCTCTGATATTTCGACTTCGTGTAAGTGACTTATTGAATATAATTATTTTGACCCAAATGCTCTCCCAGTTGCACCTTCTCTTGGGATAACTCTACTCCGCTTGCAGAAAAAGTTGACTTATCCATACTACGGATGACTAAACTCTCCTGCAGCAAAAAGTAATTTAAACCGTTCCTCGGATAAATGAATCGTCTTTCGGATAAATCGATCCTTTTCTGTGGCTCCCTGGAAAATCGATTTATCCGAGGAGTACTGTATTACAATAAAATACCTCATCTTATACATACCAGAACAACTTCACGTGCAGCATGCAGGCTTCTCTACCGCGCCTTCGGTTTTACCAGACACCTAACTGAAAGATCGCCACGTGGTGATGTGAAGGTTCGTTTAACGTCCTCCGGCCTGGAACAGGCACATATGGGACATTATTACCTATAGAGATAGTGGGACGATCCTGGAGGTACTGCAATACCAGGAAAGTCCCGATTGTTTTAAATAATACATTTGTTCAAGCTAATTAGCCATGTAGTATGTTGTTATGATATACACAGTTTGAACCTCACGTGGTGAGTCCTGAGATGGCCATAGTTGTTGACAGGACTATGAACGATAAGTAACTAAATAACTGAAGGGTCTACTGCTTCCACAACTTCTACAACAAGTGACTACGACGTAGGCCTAACAACAACAACATTCTCTTAACCATCATACCAACAACTGCATGATATACATAACATAATAACTTCGCCATTTTACACAACACACAAACAATACATTCGCACATCTTTCCGTCTGTTATCTGAACTATTAAAAAAACCAACTATATATCTTCGACAACGGCTACATCAAGAAAGTTCCACAAACACACTACTCACAATGTGTATGAGTCGCCTTTTTTTGAATACCATTATTTACAAATAATTTAGAAATTGGAAAAAATAGGCAATATAAAGAGACTAACAAAGGAACCCATTTCTTACACACTATAAGAATTATAAAAAAGCTTTTCGCTCTTTGGAAAGTGTTAATGTATGACACGATCTTGATAGATCCTGTAAAGGGCCAGCTTCACGTCCACTAAAATCGCACGACTGTATGATACGATTCGATCACGTGGTCTCGAAGCGCGAATCGCATTTGTTCTTCCAGACCACGTGATCGAATCGTATCGTACAGTCGTGCGATTTTAGTGGACGTGTGGCTGGCCCTTAAAAAAAGTCTAAAACCTCAACATTTGTTTCATACTTTAAAGACACACTGACGCACAACGATTAAGTCCCTTGGTCTTTTCTGGGTAGCTGTGACCCACATACAGATGTCCCCAACTTCGAATTGAGGCTGCTCTTTAAAATGATGTTTCGTTTTCAATTTGGGGGCATTTGTATGGGAGTAAAACTTGGTCAAAACAAGATTTCTTGCCAGCTATAAGAGGGAAAACACGTGAAACCCGTGATTTTGACACGTGATCTGGTGGATCTTTAAAACACGTTTTTAAATAGCTTTTCGCTCCTCGAAAAGTGCGAATGCTTGCTACTATCTTGAGAGGCCCCCATCTAAGATTTTGAACTGACTGTCGTACATTAAGCAAACTAAGGGCATCGGTTAATTCTTGGTTAATTCTTGGTTGCAGCCTGAGCCTCAACACCACCTCGTTCTGCAGCATCCATTACTACGGCCCCTTCTGCAACATCAGCTGCGACAACCACGGGCGAGGAAAACACTTCACCTGTGCTACCACGGAACGAAAGTGTGCAACCCAGGTAATAAGGATTGAAAGCAACCCCCCCCCCCCCCCCCCCCCCACCCACCCCACCCCAACCCCCGCGTTGGGATACCGGGGTGGGTGTCTTTTGTATAAATAGTTCCCCAACCTTCTGGAAATTCTGTGCTTGTAACTTCCTTTAATCTGTCACTCTCTTTGATTCTGCCTCTTCCCTTTTCTTACTGTCATCTACTATCTTTCTGCTTTATAAATAGTTCCCCCCACCTTCTGGAAGTTCTGTGCTTGTAACTTCCTCTAATCTGTCACTCTCTTTGACTCTGCCTTTTCCCTTTGCTTACTGTCATCTACTGTCTTTCTGCCTTTCCCGGTCCACTCTCCTGCCTTTTGTTTGTTCACGGGAACACTTGTGTGTGTGTGTGTGTGTGTGTGTGTGTGTGTGTGTGTGTGTGTGTGTGTGTGTGTGTGTGTGTGTGTGTGTGTGTGCGTGTGTGCGTGTGCGCGTGCGCGTGTGCGCGTGTGTGTGCGTGCGCGTGCGTGCGTGCGTGCGTGCGTGCGTGTGTGAGTGCGTGTGTGAGCGTGTGTTTGTCTGTCTCTGTGTGAGTGCGCATGTGTGCTGAATTTGTGAAGGTGTGAGATTTCGCTGCGATGTTGATATTTTGTTTGCTAAAGGCCTTATTGTCGCAGTAGGGGTTGCAACAATATTAAAATCCTGTTGCTCTTCTTTTTTTGTGTCTCTCTTCTTCTTTTGTAGCACACAACACCCCAGAGAGAGAGAGAGAGAGAGAGAGAGAGAGAGAGAGAGAGAGAGAGAGAGAGAGAGAGAGAGAGAGAGAGAGAGAGAGAGAGAGAGAGAGAGAGAGAGAGAGAGAGAGAGAGAGAGAGAACGAACGAACGAAATGTTATTTATTCAGGGTAATGAGATAAGCTAATTAGAGAGAGAGAGAGAGAGAGAGAGAGAGAGAGAGAGAGAGAGAGAGAGAGAGAGAGAGAGAGAGAGAGAGAGAGAGAGAGAGAGAGAGAGAGAGAGAGAGAGAGAGAGAGAGAGTTTCTTTTACATGCAAGAAGTTCTGTTTAAATGCGCACATTTATAAAATGATGTAATGAATTTTAATGACCTTGTATGAATATTTTGGTTGGTATAATTGCGATTCACACGTTTGAACACTGTTTTGTTTTTTACCTTCAGTACTGAGTACTGTTGTATTTCTGTTGTGTTGTTGCACCTGACACAAAGTTCTGTTTTGGAGATAGTATACTTGAACTTGAACTTGAATGTTATAAATATTATGTGCGCGAAATTGTCTTTCGCTATTATTTTCTATTCCATGCTTCTGAACATGTTATATATGTCGTGCCAACACCACACCAATTTCCTATTGAACTTTGATCTCTGTTTAACCCTTTCACCGCCAATGTCACATGTATGCGCCACAATGATTTAACACCCATGTCACTAAAAGGCATCACATCAGGGCCTGTGATCCAAAGACTTTATTTTCTTAATTTTGGGGGGTAAGGATAGGCCTAATGTTATTCATGTCACGGAGGAATTCACAATTTTCCAGATAATTGTTTTCTCTACACAGTTATGTTTAATGGTATATTTTGCCTGAAAAATGGCTGGCGGCGAAAGGGTTAAAATTAACTTAGGAACTTTTATTCATCATATCAACACAACTTTGCCTTACCACAAAAATATGATTATAAGAATACGCGGTATTGACAGGTGCGAAAATGAGATTGGCTGATTTAAGACTTGCCTATTTCGCGGAATAAGCAAAAATGCCGATTCCGCGTAATTGGCTGCCCAATCCGCGTAATCGGCTGCCTATTCCGTGAAATAGGCAAGAAAAACCACCCTTTACACAGATTAAGTAAATCGTTGCTTATAATTATTACTACGTGAAATAGGCAACGATTTGCCGATTCCGCGGAATAGGCAAAATCCCCGCCGATTCCGCGGAATCGGCAATTGCACAGATTCGGCACGACATAATTATACATGTATATGTCTGTCTGTCTGTCTGTCTTTCTTTCTTTCTGTCTCACTGGCTGTTTGTGAGTGCAGGGTACGAAGATCCGCAGTGTAGCACTATGATCGACCTGTGCAAGTCTGCCCCCTGTCTGCACAATGCAACCTGTCAGAAACGGGTCAACGATTTCACGTGCAACTGTTCCCAGGGATACACCGGTAATGCCGGGGTTGTAGTATCTGGTACCGTATTCACGAGTACGTCTGAAAACAGTTTGCACTGGTAGTAGAAATGTGAATTAGAATAAACTACCGGTCGTTCTGGCAGCTTAGTCTAATTTACACTTCACTACCCGTGTTAAGTGTTTAAGAAGCGCTCGTGATTACGGTGCCTCGTACTGTATTCATGAATGCGCCTTAAACGGTTAGCACGAATTGCTTTTAGAAGATAAGTGATGAAAAGGGTTAGTGTGTGTGTGTGTGTGTGTGTGTGTGTGTGTGTGTGTGTGTGTGTGTGTGTGTGTGTGTGTGTGTGTGTGTGTGTGTGTGCGTGTGCGTGCGTGTGCGTGCGCGCGCGTGCGCACGAGCGTTTATGTGTTTTGTTACGTGTTGCGACTATTTGATTTGTA
>CM065680.1:38749276-38754276 GCA_017654935.2 Phymorhynchus buccinoides | reverse complement strand
TCTTTTTTGACTTTTCTTATATATAATACTTTCCACACCACACACCTAGCTATTTCGTTTGTTTTGTTGCATATTTTTTAAATTTTTATATCTTACCATATTATATATGGTATTATTTCTGTTATATCTCACCACCGACTTTCAATTAAGAAAACGTATGTTTCATTCTTCTTACAGTCTAACATTCCCTTCTTTCTGAATGAATGCACATTATGTTTAACGTCATCCGGTCCGGAACAGACACATATGGGACATTAGTAGATATAAAGATGGTGGGAACGATCCTGGAGGCAATGCCCGGAGGCAGTGCAACACCAGCAAAGTCCCGAATTTTCAACAATACAGATATGTATGACAAAGAAACCCAAAGTTATCGATTTATTAGAGAGATGAATGAGTGAACATAATGCTTTACGCCCTGTTTGGCCTTTCGGCCATGTGGGGCATTGGGATTTTACTTGGGGATTAAATCATTGAGAGATGAATGATTGGCGTTTGGCCTCTTTTATCTTCTGTACAGTCGATTTGGTATTTCCCCCATTTCAATGGAATATATCACCAATTCTTTCTCTTCCTCCACTATTAAAAATCCTTTATTTCCTACCTGTATTTATGTTTTTCCTGTTACAGTCTCTTTCTGCCTTACTTATTATTCCTACTTCTTTTCTTCAGCAGACGTTTGTATTCCTCCTTCGTGTGTCTTTGTCAAAATGTGGTTTTGTTTTTCTTCTTCCTAATAGGAATTATTCGGAAACAATTAAGGGGAGTAATTTCATGGTGTGTGGGAGTGATCTTGCCTAATTCAATCGGTCAAACAGGGGAAGTTCCTCTACCATCAGGTAGATCCCCAGCTCTCGCCTCGTGTGCTTGAGTAGACATACAGCACTTAGAACACTGTGCATCATTCCAAAATTGATGTCATTTATATTTGTACATCACATTTTGCACGTTCTATCAGTTCATGGCCACTGGCCGCCCCTCATGTTTCTAAAAAAAACATGTTTGCAAGTCGCTGACTCGCATCCTCCGGTTTCAAGCTTCGACGCCATTTGTTGCATTGTTGCTATGGTATTTGACCGTGTAATCGAGGTAAGCAACTCTAATATTCACGAAGTGCTCTCCCCTAGTGTGGTTTTTTTCTTCCGAAAATCGTCTATTTATGTCGTACCTTTTTTGTTTGTTGTTAGTAACCCACCTGTGTTTATTATACCTTCGATTGTAAATACAAGTATGACGTTTTGCGATTGGTTTTGAATTAGTGTACTCAAATTAATATATGGCCACATCTCCATCTCTCTGTCTGCGTGTCCTTCTTTACAGGCCAGTCTCACTGGTATATAACCCTACCCTTTCGCCGCCATCCATGTATCAATCAGTAATGATCCATATGATTCTGCAAGAATCGGGAGGACGTTAAACATCATTAAAACGCCATCCATTGTTTAGCGAAAAAAATACCATTATAGTTAACTGGGTGGAGAAAAAAATGTTTTCCTGCAATATTGATAATTGCTCTGTGACATGCATAACATTAGGTCTATCCTTACCTCCCAAAATTAAGAAACTACGGTCTTTGGATAACAGGTCTGGATTGGATGCCTTTTAGTGACATGGGTGTTAAACCATTGTGGTGCATAAATGCGACATTGGCGGTGAAAGGGTTTAAGTAATCATCGTGTTTTCCCTGCTGTACTATACTAAATAACATAGGTGTCAGTTAATATGCATGCTACCCACATGCTATGATGCACGTTTTGGTTTGGTTCTTTGTTTGAGCGAAATATTCATTTCATTAGGTTCGATTATGGGGCCTACTGTGTGACTCGAATCGAATATTATATTAACCCCTTCACTGCCAGAGGAAAACTGAGAAATCATCAACTTTCTTATAATACATTTTAAAAGAGACCTGACTCTGGAGAAAATAGTCAGGAGATATCTTTCCTGACTTGTCTAAACCAAAAACCACCATTCCAGGGGGCTGTGGTGTGACATCAAACGTTATGACATCATCAATGGCATCACACACACCAGCCGTGGTAGACACGGGGCAGGCAGTGAAAGGGTTAATTAACAATTCACAAAACACCATCCTGTCTCCTTCTATGGCTGTCTATGAACGCATGGTAGTTCTTACCGAAGACTGTGATCATTATCTGAAAGACAAAAATTTAACATTGGATCATGTAGTATTCTTTCGTTGTGGTAAATAAAGATGTCCATCATCGTCCTTGTCTCCAAGTCTGACAATAATCTGTTATCTGCCTGTCTGTCTGTCTGTCTGTCTCTGTCTCTGTCTCTCTCTCTGTCTCTCTCTGTGTCTCTCTCTGTCTCTGTCTCTCTCTCTCTCTCTCTCTCTCTCTCTCTCTCTCTCTCTCTCTCTCTCTCTCTCTCTCTCTCTCTCTCTCTCTCTCTCTCTCTCTCTCTCTCTCTGTCTGCTGACTGTCTGACTCTCTCTCCTTCTCTCGTCTTCTTCTCTTCTCTCTTCTCTCTCTCTCTCTCTCTCTCTCTCTCTCTCTCTCTCTCTCTCTCTCTCTCTCTCTCTCTCTCTCTCTCTCTCTCTCTCTCTCTCTCTCTCTCTCTCTCTCTCTCTCTGCTGTCTGCTGACTCTCTGACAGTCTCTCTCTCTCTCTCTCTCTCTCTCTCTCTCTCTCTCTCTCTCTCTCTCTCTCCTCTCTCTCTCTCTCTCTCTCTCTCTCTCTCTCTCTCTCTCTCTCTCTCTCTCTCTCTCTCTCTCTCTCTCTCTCTCTCTCTCTCTCTCTCTCCCTCTCTCTCTCTCACTCTCCTCTCTCTCTCTCTTTGTGCGTGTTTGGTGCTTACGCGTGTGCATAATTATATACATCTGAATAATATTATGTTTTTGCAGCTGGTAGTGTATCTTTACATGGGCGTGTACTTGCACACACATATCAGTTTCAACACATTTTTGCTTCCCTCATCTTTCATCCTCCCCTTCAACAATTCCTTCATTCACGCACAGTCATCCATCAACCATTTTTGGCAATCTTGTTCTTTACCCTCCCCATCCCCCCCCCCCCCCCCCCCCCCCCCCCCCCCCTTTCAGATGTTTGTATTGAAAATGTTGACTGAGAAGCAGCATTCTGCAATTCTCGGGAAAGGGGATAGGGTTAGGATCAGCCTAGGATTATTTTCATAAAACTGAAAGAAGCGGACTTTTAGGTTGAGGGTTGTAGATATGAGGGGGTGGGGTCTAAAGTACACCTTTGCCCCCCCCCCCCCTCCACCTGATACACCAATGCAATGGAACAAAGGATGGCATAGCATAAATAATTGAACAACATAATGAAGCGGATCATTTCAATTATCAACTAAAAAAAAAACCTTCCGGAAGAGAGAGGGGGTTCCATTACGCACACACATGGGTAGGCGCTGCACTTGCGCCGACGCACTCTCCGGGAGAGAGCAAAAAAAAAAGAAGTTAAAAGAATGCACTCGTCAATATCCATGTTTCCATGCATATTTAAAAGCAAGGATATATTATGCATTCTTCCCCTGACACACGCGCACAGGTTGCTGTGCAAACACGCACCTACACGGGCAAGCACACACGCGGACGCAAACACATACATTGAACGCATACACATACATGAGCGTGCGCACCTACATACACACACAAACATACACACTCACACACACACACGCGCGCGCGCACACATACACAACCACATGCATACAGACTCGCACGCACGCACTTGCGTGCGCACAAACACACACACACACACACACACACACACACACACACACACACACACACACACACACACAACATACACAAACGGACCCCTCCCTCGCGCGCTCTCGCTTGCGGTGGGCTTGTTGTCCCCCCCACCCCCCACCCCCCACCCCCCCCCCTCATTTATGTTTAAAGAATAAAATAATGGTGATACGATATGACATGGGGGTGGGGGAACATGAAGAGACAAGCTGGGGGTAAAGGTGGATGGGCGTGTGATGGGGTGGATGAGTGGGTGTGGAGATGGAAACATGGCTGATCATTAAAACTGTCTGAGTGTAATGTGTCGTCCTTCTACCAGCTTTACTTTGAAAACATACAGAAATGCTCCCGATCCTACGAGGTACTTTGCAACCAAACGAAGGGAAGTGCGTTTCTGTTCTTCGTCTATGTGTCTACATGTATGTCTATGGGTCCTGGGTTTTTTGTATGAGGCACTTCACACTCAAATGAAGGGAAAATCTTATCTTGGTCTGCATGTCTGTCTATCGATGGCTTGAACTCAAAACGGACTATCTTTAGATAGTCTATTGACATATTATTCAACTTATGACGAAAACTAATAACTTGTATAAAAAAAAAAGACTGCTGAAATATAAAAAGCAAAACCCCCTTTTTATATTTCTGCAGTCATTGTTTGATACAAGTTATTAGTTTTTGTAACAAATCCAATAATACGATAGTCCGTTTTGACTCCAAGCCATTGCTATATTTATTGTTTTTTGTGTGAGGCACTTCACACTCAAATGAAGGGAAATGCTTATCTTGGTGTGTGTGTGTCTGCATGTATGTTTATGCCTTTTTTTTATATATTGGTGTGTGTATATCTACGAATAAACATGTGTATCTTTTTAAATCTCAGAACAAAGTCGCAGTCTAATCTGTTGAACTGAAATTAGTAGCTGGCAGAATAGTTTGTTTTTTGGCTTCTTTTTTTATTTTATTAATCAGCGACATCACCTACAGTATTAATCCATCGGATACCTTACATTTCTTACTTTAATTGTCCTCAAACACATTTTCTATGTCTCTGTCAAGAAGCCTAGCTCCCAACATGCGTTTCGTAATCATTACGCCTTGTAGGAAAAAAACAGCTCCCAGAAAATATTCTCTTCATCCAGCTTAACGTCGCTAGTGACAAAACCCTCCACATTTAAAACAGTAGAACTTCCAGATAGCAGGGGAGGGCGGCTGCTATTCTGGAAAGCATGGCTTGAATGTGTGCGTGTGAAGGAAAAATGGTGTT
>CM065680.1:38726776-38744276 GCA_017654935.2 Phymorhynchus buccinoides | reverse complement strand
ATGGTGGGAACGATCCTGGAGGCAATGCCCGGAGGCAGTGCAACACCAGTAAAATCCCGAATTTTTAACAATACAGATATGTATTACAAAAAACACACCAAAGTTATTGATTTATTAGAGAGATTAATGATTTTGCCTATATTATACGAAGTACAAATGATCTCCCTTGGATTAATGTTTTTCTCATATAATTAATTATTTCACATGTCTATGTTTGAAATATATCACCTTTTTAAAACAAATTAGATTGAGAGTATGTTTTTCATTGTATTTCTGAACTATTTCGTGTCACAATTCTTATAGTTTTATTGTTATTAATTTTCTAAATTAAAACAAAGCATGACAAAGAGCAATTTCACGACCTTTGGTTTTCAAATGCGCAAGTATCTGCTAGTTTACCTCTTAAGAATCAATACTTGTGGCAGTACCATAGCCGATGAGGTTTATCCGAGGCGTGGTTACTGCTACACATATCTGTATTAAAAACAAAGATCGGGACTTTGCTGGTTAAGCACTGCCTCCGGGTATTGCCACCAGTATTGTTCCTACCATCTTTATATTTACAAATGCCCCACATGGCCGAAAGGCCGAAGAGGGCGTAAAACCCTATATTCACTCACCTCAGTCTTAAGAATGGACAGTGCTTATACCCGGTCTACCACTTCGGACATATTATGATGCTTGAGTTGGGCAGGTGGCCTTTCAATTTCTTTTTCTATCCCCTTTCTAAAGCCTTCTACGTCTATCTCTGTCCGTCTATTTCACCTTCTTTCTCCTCAATAAAGGATTGATCTGTGGAATAAAAGTGACTTGATCCTATAAGTCTTCTCTTCTTTTCAACCCCCTCTTCTCTCTCTCTCTCTCTTTTCCATTTCCTTCTCTACTTCTTTGTCCCCTTTCTCTTGCATAGGGGAATACGGGGTAAAAAGCGCATGGGCGGGTAAGAAGCCCACCCCAATTATCTCATGAAATGAAGCAAATTGCAGTCTCATTTTGCCCATGAGACGAGCGTTAATGTCTAGCATTCGTCTCATGGGCAAATTTGACTGAAATTTTCTTTATTTCATGAGATAATTGGGGTGGGCGTCTTACCCGCCCATGCGCTTTTTACCCCGTCTTCCCCTACCTATATCTGCCTTTTCATTCAAAACAACAACATATCATTTGCTGTTTCTGTTTCTAACCTATTTATTTTTCTTTCTCCATACATTACACATTTTTTCCTGCAAATGGCAAACCACCCAAAGACTTAATTATGACCTTACCCTGGGGATAGAATAGAACAGACAAAACAAATCTCTGCATTCCGAAAGATTAGTCATTACCGAGCATGCCCACGTTGCCATAGTAACGAATAAAACACGGCTTAAAAAAAGCACGACGTTTGCCTGCAAGCAACAGTCAGACTGAAGAGACCCAGACACAGTAGACGATGAGACCACAGGGGCGGTAAGGCCCGTCGTTCTCAATTATCTCCCATTCAGTCAAAGCTTTCAGCTTAAAGGCAGACGACACATGTGTCGTCAAAATGGCGGCTTCATTGTGCGTGTTGTTGACAGTTCGTGCAAGTTGCTTCCTGTATGTTTGCCATGAAGATTTCGAATGAGGTGAGATTTGTCTGTCTGAAACATTGCTAACCAGGTTTGGTTGCATTTGTTTTAGTAAGAAGCATAAAATCCGACAGCTAAAAAAGCTTGATGAATTAACTTTAATAATGCTTTTTTATGACTAAAAATGGTAGAGATGCTCAGATGGACTAAAACCACATTTTCAGATTGGCAAAATGTTGTTAGCCTATCAATTTATTTTAGGATAAAAAAAATTCTGTTAATCTTAGGTATTTAAAAGCGAAATATTACGATTGAACAAAAAAGTAATGTGGAAAAACTATTTAGAGTAACATATAAGAAATGCAGAAAAAGAAATGCAAATAACCGTGATTTTGGTTTTGTTTGTTTAAGGGGAGGGTCTGATAACATGTTTTATTTTGCGAATACATTCAAAAGAGAAATTTAGTGGTGCCATTTTTGTGTACAGTGCAAACGAAGTACATTTATCACAATGTTCATTTGCACGCAATGAACTCTTTCTTCTCTTAAAAAGTTTGCTTGGTGTGGGTAATAGTGTTGAACTGCACCTAATTTCAAATGTCAGCGGTGGCGTTAGTTTGTCTGTTCCCCAGTCAGTGTGCCGAGGGTAAGGCGAGAGAAGGACATTCTTCTTCTTCTTCTTCTTCTTCTTCTTCTTCTTCGATCGCTCAGACAGTTTCCTGTCATTTACGAGTGTAGATGCGTCATGCTGCCATTATGCGCATAAGTAAGAAATAATTAGGCCCGGCGTGTCCGACTTCGGCTGGAGGAAATCTTTTTGAAAGTGTTTATTGAAAAAAAAGGCAGGAGAATGGACCGGTAAGGCAGAAAGATAGTAGATGAAAATAAGCAAAGGGAAAAGGCAGAGTCAAAGAGAGAGACAGTTTAGAGGAAGTTACAAGCACAGAACGTCCAGAAGGTGGGGGAACTATTTATACAAAAGACCCCCGGTATCCCCACGGAGGAGGGGGGGGGGAGGAAATGAGGCAGATAGGGCTGGAGAATCCGAAGGTGTTCAAAGTCATTTCGGAAGGTGCTTAGCGCCACACGGTTATATCATTTCTGGCCTGCTAGATAGATAGGTGTGGACTGGAATATAATGTCACACGTATACGTGTGAAAAGGGATGGAGAATGAAGGGAGAAAAAGAAGTGGGTATGAGTAATAGAGGAATGGGGAGAGTACTAGGCCGCGCTTTCTCACAAATGCGAGGTTTCTCGTAAATTGTGAGAAAGTGCGTGGGGGCCCCACGTAAGGGGAAATAATGCACTTTCTCACAAATGCGAGGTTTCTCACAAATTGTGAGAAAGCGCGTGGGGCCATGCGAGGTTTCTCACAAATTGTGAGAAAGCGCGTGGGGGCCCCACGCGCTTTCTCACAATTTGTGAGAAACCTCGCATTTGTGAGAAAGCGCGGCCTAATAGGAGAGAATAAGAGAGGGGGTATGGAATAATCTAGTCAGTTTGGGGGGGAAGTCCACTATGTACAATGGGAAAAAGAAACGGTGGGCTGTATTTGAGAACGATTTTGGGGCGAATGCGTTCATTCAAAGGTAGACTAACTTGCATGATCTTGAGGAACAGTTCATACTCCAGTTTAAGTTTTGTAGTTTAAATATCATACACAGCCAAACCACTCAGACAATAATGTTTTATTGAAGAAAACCTTGGCCCACGAACCGTCTACATTTCGAACCTGGCTTTAAGAAATATTGATAGTATCCTAAAAATGTTAAATGTTAGGCATAATCGAGCTAGGTCAATGAGTACAAGTTGACTTCTTTCAACCACTCACATAAAAACATACTTCGAAAGAAACACGATCTTCGGTGTTATCGGAGCTTTAAGGAATGCTGTAAGATGCTCATGTCTCGTATTATAAACATTTTAACAGTAAGAGCAATATTTTGTTAAAATAAAAATCACTATGTAAACGGGAGTCTGCACCTTTTAAAATATAGGAATAATATATTATGTGTATTCAACATAAAACACATTAAGCAACATGAGTAAAAATAAATATTGATGAGTGTGACAAGAAAGTCTGTTGGCAAAGATACAAGTAGTAAAAAGAGATCGAAGATAGCATGCATGTATAAGCAAGGAGTTGAGGATTTAAAGCAGGATATCATCTGCTCTTCTTAGAGAGGTAGTATCCAGTTCATGGTTGAATTATATCAGTCCATTTCCCAGGTTTTGGAAAAATAACTGAAAAATAACAAAATAAGATTGTTCATTGCTATCAGAAAGCATTAGTTTTTCAATAAAGAAACGAATTTACAGAATCAGAATGCATCTTCAGTAAAGGTCTGCATCAGAAATGTTAATTCATATTTTATATATTTAAGAGCACAAGTTGTGTAGGCCCTAAACCGGTTGTTTGTGGAAGTTTATCAACAGAGAGAAGCACACACTCGCTGTAAGCTTAAGTTGCTATTTTAAGGTAAGACTATTTGACAACAATAAAATTGTTATTTTGTCCATTTTATAGAACTCTTGTGAAAACTTAATAGCAAGAAATAAAATCCAATGTTCGACTGTCAATCTGTTGTCTATATTAATTCATTGCGGTATGTCTTCGTACCACGCACTGGTTGGAATGTTGTTGCAAGCTGTTAGTGACTAGAAAAGGAAGTAATGGATTGTGTCTACACTTAACAAAATTGCATTTTTCTGTATAATACATTTAAATGGTAGGCCTACTTTGCATTCCCCAATGCAACAATAAACCAAACATAAAAAAAAACCCAAATAAACTGCAACAACAAAAAACACAGACATGCATCGATTTTACTTCATAAGTATAATCGCTTTTGACAGAATTGAAACAAATTCTCATTCTTTTCTTTCTCTAAGATGACGTGGGAAATTGCTTTTTTTTTCCCGAGGAGATTTGACATCTGTTGGCAAGATGTTGCCAAAATATAGCACGTGCCATTCGCTGTTCACACAGTCTGTCATGTCCTAATTGGTGACCACAAGATAAACCAGGGGGAATTCTCTGACAGTTATTAAAGGAGAGATTGGTTCTGCGAATGAATATTGTATTCAGTGTCCCATCTAGACAGAGGGAATCGTCTCGGTTGTTGTCTGATATCCTGGCTTCTGTCACTCTTCATCATCCCCCTTGTTTGTCTTGTGTATCACGTGCTCTGTTCGTTTACGAAAGAGGAAGAAATAAGAAAGAAAGGTATGTTACATTAGTATTAAGGTTATCCTTGAAGTTTATTTATATTTTTATTATAGCTGCTGCGATTTTATCTTTGTTTATTTCAATTCTTTTTGCGTCTGTCATCACTTGCATATTTGTGACTGTATACATGTACGCACGCGTGCGTGTGTTTGTGCGTGCGCGTGCGCATATTAATGCAGTCTGTTGTGTTTTGTCACAACAAATAAATGACTATTTTCTTTATTTTGTTTTATTTATTCACTGCCATTACTGTCCATGTTCGAAAAGAAAGGAAAAAGGATGATCGCTAAGTGTAAATCGCTCGAGTTAGAACTCCATTTTTCACAGGAGCATAAACCTTTTAGCGCTTTGTTGGCGTACATCGCTACGCCCTGGGCAAGTAAAGGTTTTCGCTAGTCTCAATCCGTTTCTCAAGGTCTGAAGTGGTGAGTGGAGCCATTTTCTCATCATCCCCCTGGGGTGTCCGTTCAACACCCTCATAGCTAAACAATCGCTCCGTGGAGTCTTGCTTTTCTCGCTTCCCTGGAAAAAGAAGGATCACACGCAACAGCAGTTATCTGTACCATACTTCATCATGAACATTGGTGAAAGCAATTTCTGGGGTGAAAGTTTAAGTGCACCGACATTTCGTTCCCTGTACATTAGTAGTATTGTAATTGTGCTGTGCTTACTCAGTTATGAGTTATTATGCACTTTCTCTGTATAGAGATAATGCAGATTTCTTGACGACTTAAATGCCAGCTCATGCGGCATTAATTGCATTTTATGTTAACAAGTTTATGTTAATCCTTGAAGCAAACCCGTTTGGGACTGTAGAAGGTTGTTTTTGTAAACAAGGTGTGTGTGTGTGTGTGCGTGTGCGTGTGCGTGTGCGTGCGTACGTGCGTGCGTGCGTGCGTGCGTGAGTGAGAGAGAGAGAGAGAGAGAGAGAGAGAGAGAGAGAGAGAGAGAGAGAGAGAGAGAGAGAGAGAGAGAGAGAGAGAGAGAGAGAGAGTATGTTTGTGTGCATGTGTGAGCATTGGGCCACTCCTGTTGTTTGTTTACATAGTCACTAATGTTTGCTTGTCACTTTTTTAAGCTAAGCCTATCTATGCTGATGTTGCGTGTAGTTGTCTGATATTTATTCTTAGTCTTCAGGAGATGAATTGTGTGGTGTTTATCATGCTCGTCTTGTTTCCCTGAATAACTATGTTGAGATGTGTGTTGTGTTGTGTTGTGTTGTGTTGTGTGTGTGTGTGTGTGTGTGTGTGTGTGTGTGTGTGTGTTGTGTTGTGTTGTGTTGTGTTGTGTTGTGTTGTGTTGTGTTGTGTTGTGTTGTGTTTGTGTGTGTGTGTGTGTGTGTGTGTGTGTGTGTGTGTGTGTGTGTGTGTGTGTGTGTGTGTGTGTGTGTGTGTGTGTGTGTGTGTGTGTGTATGTGTGTGTGTGTACTGTGTGTGTGTGTGTGTGTGTGTGTGTGTGTGTGTGTGTGTGTGTGTGTGTGTGTGTGTGTGAAACGTTGCGGTTCACGGTAGTAGCCGTGGTTCTTACACAGGGTTAGCAACATTCTGCTGTGAACAAAATTCGAACAAAAATCAAATTAAGTTAGCTTAATTAGGAATGTCATGAAATACGATTAGTCAAAGTTATTTGTAAAGTTCCGAGTCAACTGATGCCGCCATTTTCAGGGAGTACAATCATGATTTTATTCAACAGTCTTTTCCATCCATGAATGCAAGACTTGGAATTCGTTCAAACAAAGAAAATCTGGCTTAAATAGCCTAATAGTCGCTTAGTCTAGCCCGAGGTATCTTTCTTTTAGCGAAGACGTGCTCTGTAACTTATCGTTTTGTATACCCACACGATTAACCCTTTCACCGCCAATGTTGCATTTTAGCACCACAATGGTTTAACACCCATGTCACTAAAAGTCATCGAATCAGGACCTGTTACCCAAAGACCGTATTGTCTTAATTTTGGGAGGTAAGGATAGGCCTAATGTTAAAGCCACCCTTAGCTGGCCGAACGGTTGCTCGGCGAACAGCCCGAACCGGTGTTCGGCGAACTGAAATGTTCGGCCGAACCGGGTTTTCCCTTAATAGCCCGCGAACATGCTCGCCGAACAGCCGTTGGTTTGCTCGCCGAACAGCCGTTCGGCCCGAATCTCGTTCCCATGACGTGTTCTGTGAACAAGTTTCTTCTTCGGCGAACACGAGACCTCTTCATACGTGAAGGAAGAAAGTTGTCGCTGATCTTTATTTTTAGATCAGTGATCCAAAACACGACCTTGTTTTTTCTTCCGATTTATTTTTCTTTCTTGTCGTCAGATGTTAGCCTAGAGCATAATGCAAAGATTTAGTTTTGTCACCCTCGTCATGTTTACGAACCTTAAAGTCTGCTTCTTTCAGTTTTGTGAACAAGAGAGTTGGATCACTATCAGCACGAACACGGAACAGACCAAAGGCCTGATCATCGATCTGTCATCATCGATTTATTATATGAAGATAATTCAATGCTATTACTACCCCTTTTGGAAAAAAAGAAAAAAAGTTAGTTCTCGATTATTTTCTTTCTATAGACGAGATGCAGAAATTTAAGGGGGGGGGGGGGGGGGGGGGTGGTTAGGTTATCTAGGCTTAGGCCTAGGCCTAGCCTACATTTTACCGAAGTAGGCCTTTTGAGCCTCGCTATGACGTTGGGGTCAAAGGTACACTTCCGCACAGTTCGTTTGGGGTCAGATTAAGGAACAAACCCACTGTTCAGCGATCGATTGATTCGTTGTTTGTTCGAGTGAAAAGGAAAAGAACACTACTTGACTTTTCTCGTTTCGGCCGAGCACGCGTTCGCCCGAAATGAATTCGGCCAGCTAAGGTTGGGCTTTATACATATATATATATATATATATATATATATATATATATATATATATATATATATATATATATATATATATATATATATATGTCACAGAGGTATTCGCAATATTGCAGATGTTTTTTTTCTCTAGCCAGTTAAGTTTAATGGTATTTTTTGGGGTTTGAAAAATGGCTGGCGGCGAAAGGCTTAAGGATGTTAAGGAAATGGAGAAAAACAGCAGTCTTTCAAATAAAGATATAACTAGTGGGCGAAGGTTTTGACTCGCTCCTCTTGATGTATTCCTATTTCCTTGTTTACCACGATGTAATTCAGGGTCAAGAAAAGGACACAGTTGAATCTAAAGATTTGATGGAGAACAGCGGAGGCAGATGGGGGGGGGGGGGGGAGAGACAAAGGGAGACTGAGCATCAGAGAGGGACAGAGAGGGAGAGAGGGGGGGATGAGAGAAAGCGGGGAAAGAAAGAGAGAGAGAAACAGAGAGGAGCAGATAGAGAAACAGGCAAAGAGAGAGAGAGGAGGGGTGAAAGAAAGAGAGACAGAGGGATGGATGAGAGAGAGACAGAGAGAGATGGAGAGAGAGACAGAGATAAAATAGAAAGAGAGAGAGGGGGAGAGAGGGAGAGATATATATATATATATAAAGAGAGAGAGAGAGAGAGAGAGAGAGAGAGAGAGAGAGAGAGAGAGAGAGAGAGAGAGGGAGGGGTTGGTGTGGATTGAGAGACAATGAGAGACAGACATACAGACAGACGAAGAGGTACGTTGACCTTGTGTTGCTGTCTTGGTTTTTGTCCATCACAAGCGTAAACAAAGCTCTTCTATTCGTCTTTTATATAATTTGCCGCTCGCCACTCGCTCGACGATCGATCAACAAGAAGGGAAAGGTCAATTCGATGTGCCCCCGTCTCTTTATGTCCCTGTCTCTGTGTATTCCCGTCTCTATGCGCCCCCGTTTATATGTGTCTTCTCAGGTTAGGGATTACCTTAAAGACCCACCAGGTCACGTGTCAAATTACGGGGTTCACGTGTTTTCCCTCTTATAGTTGGTAAGAAATCTTGTTTTGACCAGGTTTGACTCCCGTACAAATGCTCCCAAATTGAAAACGAAACAACATTTTAAAGAGCAGTCTCAATTTGAAGTTGGGGACATTTGTATGTGTGGTCACAGCTACCCAGAAAAAAAACCAAGGGACTTAATTGTGGTGCGTCAGTGTGTCTTTAAAGAGGTAAGATTCGGGTTTCTAAAGGTTCCTTTTGTAGTAATCATGAAGAAAATAATTCAACATAATCTTTGGGAACTGTGAACATGATTGTGCTGTCTTTTTGGATGGATTTTCAAGCGGCACTACATGAGAAATGTGAAACAGCCAGCAAGTTCCAGTTTACTCAGCATGCAATTATAATATTCGGCGATGAAAAGAATGTGAGAACAGATGATGTTATTGATTTGTTAATATTGCTAACAAAAATTTTTTTCTCTCTAAAACAACGTAAAGTCGTACTTGCTGGGCCTAACTATTTCTTAGTTAGGCGCATAACGGCAGCATGACGCATCTGCGCTCATAATTGACAGGAAACTGTCTGAGCGTTCGAAGAAGAAGAAGAAGAAGAAGAAGAAGAAGAAGAAGAAGAAAAAGAAGAATGAAAGTGATCATGATCAAAATGCATGACACAAAATGAATTTGATGTTGAAATGTATTATTGCATTTTCAATTATTAACCCTTTCACCGCCAAAGCCGCATTTTAGCACCACAGTGATTTAACACCTGTCACTGAAAGGCATCAACTTGGGGTCTATTATCCAAAGACCCTATTGTCTTAGTTTTGGGAAGTAAAGGATAGACCTTATTTTATATACGTCACAGAAGAATCCACAATACTGCAGATGGTTTTTGTTCTCTACCCTGGTAAATTTAATGGACATTTTTTTTGCTGAAATATGGCTGGCGGTGAAAGGGTTAAAAACAAGTTTATTACAAAAAAAAGGGATTCTGGTACCTGGTTAGGATTAGGGACAGGAATAGGGTTTAAGATTAGGTTTAGGGTTTGGATTAGGGTTAGGTTTTTGTGTCACGTACACATATTATATAAAAGATGGGGGCATATTATAGAGACGGGGACACATAAAGACATAACTGGAGATACACAGAGGCGGGGGACACAAGGAGACGGACGTACAATACTACGTAACCGAAGAAGAAATAAAGTTACTGATTTGGTTTTATATAAATAATTCATAATATACGGCAAGGAGGCTGTTGTTGTTGTTGTTGTTGGGTTTTTTTTGGGGGGGGTTTATGTGCTAAAGAATTCCTGAAAGAATCGTTGTAGACTTACACACATTTGAGTTGTTTTTCCCATTTGAGTTGCATTAAACATAGCAAGAATTACGGATATTACTTAGCGTTTATATATTACTCACGTTTTCAGACGTCTGGGTCATTTCTCTGTGTTCATGCAGTCGTCTTTAGTTCAGTAAACACACACACACACACACGCACACACGCGCACAAACACACACACACGCACGCGCACGCACACACACACACACACACACACACACACATGTACACACGCACACACATATGTACACACACACACACACACACACACACACACACACACACACACACACACACACGCACGCACACACACATGTACACACACACGTGCGCGCTTCATACGCATATACACACACACACACACACACACAAATACACATACATACATGCACACACATACTCACACACACACGCACGCACGCACGCACACGCACACACGCACACGCACACACGCACACACACACGCACACACGCACACACACACACACACACACACACACAGTGTCACACAAACAGACACACTCTCTCACTCACACACACACACACACACACACACACACACACACACACACACACACACACACACACACACACACACACACACACACACACACACACACACTCGCCCCACACCACACCACACCACACCACACCAAAACAAACAAACAAACAATAACTTTTTTTACAATGGACCTAGTTGTCTCTTTGAATCAGCTTTGACATTGTCCCCCTCCCCACCCCCACCCTCCCCGGCCCCTCGTCCATCAACTTCCTCTTTCCTCCCATTTGTCCAGTTCTTTACCTCACCTCCCCCACCCCAATTCCCCCCTTCCTCACGCTCCCTTTGTCCGTTCTCCTGCACCTCGTTGTAAAAACAAAACATGAAAGAAGAGGCGGTGACTTCTATCGATCTGTCGAGAATGGAAAATTTTCTTTTTTGTCTCATTTTCTTTCTCTGTTTATCCGTCTGTCTGTCTGACTCTCTCCTTCTCTTCTCTTCTCTTCTCCTCTCTCTCTCTCTCTCTCTCTCTCTCTCTCTCTCTCTCTCTCTCTCTCTCTCTCTCTCTCTCTCTCTCTCTCTCTCTCTCTCTCTCTCTCTCTCTCTCTCTCTCTCTCGTTCTTTCTCACTCTATTCCTTGTATTATGAACAAACTAGCAATCGCCCCGTGGCAGTTAACTCCCGTGGCAGTTTTAACCCCATGGCAGTTTTTAACCCCGTGGCAGCTATCTCCTCCCTACACCTACCCCCTCCCCACATTTACTTGCTCGGGGACTTATCTGCCACTCGGCGACACACTTGTTTGCTATTGTGGCTTTCAACAGACAGCCAGTCTCAAACAAACGAAAGTGAAACTTTCGGTTTTACATTTCCAAGAAGAAGGCAGCATTTCACCTTCCAAGAAAATGGATCACAAATGTGTAAGGTCTTTCATATCAAGGGGGGGGGGGGGGGGGGGGGGGGGAGGGGGCACATATTGACCTATCGCAGAAAGAGTGTTTCATAATCATTTTCACTTTGACCTCGCACACGCAGAGAGAGAGAGAGAGAGAGAGAGAGAGAGTAGTACTTCTTCTTCTTCTTCGTCTTCTAAGTTCTTGTTCTTCGGTCGTTCAGGCATGTTTCTGTCAATTACGAACGTAGATGCATCATGCTGCTGTTATGCGCCTAAGTAAGAATAATTAGGCCCAGCATGTCTGACTTCGGGTAGAGGAAATCTTTTTGAAAGTATTTCTTGAAAAAAGGCAGGAGAATTTCTGTCAATTACGAACGTAGATGCATCATGCTGCTGTTATGCACCTAAGTAAGAATAATTAGGCCCAGCATGTCTGACTTTGGCTAGAGGAAATCTTTTTGAAAGTATTTCTTGAAAAAGGCAGGAGAATGGACCGGAAAGGCAGAACGATAGTAGATAACAGCATGCAAAGGGAAAAGGCAGAATCAAAGAGACTGACAGATTAGAGGTAGTTATAAGCACATAACTTCCAGAAGGTGGGGGAACTATTTGTACGGAAGACCCCCCCCCCTCCCAGTATCCCTAGGGGGGGGGGGGGGGAGCTTGCTGCGTTCTACACCCACACCCAGTCTCTCTCTCTCTCTCTCTCTCTCTCTCTCTCTCTCTCTCTCTCTCTCTCTCTCTCTCTCTCTCTCTCTCTCTCACTGTCTGTATAAAAATAGCTGCAGCGGGCTGCTGCTGGGAGGCAAGCAAAGAGCCAAAGACATTGAAAAGAAAAGACTGACATCTGGTCCCTATTCCCTATATGAGTAGTGAGGACAGAAACACTGGTTGTGTCCCTTTTAAACATCTTTATGACGTAACACGTCGATAGGCCAGTTGAATTCTCAGTTCAAATTCCAATCTGAGTCTTTGCATAGCCGCCACTGTGAACTACCCCACTAACGATAACTCTATCAGCCAGGCTCGCCGTAACTCTTAAGTAGTCCATCTTCCCCTTTTAGAGTCTTTGGCTATGTGTGAAGTGTTGGTTGAAATTAGCATCCTGCAAAATAAATCGGTTTATAGCGCGTGTTTATGAACGGATGGTATTGAAATTTTGCACGACGATAGTCACTATCCCTGGTCACGCATGTTCCACATCTCGAGTCAATGTCGGGTGTGGTTACGCCGCGGTTTGTGAAAACGTGAAGCGGCCTGTCGGCGCCTGTATCTCCGGCATTTCTGAATGGATTCGCTTCCGGTTTGGCACACGGATAGTCCCCGGCCCCGGTCATCTTCCTGCCAAATTCGAATGCAATCGGCCCAGAAACGCCGGAGATACGGGCGCCGAGAGGCCGGCGGATGCGCGTTTCGCGCATTTGCGAAACCGCACAAATGATACGGGCGCCGAGAGGCTGGCGGATGCGCGTTACGCGCATTTGCGAAACCGCACAAATGATACGGCCGCCTCGATTGCCGTTGCCATCGCCCCGTTAGGGCTCACAGCAAATTTGAAGCGATTCGGTCGAAAAAACGGCGGAGTTATAAGGTCCGTTTCGTGTTTCAGACACACAGACACACACACACACACACGGACACTTGGCTTATTACTATATGATGATGATTATGCCACAAAACACTACCAACCCTCCATTCAAAAAGTATACACAGTTAGTGGTGTTTGTGGTTTCTTTGATCAAAAATCTATTCCTTATAATTATGTGAGTATATTATTGTGGTTCTCTCTTTTCATGTCTATATATATATTTATTATTTATTTATTTAAGAAAATTTATATAGCGCTTCACCTTTAAGCTCTAAGCGCTTTACAGTTGCCCTAAAATTATTCATATTAAAAACAACCGCTTACATACCTCCACACTATACACTAAATTGTGGGCAAAGGAAGAATAATATTAAAGAATGTGATTTAATTTAATCATTGTTTGTTTCATCCCTGAGGATTGCAGGTCTTTGTCCTCCTAACACAAAGGATTGTGCCCGGGAAAAGTTGAAATATAGTTAATCAACCTATTTGGCTCACTCGTGTCAACGGCACGAAGTCGTGTGAGTCTATGTCCTCATGCTTCTTCGGTTTTCCGGGTGTCTGTGTGTCTCTGTGTGTGTCTGTCTGTGGTAACTTTAACATTGGCGTTTCCTCGAGAACTGCAAGGCGTACATTGTTCAAACTTTGCATACACATAGATGTTCATGCAAGCTTCCAAGAAAGATGATTTGCATATTAAAATTAACCAATGACCTTGCCCTTTGACCTTTAACGTTTATTTTTTGTCTTGGCCATATATTTCACAGTTTCGCAGTTAAAGTCCCCAAGTTTGGCATGGTGGTGCATTAGCCTAATGTGATATGGTATCTACAGTGACTTTTACTCTCTTGACCTTAACCTTGACCTTTGACCTTGACCATCGTCAATTATTTGTTTGGGTCATATATTTTATATCCTGGCAGATATAGATACAGTCCCCAAATTTGGCAAGCAGGTAAACTAGCTTAAGATCAAATGGAAGCGAAGTGTTGTCGACCTCGGTGATCATATTCACCTTAACCTTTGACCTAGAATTTTTGTCTATCACATTATCGCATGAACCGCTGCACGGATTCGCTTAAACTTTTGTAGGGTAATATATCGCATCAAGCTGATGAGTCCAGTAAAATGTTGGTATGGAGTTTATTTGAATGTAAGCGATTTGCCATTTAGATCTATCTCTGGCATTTAGATTCATCTCCAAAAAACACAGCGAGTGAGCCTTGAAGGCCTTGCCTCTTCTTTTTTTTATGGCACTGCGTCACATGGTATGGAATACCACGAGTACAGTATGCCATAATGAAACCTTATAACTGCCCTGCCGTAATTATGCCTACATTTTTTTCGTTTAAGAAAGAAACACAAGAGGAGAAAAGACACAATGTTTTTGTCTGTAAGCTAATTCTGGCATTTCAGATTTTGGCAGTAAGAGATGTGTGTTTTTTAAAATTATTTTGCCAAGTCACACTAAAGCTTTACGGTTTCTTTCTGACACTCTTTTATTTTGTCGATTTATCGTTTCTACTGCGCTGTAGTGCTCAGCCCGAATCGCCGAGGAGGATGAGATTCATCAAAATTCATTGTATATACATTTTGTACATTACCAAAATATATACAATTGTTTGTGTTTGTGGCTCAAGCCAAGCCACAAACCTATAACTCACTTTGTCGGTCGGTCTATCTGTCTGTCGGTCGGTCCAAAATTGTCGCACATATTGACAAAATTGTCGCACTTCAAATCGAGGCTGAACTTCAAATTGAGGCCGCTCTTTAAAATGATGCATTTTAAAGCGTACAAAATAATAAACATACGTAATACAGACACTACAACAGACACGACGAGTATGCTTCTTTTGATGAGTATAAGTAGGATACATAGTTTTAAATGTTTTCCAAAAGATATAAAAAGTTACGAAATGGTGCAGAGATAACATTCTGGTTTACAGATTAAAATTATTGAAAAGCCAGGGGAGGTGACTCATGATTGGAGTGGTAAAAATAGACCGCGTGCCACAAACTATTGCGATTTCGCGCTTGTTTTCTTTTGAGACAATGACTCCTCACGTTCGATTTTCAGGCGACAGCTCCATTGCCTTCACGCTGTTGTTGCTAGTAGAAGGTTTTACGTCCTCATAGCAGTTGCTCTTAGGGACAAGTAGTTCTGGTGCTGTAGTCTTCGATGTAGCAGGTACACCTGGTGGTAGGCTCATCAACGTTGGTCTTGGGAAAGGGTCGGTTGGGAGGCGCTGTAGTAAAATCAGTGGGAGTCTTGGCGTAGACTCGTCTCGTGTATGATCAGGAAGGCTGAAGTCGTAGTTCCGTACTTGTTGTCATAAACCTTTGCTACATAGGAGTCTTGGCGTAGACTCGACATAATAAAACCTCTAACACACGATTAACCCTTTCGCCGCCGGCCATTATTCAACCAAAAATACCATTACATTTAACTGGGTATGAGGTTTAACTGGAACTTCAATATTGGGAATTCCTCGGTGACATAGTATAACATTAGGCCTATCCTTGCCTCCTAATATTAAGAAAATAGGGTCTTCGGATAACAGGTCCTGATTTCAAGCCTATTAGTGACATGGGTGTTAAATCATTGTGGTGCAAAAATGTGACATTGGCGGTGAAAGGGTTAAATAGGCGATTAAGCAACCTAAGACACAGAAAGACGAACGAGCACAGACAAAACGGCGAAGGTAAAAAGAATGACAGTCATCGTGCAATGTCTTGTGAAAATGTGTATTCTCTGCTCTTCGCTTTTCTTCTTTTGAACCAAAAGGCGTTAGGGTATAATGAATCATGTTCGGAAATGTAGCTGGTTTGCTTCCGTCAGCAAATGACAAAGAAAGCTAGAGGTGATGATGGTTATGGAAATAAGGGTTCGGTAAGAGGGGTTCTCGGGGGGTCAGAATGTTAGATTTCCCTCTGTGTCATGAACAATAATGTGCCCAGTGACAACTGTTGCGTAGCGATGTTCCCCCGTCTGTATGTGTCCCCGTTTCTATGCGTCACCAGTGTAAGCTCTATGTATATCCCCGTGTCTATAATATGTCCCCACTCTCTATGTGTTCCTGTGTCTACGTGTTCCCGTCTCTATGCATCCCCGTGTCTATGTGTCCCCATCTTTATATCTGTACGTCTTTCTTTTTTCTAACCTACCCTTAAGAGAGACGGGAACACATAGAGACACGGGCATGTAGAGACGGGGGACACTTAGAGACGGGGACATATAGAGACGAGGGCACGATGAGGGTGATGCATAGAGACAGGGGTCCAGAGAGACGGGAACACATAGAGACAGGGGCACGTAGAGACGGGGGACACATAGAGACGGGGACAAATAGAGACGGGGACACGATGAGGGCGATGCATAGAGACAGGGATGCAGAGAGACGGGAAAACGTAGAGACGGGGGCACGTAGAGACGGGGGCACAATGAGGGTGATACATAGAGACGGGGACACAGAGAGACGGGGGCACAATGAGGGTGATACATAGAGACGGGGACACAGAGAGACGGGGGCACAATGAGGGTGATACATAGAGACGGGGGCACGTAGAGACGGGGGCACAATGAGGGTGACACATAGAGACGGGAACACAGAGAGACGGGGGCACAATGAGGGCGACACATAGAGACGGGGACACAGAGAGACGGGGGCACAATGAGGGCGATACATAGAGACGGGGGACACAGAGAGACGGGGGCACAATGAGGGTGATACATAGAGACGGGGACACAGAGAGACGGGGGCACAATGAGGGCGATACATAGAGACGGGGACACAGAGAGACGGGGGCACAATGAGGGTGACACATAGAGACGGGGACACAGAGAGACGGGGACACAATGAGGGCGATACATAGAGACGGGGACACAGAGAGACGGGGGCACAATGAGGGTGATACATAGAGACGGAGGCACATAGAGACGGGGGCACAATGAGGGTGATACATAGAGACGGGGACACAGAGAGACGGGGGCACAATGAGGGTGATACATAGAGACGGGGACACAGAGAGACGGGGGCACAATGAGGGTGACACATAGAGACGGGGACACAGAGAGACGGGGGCACAATGAGGGAGGATACATAGAGACGGGGACACAGAGAGACGGGGGCACAATGAGGGGGACACATAGAGACGGGGACACAGAGAGACGGGGGCACAATGAGGGTGACACATAGAGACGGAGGCACATAGAGACGGGGACAATGAGGGTGATACATAGAGACGGGGACACAGAGAGACGGGGGCACAATGAGGGTGATACATAGAGACGGGGACACAGAGAGACCGGGACACATTTCATGATCCCGCAGTAACATAGCAATGCCCAAAAGGGTGGTCTTCTCGGGTGAACGAGGTGGCGCGTGTCGGAAGGGGGCCAAATGTCCTTGCCCGTCATGGGATTTCCGCCTTACATGGAACATGCCTGCGCTGCTTGCAGAAATAGACAGACAGGCAGACATACATACACACACACGCATGCATGCACGCACGCACACGTTCCTCACACACACACATGCACA
>CM065680.1:38711776-38721776 GCA_017654935.2 Phymorhynchus buccinoides | reverse complement strand
GGGACACGCGACGGCAGATTCATAGAATGACACGCCATTTCAACGTAATCCCAGTGAGGATACTTTGAATATTAAAAAGACTGATTATTTCAAAGATTTATTTAAACCAAATTAAGTGTAGTGAAAAGGTTTCACCTACTGATGTTTTGTTGCAAAATACCTAATTTGTAAGTAATGCTATACTGATGCAGAATGTTTTTTTCATAATTTTTTTTAAAAAAACAATTATCGTAGAGTCCAACATTTTCTCTACTGAATTTCACCAGTAGATCTTTGATAAAAATTCAAGGGACATAACTCGAAATTCACAACCAGAAACATACCCTTTATTCTTCCATTTATTTTTCGTTTTTGATTATGAACAATGTTTTTTGATTTTGATGTTTGCCTTTGTTTTGATCTTTGCCTTGAACTTGGAGTACAGTTTATATAGCTCTGCCATCTCGTTGTTTATCCATATGTTTAGTTGTCTAGACCTTACTAGACCTCCCTGCCTTCCCTGCCCAGTCAATTCTTTTAGACTTGAACTGTTGGCTTTCTTTTTATACAAAAAAACTAATATAAAAAAGATTCAAACCAACCAACAAATAAGTTGAAGATGAAGTTGACCTTTAGACGTGATTGGGGCATCAATTGATGCCTGTTCATTATATTCAATGTGGTAGGCTAGACTTTGACGTTGTGAGAATTGAATCATATTAAAGACCCACCAGATCACGTGTCAAAATCACGGGTTTTAACGTGTTTTCCCTCTTATTATAGCTGGTAAGAAATCTTGTTTTGCCCAGGTTTGACTCCCATACAGATGCCCCCACATTCAAAACCAAACATCATTTTAAAGATCAGCCTCAATTTGAAAATGCGGGCATTTGTATGTGGGTCACAACTACCCAGAAAACCCACCCCCAAGGGACTTAATCGTGGTGGGTCAGTGGGTCTTTAAAGTAGGCCTAATACCCCAACAAAATAAGAAAACCACACTAAAATAAGCAAGAAACGAAGCAACACTTTGTGTAGCGGCAATGCCTCTTGATGTTGACAAGAGCGCCCGACTGTCTGCTTTCTGCTTCAGTTGAAGTGCGGTTTGCATGTGGGGGGAAAAATCCCGCTAACATTTCAGTATGTTTTATATGGCCAGCCGCTGACAGTGTGTGGAATGCTGATAACGCAATGTATAAAGATTCAGGGCTTCTGATCTGTTCCCCTCTTACGGGGTACACTCACTCACCCCAGTTTCAAATTTTCAGGGGTAAAGGCGCAAACATGGGAGAAGTACCATCGCCTGCAAATCCTCAACCCCACCCCATGCGCAGTGAACTTTCGACGATTTGGGCTTTCTGCGCGATCCAGTAGAATTTTATATCTAGCTTAGCTTGTGGCAGAAAGGCCTAGCAGACGACTGAAATTCATACAATGTCATTGCTAACTTACTGATAAGTAACGGTTGTGTTCACACACGCGTCATCATTTTAATGCGTCATCTCACCCCCTAAATGAGATATTTTAAAGGGTAAATCTCAGGCACAGTTTCAGATTATAGGGGGTGATTTGAGGGCTCTAGTGCGTAAATACGTACAATCTGTACGTTTTCAGAAGCCCCAAAGATTGCAGACGCCCTAAAGCCGGTGTTACGGAGAAACATGCCATCCGTGGAATAGTGAGACAATTATCTTTTTTTTTTATCTCCGGAGAAAGTAGCCCTGTGTCAATTTTCTACATTTTTGTGTGTGAACATTTCAATGGAGAGAAAAAAACAACCAGGAGTCATCGAATACGAAATGTTTTAATCAGATATAGGCATAGGCCCCTTCCTGGTTTAACCCTTTCACCGCCAATGTCGCATTTGTGCACCACAATTGTTTAACACCCATGTCACTAAAAGGTATCAAATCAGGGCCTGTTATCCGAAGACCCTATTTTCTTAATTTTGGGAGGTAAGGATAGGCCTAATGTTATGCATGTCACAGAGGAATTCTCAATATTGCATATATATTTTTTCATCTACCCAGATAAGTTTAATGGTATTTTTTGGCTGAAAAATTGCTGGCGGCGAAAGGGTTAAACGTGTTATTGTCTTTACATAATAACAAACATACAAAGCAACAAAACTGAAGTAACAACAAGCTAGGCTTATGGAGATGTTCCGAAGATGTTCGCCTAAGGGTATGCCCCAGTTTATTCTTTGTAACACCAGCTCAGTGGTTTTTCTTTCTTTCAAAAATAAATAAATCAGTTTTAGACTTTTTGTTGCTACGTAGGGCCTACGTTGTTTGCTTGTTTTTTAAAAAAGACAGTAAAGGGGGGGAGGGGGGGGGGGGGTGATACCCTGTCTTTTATTATACATTAGTTTCCATCTATGTGTGTGTGTGTGTGTGTGTGTGTGTGTGTGTGTGTGTGTGTGTGCGTGCAGTGTGCGTGCGTGCGTGCGTGCGCGCGTGCGTGCGTGTGTGTGTGTGTGTGTGTGTGCGTGTGTGTGTGTGTGTGTGCGTGTGTTGTGTGTTGTGTGTGTGTGTGTGTGCGTGTGCGTGCGTGCGTGCGCGTGCGTGCGTGTGTGCGTGCGCGCGTGCGTGTGCGTGCGCGCGCGCGCGTGTGTGTGTGTGTGTGTTTCATTTTGTTTTGTTGTTTGTTTTGAGTGGGAAAGAACTACCTCAAATACTAGTCAGTTAGGCATATTACCGATGCAGTTAAGCAGTTTAGCTGCACAGTTCAAATAAACGAACCTTGGGCACTGCGTTGACTGACCCTCGTCCCCTCTCTCTCTCTCTCTCTCTCTCTCTCTCTCTCTCTCTCTCTCTCTCTCTCTCTCTCTCTCTCTCTCTCTTCTCTCTCTCTCTCTCTCTCTCTCTCTCTCTCTCCTCTCTCTCCTCTCTCTCTCTCCTCTCTCTCTCTCTCTCTCTCCTCTCTCTCTCTCTCTCTCGTCTCTCCTCTCTCTCTCTCTCTCTCTCTCTCTCTCTCTCTCTCTCTCTCTCTCTCTTCTCTCTCTCTCTCTCTCTCTCTCTCTCTCTCTCTCTCTCTCTCTCTCTCTCTCTCTCTCTCTTCTCTCTCTCTCTCTCTCTTCCTCTCTCTCTCTCTCTCTCTCGTCTCTCTCTCTCTCTCTCTCTCTCTCTCTCTCTCTCTCTCTCTCTCTCTCTCTCTCTCTCTCTCTCTCTCTTCTCTCTCTCTCTCTCTCTCTCTCTCTCTCTCTCTCTCTCTCTCTCTCTCTCTCTCTCTCTCTCAATCTCTCTCTCTCTCTCTCTCTCTCCTGTGTCTCAATGTTCGTTTATAGTATTAGTTATGTATTGCATGCTTAGAACCAAGGACAGAATGGAAGACTAGGCCCAGCCTAAATTCTTTTCCTTGTAAAATAAAGTTTCTGAGTCCGAGTGTCTCTCTCTCTCTCTCTCTCTCTCTCTCTCTCTCTCTCTCTCTCTCCCTCTCTCTCTCTCTCTCGCTCTCTCTCTCTCTCTCTCTCTCTCCTGTGTCTCAATGTTCGTTTATAGTATTAGTTATGTATTGCATGCTTAGAACCAAGGACAGAATGGAAGACTAGGCCCAGCCTAAATTTTTTTCCTTGTAAAATAAAGTTTCTGAGTCTGAGTCTCTCTCTCTCTCTCTCTCTCTCTCTCTCTCTCTATCCCTCTCTCTCTCTCTTCCTCTCTCTCCACTCTCTCCTCTCTCTCTCTCTTCTCTCTCTCTCTCTCTCTCTCTCTCTCCCCCCCTCTCTCTCTCTCTCTCTAGCTCTCTCTCTCTCTCTCTCTCACGCTCAGATTTTCTTTAATCTCCATACATTACCACGTGCACCCTCAAACCTTTTTGCATGCCATGCATGCATGATACTATCTATCTCAGATAATCTGTCCCTTGCTGCTTTTAGCGCTGACCTTTAATGCTTAAACAACGGAAGCGAAATGACTGGCTTCGGGTACCACAAACAACAAAGAAGGGGTGAGGTATCTGTGATTTACGATACTTCCTGGAACGCATCTGCTTTCTGGGGGCTAGCTAAAAAGCTACCCACAAAAAGTTAGGGAACACTTGCAAAACGCACGTGCTTTTCTTATTCGCTTGTAGCTTTAACCCTTTCACCGCCAGCCATCTTTGAGCCAAAAATGTTCATTAAGCTTACTTGGCTACAGAAAATATTTTGTCTGCAATATTGTGGGATTTCTCTGTGACACACTTAGAATAGGGTCAGTCATTGCTACCCACATTTAGGAACACAATATCATTGAGTAATAGACCCTGATTTCAAGGGTATTAATGACATGGGTGTTTCAATCATTGTGGTGCAAAAAATGCGACGTTGGCGGTGAAAGGGTTAAAACGCTTCGCAACTGGAACGCCTAACTTTGCAGTCGCATACGTAAGTGGCATGGCCTTACACTGAATGTTTAAAAGTTTTGCGCTTGGTGCTTGTTGGTTGCTGTGGAACCGTCGATTTAAAAGGCGCAATAAAAGGTGTCACTTTGTCCACAGAGTGAATTGAGCAAAACCGTACTCACCACATAGTAGTCGGGGACTTTGATAATCCGTACAACTCACAAAAGATCCAAATTTTAACTAATGACATTGTGCAATTAATCACGCTGAATCACGATGATTGTATAGCCTTTCGGATCCAGGGAGAGCCCTGGCATGCCTGGTGGAGGGTGTAGCTGTGCTGAAATTGGGTCACCGACTTTAAAGACCCCACACGTCACGTGTCACATTCCCTCTTATACTAGGAAGATTTCTTAAGATTCCTTACTAGCTATAAGAGGGGAAATACGTGAAAAACCGTGATTTTGACACGTGACGTGCGGGGTCTTTAAACTCCCCCATCAATCATAACCAGCCTCGGAAACAGCGGTTCCAGACCACCAGCCCAGCCCAGGAAAGGCGACAGTCAGGGACACCCAGAAAGACCACCACACGGGTGAACCAGGACCTTGCCAGGCACGCCCTGGCTGACCAGATAACCCCGACCAGTCACATCAGGCGGCATCTAAGAACAGCAGCGGACCTCAACAACTCCAGTCGGACAGGGTTAAGCCTCCTGCACCAAGTCCAGCTCTACGATCGTCACCCAAGAAAGCGCAATATTATTTGTCTCTTATTTAATTAAATAGGGTTTTTGTTTCAACCATATTATACTTGCATGGGTTTGCAGGCGCACACTTTTGCACTTGTGTCTGTACTGTATTTCTACCCACCAAAATTATTTCTTGTTGTTGTTGTTGTTCTTCTTCTCACTGTCACCATCTAGTTTCTGTCTGAAAAATATGTACCTTCCTGTCTATAGGTTAAAAAAAAAAATTCAGGTGCAAATTTATGTTATGTGTGTGCGATTCTAGTTTCTTCGCATGCAGAACATGTGTTATACGTATAGTGATCATAGCTGATGAACAGACACGGTGCCTAAATTTCCAGGCTGGTCAATATTGTACCATCGATTTTTTTTTTAGAACACTGCCTGCTTTTCACCGCCAACCATATTTCAAACAAAAATGTCCATTAAATTTACCTGGGTAGAGAACAAAATCCATCTGCAGTATTGTGGATTCTTCTTTTTCAAATATAAAATAAGGTCTATCCTCACTTCCCAAAACTAAGACAATAGGGTCTTTGGATAACACTAGTCACAGACACCAATTTGATGCCTTTTAGTGACATAGGTGTTAAATCATTGTGGTGCTAAAACGCGACTTTGGCGGTGAAAGGGTTAACTATCTTATTATTCCTACCTAATCTCTCTCTGTTTCTGTCTCTCTGTCTGTCTGTCTCTCTCTCTCTCTCTCTCTCTCTCTCTCTCTCTCTCTCTCTCTCTCTCTTCTCTCTCTCTCTCTCTCTCTCTCTCTCTCTCTCTCTCTCTCTCTCTCTGCGTCTCTCTGTCTCTCTCTCTCTCTCTCTCTCTCTCTCTCTCTCTCTCTCTCTCTCTCTCTCTCTCTCTCTCTCTCTCTCTTCTCTCTCTCTCTCTCTCTCTCTCTCCAGAAGAAATAATATACCCCCTATCATGTGGTTATGGCAAGTTTGCTAGTGGCATTAAACAGTTGTGCAACATCCATCTCTCTCTGTGTCTGTCTGTCTGTCTGTCTGTCTGTCTGTCTCTCTGTCTGTCTCTCTCTCTCTCTCTCTCTCTCTCTCTCTCTCTCTCTCTCTCTCTCTCTCTCTCTCTCTCTCTCTCTCTCTCTCTCCTCTCTCTCTCTCTCTCTCTCTCTCTCTCTCTCTCTCTCTCTCTCTCTCTCTCTCTCTCTCTCTCTCTCTCTCTCTCTCCTCTCTCTCTCTCTCTCTCCACGTGCTAATTGTGCTTAACTACTGATAAACGTTTCCTGCCAGAAGGCTATACCTGCCTACTTCTTTTCCTTATAACACACACAAAGTTTGGCTTAAAAAAACACCCCCAAAACCCTCTCGTATATCGACTTAGAACCACTATTCGTCTTCGTACGCACAACATTTCTTGAATATAATTTTGTATCCTGACCGTTCTTATTGTAATAGCATCGATCCTCAATCTGTAGGCTGATCAATACTATCGATTTGTTTGGCCTTGTACCTGGCCGGGGATCATACCGATGCGTCCCCATCTCTGTGTCCCCGTCTCTATGTGTCACCCTTATTGTGCCCCCGTCTTTGTCTAGGGGAACTGCAGCATATTTGAGCATGTTGGAAATATGAGCACCCCATTGTTTTAGACAGCTAAGCACGAGCCATGTGTTTAAAAGCCTCGCACTGGAATGCATTTCCTTTACTTGCTCTACCGCAGACGTTTCCAGCTGTTGTTTTGGCGGTAAGTATTTTAGACAGATTTTAATCACTTTTTACCACTTTTGATGTAAAATTCGGGCCACAGACTTGCTGTGACACACGTTTTCATGCTGTGATTTGTAACAAACAGATATTGTTTCCAAACAAAGCAACATATCATTTATCTAATAAAGCCTGCAATGTTGCACAGACTTGCTGTGACACACGTTTTCATGCTGTGATTTGTAACAAACAGATATTGTTTCCAAACAAAGCAACATATCATGTATCTAATATGTTAGATACTTATGAAAACAGACTTCTTTATCTTAATCTCTATTCCCTTAAAGGTAGAAGAGTCAGGGGAGACCTGATTCAAGCATATAAAATATTTAATGGTCATGTTGATTTGTCATGGGATGATTTCTTTAAATCTGTACAATATGATATAACAAGGAATTCATATGGTAAGGTTTTCATTAAGCGATATAACACTAACATTAAAAAATATTGTTTTACTAACAGAATTGCTAACCTATGGAATGATTTACCATTGGACCTAAAATGTGCACCCAATACTAATACATTCAAAAATCGTCTAGATAATCATCCAAAATTTATAAATATATTTAGAAGCATTGATTAAAATTGTATGATAGGAAAATTCAACCGATTACACCTTGATCAAAGATACAAAATAAAAATTGATGATTCGATGGGACTGCCAAAAAGCTTGACGGCTTATTTAGTCCCTACCCCTACTACTACTACTACTACTAATAATAATAATAATAAAGCCTGCAATGTTCCGGTAAAACCACACAGAACATGCAGCAATATTGAGCACCCCTGCTCATATTTAAGACATCGGTGCTCAATACTGCTTCAGGTGATGCTAATTTGAGCAGTTTTTGTAAATCATATAAGTTGCGTTATTTTGGTTATCTTTCACGTGATTAAAAAATAAATCTTTTGAAAATGAAGTATCTGGTGTTTCTGACTTGCTGGGATGATATTGGTAAAATTCTGTGGTGACGTTTTCTGAATAATGGAGCTTAAAGTTAAGGTGCTCAAATATGCTGCACTTCCCTTAATTATGTCCCCGTCTCTGTGTACTCCCCCCCCCCCCCCCAATCTTCACCACGGGTTAGGGGTAGGGTTAGAATTAGGGCTTGGGGTAGGGGTAATGGTATGTGTTTATGTTAGGATTAGTAGGGTTAGTGGAAATCAGAAATGGGTAGGTATAAGACAGGGAAACAGAGACACGGGGACACATAGACACGGGGACATAATAGAGACAGGGACACAAAGACACAGGGACATAATTGACACGGGGACACATAGACACGGGGACATGATAGACGGGGACACATAGACACGGGGACATAATAGACAGGGACACATAGACACGGGGACATAATAGACAGGGACACATAGACACGGGGACATGATAGACAGGGACACATAGACACGGGGACATGATAGACAGGGACACATAGACACGGGGACACAATAGACACGGGGACACATAGACACGGGGACATGATAGACAGGGGACACATAGACACGGGGACATGATAGACAGGGACACATAGACACGGGGACACATACAGACAGGGACACATAGACACGGGGACATATAGAGACGGGGACACATAGACACGGGGGACATAATAGAGACGGGGACACATAGACACGGGGACATAATAGAGACGGGGACACATAGACACGGGGACATAATAGACACGGGGACACATAGACACGGGGACATAATAGACGGGACACATAGACACGGGGACACAGGGACGGACACATAGACACGGGGACATAATAGAGACAGGGACACATAGACACGGGGACATAATAGAGACGGGGACACATAGACACGGAGACATAATAGGACGGGGACATAGACACTGGGACACAATAGACAGTGACACATAGACACGGGGACATAATAGACAGGGACACATAGACACGGGGACACAATAGAGACAGGGACACATAGACACGGGGACATAATAGAGACGGGGACACATAGACACGGGGACATAATAGAGACAGGGACACATAGACACGGGGACATAATAGAGACAGGGGACACATAGACACGGGGACATAATAGAGACGGGGACACATAGACACGGGGACACATAGAGACGGGGACACATAGAGACGGGGACACATAGAGACAGGGACACATAGACACGGGGACATATAGAGACAGGGACAATACACATAGACACGGGGACATAATAGAGACAGGGACACATAGACACGGGGACATAATAGACAGGGACACATAGACACGGGGACATAATAGAGACAGGGACACATAGACACGGGGACATAATAGAGACAGGGACACATAGACACGGGGAACATAATAGACAGGGACACATAGACACGGGGACATAATAGACAGGGACACATAGACACGGGGACATAATAGACAGGGACACATAGGGGGACATAATAGACATACATAGACACGGGGACATAATAGAGACAGGGACACATAGACACGGGGACATAATAGACACACACATAGACACGGGGACATAATAGAGACGGGACACATAGACACGGGGACATAATAGACAGGGGACACATAGACACGGGGACATAATAGACACGGGGACACATAGACACGGGGACATAATAGAGACGGGGACACATAGACACGGGGACATATAGACACGGGGGACACATAGACACGGGGACATAATAGACAGGGACACGTAGACACGGGGACACATATAGACACACATAGACACGGGGACATAATAGAGACGGGGACACATAGACACGGGGACATATATAGACAGGGACACATAGACACGGGGACATATAGAGAGGGGACACATAGACACGGGGACATAATAGAGACGGGACACATAGACACGGGGACATAATAGACAGGGACACATAGACACGGGGACATAATAGACAGGGACACATAGACACGGGGACATAATAGACACGGGGACACATAGACACGGGGACATAATACACACATAGACACGGGGACATAATAGACACGGGGACACATAGACACGGGGACATAGAGACAGGGACACATAGACACGGGGACATAATAGAGACGGGGACACATAGACACGGGGACATAATAGAGACGGGGACACATAGACACGGGGACACAATAGAGACGGGGACACATAGACACGGGGACATAATAGAGACGGGGACACAATAGACACGGGGACATATAGACACGGGGACATATAGACACGGGGGACACATAGACACGGGGACATAATAGACAGGTACACAT
>CM065680.1:38674276-38676776 GCA_017654935.2 Phymorhynchus buccinoides | reverse complement strand
TTGATGAGTCCTTTGTGGTACCTGTGTGATTCGTGACTTGATATATTTTGCTTCCATCAAAAGGCTTATTGTTAGGCCTGTTGTTTTATTATTTGTATTTTTTTGTAAGAAAAAAAAGAACAAAGTACACCTCGAAATCTTATAATAATTATTCAGACTTATTACTGATGCAATGGAGCATTTCTACACACAAAAACAACTTGGCATTTTTCTTTTGAAAAGACACTGCACGCGAATTTTGACGAAGAAGTTTCACACATTTTTTGTTTTCTCCAACTGTCTTGCATAAAACATAAAATTGCTCCTACTTAGTTTATGGATTTTTTTCTTTTCGCGAAGAAGTTTCGACCGCAATTGTACAGACTTTTGTTTCCAAGTGTCTTGTTTATGGATTTGTCATTTTGCGGACGTGACTGTCTGACCGATGCGTGTATAATGTGATGTCACTCAGAGTGCTATGTCGAGGCGTGAGCTGGGGGGCAGTGAGAGGGATTAGATGCAATGTGAGCCGAACAGCTAAAGCGCCAAAACGTGCGGTGTTAAAGGGGCACCCTGACGGATGGGTTTTTGTATGAAACACGTCGAGGTCACCAGGAAAACACCCTTTACAGAGATTGCAACGCTCACTTTGCTCTGGTTTTCTAGAAATCAAACCGTCAAATCGGCGATTACTCCTTGGCGGAGGTGCTGGAAGTCAAATTCTTTCACCCAAAGAGAAGGCGTGTGCCGTCTCTTTTCTAATGGCCACCAAATCGTTTGCACAAATCACAAATAGTATAATAACTTTTGGGAGTTAGATGCCTCTTGCCCCCTCAATTGCAATTTCAATTTAAATTTCATTTCATTTTCATGTTCAATATCTTTGTTATTGTTGTTCTTGTTGTTGCTTGCTTGTTCGTGCACGTCTTGTATGCTATCATTTTCATTATCATGTTCTGTTCCATTCTCGTATTACTTGTGGCAGACAATATTGTATAATTTATAATTTACTTCTGTTTGAGCGCCTTGTATAAGGTTTAAGCTTGTTGTGCTCGTTCCAATTTATGTTGCTGCTTTACTATGTGTTATTTAATAAACATTCGTTTAAACCAAATCGTTTGCACGAAATTTTCGTAAAAAGCCTTTTTATTTTTATTTTTTTTAAATTTTATACAGTTTATCTAAAGGAGTTTCGCTCACAACAAAGGAAATAGCTCCAATTATTTTTTTTTACTGCACTACAAAAAAAGAAAACGCTTCAACCACAATGAGTGACCTCCACCCACCCCATCAAAAATGGCTACTCTCTCCGGCATCTCCGCCAAGGAGGAATCGCCGATTTGACGGCTTGATTTCTGGGAAACCAGAGAAAAGTGAGTATTGCAGTCTCTGTAAAGGGTGTTTTGCTGGTCCTCTGGACGTGTTGCGTACAAAAGCTCATCCGTTAGGGTGCCCCTTTAAGAATGAAGAACCTCTCCTCACCGCTGTGCATGTTCTGTGTCCACGTGGAGGAAGGTTGGTTGGATCGATCGATGAAGACGGCCTGTAGCGGGCCCCGCTATTCATTCAATTCTCTTGCTCTCTGGGATGCTGAGGTGCTGAAAAATGGAACAGGGCCAGCCACACGTCCACTAAAATCGCACGGCTGTGCGATACGATTCGATCACTTGGTCTCCAAGAACAAAATTTGATTCGCGCTTCCAGACCACGTGATCGAATCGTAGCGTACAGTCGTGCGTGTTTTAGTGGGCGTGTGGCTGGCCCTTTAGAGGGGAGAAGGGGAACAGTGGGACAATCGTCGCTCGGCGTTGGCGCCAGATGTTGTTTACTGGAGACCTGGTAAAGAGTACTGAGTCACTGCGCCCAGCCAATCAGTCATTCCGCAACGTATCCATTAGTAATGACCGAACTTGTTAGTTTTTTGGTTGTGGTGGTCTTGTTATGTTCTGTGAGCCATGTGTGTGTATCCAGGCATGCAGGTGGATTGGTGTGTTTCTTAGGATTTGCGCTCACTTTGAGGTGATCGACGGTGTCGAAATGAACAGTGGTATGATAGCTAGTTTGATCGACAGGGATGAGCGGAAAGGTGAAGCCTTTTTCAATTTTCATCGTGTTGATTAATTCGCGTCACTACTGCATTGATCAAAGTAACTCGGTGTCTCATAAAATATAATTATTCACTGATAAAATAGCCTTTCGGGTGCGTGACGATAGAATACCCCCCCAAAACAAAACAAATTTTTTTTTTTTTTTTAAATCATCGACTGTGTTAAGGTGCGAGTGAGCGAAGAAAACGAGTGTTGAAAATGATTATAGTTTCTAAATAAGACTGCTGCGGTGTGCTAATTTCATTATGCCATTTTAGAAATCAAGAGAGTTTGGGATGTTACTGCGCTTTCTGTGTTCACAATATTATTAAAAGTGTTACTACAGTCAATAACTCGATACGTAAAAAAGAGAACTCCTTAAAAGAACAGAATGGAAAGATGAGTTTTAATGCAATAGGGTTTTCGCTTCACAG
>CM065680.1:38659276-38664276 GCA_017654935.2 Phymorhynchus buccinoides | reverse complement strand
TCTCTCTCTCTCTGGTAGCCCCTCTCTCTCTCTCTGGTAGCCCCTCTCTCTCTCTCTCTCTCTCTCTCTCTCTGGTAGCCCCTCTCTCTCTCTCTCTGGTAGCCCCCCCTCTCTCTCTCTCTCTCTGGTAGCCCCTCTCTCTCTCTCTGGTAGCCCCCCTCTCTCTCTCTGGTAGCCCCTCTCTCTCTCTCTCTCTGGTAGCCCCCCTCTCTCTCTCTCTCTCTCTCTGGTAGCCCCTCTCTCTCTCTCTGGTAGCCCCTCTCTCTCTCTCTCTGGTAGCCCCTCTCTCTCTCTCTCTGGTAGCCCCTCTCTCTCTCTCTCTGGTAGCCCCTCTCTCTCTCTCTCTCTCTCTCTCTCTCTCTGGTAGCCCCTCTCTCTCTCTCTGGTAGCCCGTCTCTCTCTCTCTCTCTCTCTCCCTCTCTCTCTCTCTGGTAGCCTCTCTCTCTCTCTCTCTCTCTCTCTCTCTCTCTCTCTCTCTCTCTCTCTCTCTCTCTCTCTCTCTCTCTCTCTGGTAGCCCCTCTCTCTCTCTCTCTCTGGTAGCCCCTCTCTCTCTCTCTCTGGTAACCCTCTCTCTCCCTCTCTCTCTCTCTCTCTCTCTGGTAGCCCCTCTCTCTCTCTGGTAGCCCCTCTCTCTCTCTCTCTCTCTCTGGTAGCCCCTCTCTCTCTCTCTGGTAGCCCCTCTCTCTCTCTCTCTCTGGTAGCCCCTCTCTCTCTCTCTCTCTCTCTCTCCCTCTCTCTCTCTCTCTGGTAACCCTCTCTCTCCCTCTCTCTCTCTCTTTTAAACTTTTTGACTCTCAAATCCAGCCCATGCTTAGTAGGGGCTGAAGTTTGGGGCATGGTTGGAAATCTAGATATTATCGAAAAAGTTCACTTATTCGCGCTAAAAAGATTCTTAAATGTTAGTATAAGAACCCCTAACGCTATGATTTATGGCGAGTTAGGTCGTTTTCCCTTGTCTATAAATCTGTGTAAAAAAAAGTATTAAATTCTGGCTAAGAATTTTGAAAATGCCTTCAGACCGACTGCCATACACATCTTATAAAATGTTACTACATTATCACAATAGCAACAGGAACACCTGGGCTTCCACAATTTGTTTCTTTCTGTACAAACATGGTTTTAATGAAGTGTGGGAAAATCAGGGGGTTGGGGATGAGAAAGCCTTTTTGAAAACATTAAGAAATAGGTTAGTTTATGAATATAAAATGCAATGGTCTAACGCAATGGAGCAAAGCGATCGTTTTCAGCTTTACCGTACATTTAAAAGTGATCTTATTTTATCCCCTTACTTGCAGATCGTTCATCATCTTAAAGCCAGAATCTGTTTGATCAGGTTGAGATTAGGTGTTTCTCAACTAAATGTACACAAGCGTCGTTTTTACAGAAATGTCACAGATAATGATTTGTCCTGTCCCTTTTGTACCTCTCAGTTTGAGACTGAAATCCATTTTGTATTACATTGCCCTCGTTATCAGGATTTGAGAGACAGATATATCCCAAGTAAATATTATAACCAACCTTCACTGTTCAAACTAACCATGCTGCTTGCAACTGAAAATAAATCTCTGATTATCCGTTTAGCATTTTATCTCGAAAAAGCATTTAGAATCCGGGAGATGTACTTAGATGGGTAAAGATGATTGTGTGTATCTGATATTCTATGTATAGTGTATGTATGAAGTTTTGAATTACGTATATGCTAAATGTGTTATGTGTGTTTATGATAAAATTCGGGAGATGCACATAAGTGGGTAAAGATGATTGTGTTTATCTGATATTCTATGTATCATGCATGTATGAAGTTTTGAACTACGTATACGCCAAGTTTGTTATGTGTGTTTATGATAAAATGTTGTTAATACTGCTACTTTGTTATACTTTTGTAACCACTCAAAATGACATGGGCCAATGGCCTACTCATTAAACCATTTCAGTGTTCAGTGTTCAGTGTTCAGTGTTCTCTCTCTGGTAGCCCCTCTCTCTCTCTCTCTCCCTCTCTCTCTCTCTCCCTCTCTCTCTCTCTGGTAACCCTCTCTCTCCCTCTCTCTCTCTCTCTCTTTCTGGTAGCCCCTCTCTCTCTCTCAGAGGGGGAGAGAGAGAGGGGGAGAGGGGGAGAAGGGGAGGGAGAGAGGGAGAGGGGGAGGGAGGGAGAGAGGGAGGGGGGAGAGAGAGAGTATGGGCCGTGTGTACGCACGTATTAATTGGTGCATTCCTTCCTGTTACTGTTTACATTTTTATTAGTTTTTGTGAGTGTGATGTGTTATCAGAGAGTGACAGTGTTGGCGAACGAGGGTGGATGTCTTTGTGAGTGAAAATCATGTTATCGTTACTTTATTTCTTTGCATTCGAATGTTGGTGGTATGACTTATTATTATTGCTACTATTATTATTATAGGATTGGGTTTTATTTTGCTATGTATAAGTGTTTATTCCAAAATGTGTGTATGTTAAAAATGAGTATGTATAATAGGATTTGTTTTATTCTGTCATGTATATGTGCTTACATTTACGTTTGATGTATTTTTAAGATCAGTATGTAAAATGGGCTTAGGCTTGATTTTATTATGTGTATCGGCTTTAAATTTAAAATGTGTAGGTTACATGTTATGAGTATGTAAAATAGGATTAGTCTTAATTTTGTGATGAGTTAAGTTTTACTTATGTGCATGTTAAAGACGAGGACTAGAAAGTAGGCTTAGGCTTGATTTCGTTATGAGTAGTATTTATTTTTTAATATGTGTATTCGCTTGCAAACAATATGACTTGGTCTGCTTTTGTTACGAGTGTGTGTTTACTTTTTAATTTGTTTATGCTACAAATGAATAATGTAATATAGGAATAGGTCTCATGTTGCCATGGGTACGTACATGTATTTACATTTTAAATTGTGCATGTTAAGATGAGTAGGTAAAGTAATATTATGTTTGACTTATTATGTGCATGGGTTTCTTTTCAAATAAGTACATTTTAATGATGAAGTATGATTGAGGTGGTTTTTTTTATATGTTTGTGCACTTCTTTGAGTGTGAAAAGTAGGATTGGGTTTTATTTTCCCGTGTGTATGCGCTTACGTCACACATTTTGAATTTTAATAATGAGTATAGTTAATAATAATAGGTTTGATTTTGTTATTGATGTGCTGCAATATAGGGATGTTTTTTTGCATGCTTTACATTACTTTGTATGTGTTTATTTTCGTTTTCCATTTTCTACTTTTATAAATGTATTCTGTCCAGAGGGCTGGATGTAAAAAAGCATGTTATTGCTTACTCCAGTACCCTCTATAAATAAAATTCAATCAATCAATCAATCAATCTCTCCCTCTCTCTCTCTCTGGTAACCCTCTCTCTCCCTCTCTCTCTCTCTCTCTCTGGTAGCCCCTCTCTCTCTCTCTCTCTCTCTGGTAGCCCCTCTCTCTCTCTCTGGTAGCCCCTCTCTCTCTCTCTCTCTCTCTCTCCTCTCTCTCTCTCTGGTAACCCTCTCTCTCCCTCTCTCTCTCTCTCTGGTAGCCCCCCCCTCTCTCTCTGGTAGCCCCCCTCTCTCTCTCTATCTCTCTCTCTCTCTCTCTCCTCTCTCTCTCTCTCTGGTAACCCTCTCTCTCCCTCTCTCTCTCTCTCTCTCTCTGGTAGCCCCCTCTCTCTCTCTCTGGTAGCCCCTCTCTATCTCTCTCTACTCTCTCTGTCTCTCTCTCTCTCTCTCTCTCTCTCTCTCTCTCTCTCTCTCTCCTATCTCTCTCTGTGGTAAACCCTCTCTCTCCCTCTCTCTCTCTCTCTGGTAACCCCTCTCTCTCTCTCTCTCTCTCTGGTAGCCCTCTCTATCTCTATCTCTCTATCTCTCTCTCTCTGGTAGCCCCCCTCTCTCTCTCTCTGGTAGCCCCTCTCTCTCTCTCTCTGGTAGCCCCTCTCTCTCTCTCTCTGGTAGCCCCCCTCTCTCTCTCTCTGGTAGCCCCCCTCTCTCTCTCTCTGGTAGCCCCTCTCTCTCTCTCTCTGGTAGCCCCTCTCTCTCTCTCTGGTAGCCCCTCTCTCTCTGGTAGCCCCTCTCTCTCTCTCTGGTAGCCCCTCTCTCTCTCTCTCTGGTAGCCCCTCTCTCTCTCTCTGGTAGCCCCTCTCTCTCTCTCTGGTAGCCCCTCTCTCTCTCTCTGGTAGCCCCTCTCTCTCTCTGGTAGCCCCTCTCTCTCTCTCTCTGGTAGCCCCCCTCTCTCTCTGGTAGCCCCTCTCTCTCTCTCTCTGGTAGCCCCTCTCTCTCTCTCTCTGGTAGCCCCCCTCTCTCTCTGGTAGCCCCTCTCTCTCTGGTAGCCCTCTCTCTCTCTCTCTCTCTCTGGTAGCCCCTCTCTCTCTCTCTGGTAGCCCCTCTCTCTCTCTGGTAGCCCCTCTCTCTCTCTCTGGTAGCCCCTCTCTATCTCTCTCTCTCTCTCTCTCTCTGGTAGCCCTCTCTCTCTCTCTGGTCTCCCCCTCTCTCTCTCTCTCTCTCTCTCTCTCTCTCTGGTAGCCCCCCTCTCTCTCTCTCTCTCTCTCTCTCTCTCTCTCTCTCTCTCTCTGGTAGCCCCCTCTCTCTCTCTCTGGTAGCCCTTCTCTCTCTCTCTCTGTAGCCCCTCTCTCTCTCTCTCTCTCTCTCTCTCTCTCTCTCTCTCTCTCTCTCTCTCTCTCTAGCCCTCTCTCTCTCTCTCTCTCTCTCTCTCTCTCTCTCTCTCTCTGGTAGCCCCTCTCTCTCTCTCTCTGGTAACCCTCTCTCTCCCTCTCTCTCTCTCTCTCTGGTAGCCCCTCTCTCTCTCTCTCTGGTAGCCCCTCTCTCTCTCTGGTAGCCTCTCTCTCTCTCTCTCTCTCTGGTAGCCCCTCTCTCTCTCTCTGGTAGCCCCCCCCTCTCTCTCTCTCTCTCTGGTAGCCCTCTCTCTCTCTGGTAGCCCCTCTCTCTCTCTCTCTCTCTCTCTCTCTCTATCTGGTAGCCCCTCTCTCTCTCTCTGGTAGCCCCTCTCTCTCTCTCTCTCTCTCTCTCTGGTAGC
>CM065680.1:38639276-38641776 GCA_017654935.2 Phymorhynchus buccinoides | reverse complement strand
TTTAGCTTTATGTCTGTCTGTCTGTCTGTCTGTCTCTCTCTCTCTCTCTCTCTCTCTCTCTCTCTCTCTCTCTCTCTCTCTCTCTCTCTCTCTCTCTCTCTCTCTCTCTCTCTCTCTCTCTCTCTTTCTCCCCCTCCCCCCTTTCGCTCAACTGTGACAATGGCCAAACTATATCAAATCTTTACAACACCTGTTTCAGAGAGATGCATCACCGATACTTTCCGGGCCTTCCATGTCGACGCCAGGCAACAACACCAACACCACGGCCCCTGTGTCCCCCTCTCCCTCTCCGTCCTCACTCCCTCCCTACAACAACGTGTCCCTGCTGTGGATCCCCTACGTGCTCATCGCCCTCATCTTCATCGTGTTCCTTGGCGTCAACTTCTGGTGCTACCACAAGAAGCACCGCGAACGTTACCTGCGCAAGCGAGACGAGAAACGCGTCAAGGATGGGTTGCACGAGCGACGACGAATCACCGCGCTCATGCGCTCGCATTTCCGGACCACTTTCACGTCCAAGAACGACGTCGAAGAGTTTGAGAATGACGACGGCCAGAACAACGGCAGCGTGAACGTGGTGGTGGTGGAGAACGGTGGTGGTTCGGGGTCGTTCAAAGAGAGCGAGTCGGTTGATTTCAGCACGTTGCGTGCTGAGCAGTTCTGGAGCACGACTGTTGAGGACGCTAAGGCTGTGCCTGTACGGTCCTCGTCTGCTGTGGAGAAACTGTCCTCCGCGGAGTCGTGGTCCGCTCCAGTGTACAGTTCGTTGTTTCCCAGTCGGTCCGTCACTAACAATCTGGCGCCTGGTCAGCTCCAGTCAGTTTTCAAACCCCCACCCCCACCCGCTAGCCAGTCCGTATCGATATCCCCACGGGAGAGTAAGAATTTTGCTCAGTCTTGGTCGGCTGATAAACCGTCCCGTGCTCTGCAGAGTTCGTCCCCCAACGTGCTAGTTCACAATCAGTCCTGGATCGCCCAAGACAAACTGTCCCCAGGGCAGTTGAGGACTCCTCCTCCCAACTCGCTGTCACCTTGTCTTTTTTCTGCCTCCCGTAACATATGTTATGAACGCCACCCAGCTCAGGTCTGTCCATCTCCCCAACAGCCAGGATCCCTCAGTGACAAACAGTCTCCTGCCCGGCCATCGGACTCTTTCCTCAATAATCCGTCTTTCAGTCAGTTGGGCTTTGCTGACAAGCGGGTCCCCGCTCAATCAACCTCTGACCAAACCTTACCACCTTCTGACACATTGCCCCCCAGTCAGTCGTGTCCCTCAGGTAAATTATCCCCCGGCCAGACTTCATCCCCTGACAGACTAGCCCCTCCTAATCAGTCTCAGACCTCGTCGGCCCAATCACCAGGAGAGCCCCACAAAGCGTGGACTAATCAGGGCGGCTCCTGTCGAATTAACCTAAGTGGTGATGTGACGCATGACATCAAGCAGGAGACGAGTAACGGGTCTGTTGTGCGTTGATGTCAGCTGTAGCCTAAAATCACAGCTCAGGCGGATGAATTTGTTTATGGCTTACATTATGATTGAGGTTGTGTTTTTGTGTGTGTGTTTTTAAGTGGCTTTATAGATGCATTATCATCGGAAGCAACAGGTGTGTTGGGTCGTTGATGACAATTATCAACAATATTTGGAGTAAAAGTTACTAATGCAGAATTTTAACTGGAAAACAATACGGGAGATATTTGAACTTCTATGTGTTGAACTATGACTGCTAACAATAAATTATTGTTTTCATGTCATTTGTTTTAGGATGGATCTGTTGTAAAGGATCACTGACGTCATTAGAATGTATATACAATAAGTGACTGTGTGCAAAATCTTGGGATGAGCTGCCAGCAAATAACGCCATAGCATGCTTCAGAACTTGAAGTGTTGAACTATGACTGCTAACAATAAATTATTGTTTTCATGTAATTTGTTTTAGGATGGATCTGTTGTAAAGGATCACTGACGTCATTAAAATGTATATACAATAAGTGACTGTGTGCAAAATCTTGGGATGAGCTGCCAGCAAATAACGCCATAGCATGCTTCAGAACTTGAAATAGTATAGAGAAAAAAAACAACCCACTATAGCCTATAAGCCTTGTTTTTATCTGGCTTTTTACTAAAAGTTTGTAGGAGCATGCGTGCATAAGACGAAGGTTCGCATAGGCCTACTAAACTCATATCAGGTTACCTTCACTAAGTACTGACACAATGCAAACCTCCACTTAGATACTAAGTTCAATTTTAGTTTGTCAAAAGCCCAGATAAGGTGACCACTCCACCATATCCATTACAACCCATCCATAAATTTGTCAGTGGTGTGTGTGTGTGTGTGTGTGTGTGTGTGTGTGTGTGTGTGTGTGTGTGTGTGTGTGCAGGGCCGGACCTGGGGGGGGGGGGGGGGGTCCTGGGTTCCGAAACCCTCCCCCAGCCGAAAGCATGTACCTCCGTTTCAGGTCTTTTTTTTTTTTTGATGACTTGTATTTTTTGGGGGACAGA